>JAJQXH010000040.1:902500-990000 GCA_022343465.1 Oscheius sp. G VE-2021
ATCTATCGTCAGTTGGCGGTGTTTTTGACAACACAGCTGACCCCCCTGCACCAGGTAAACAAACTGTGGTCAAACTAGACAAAAACATCAGGAAGTTGGTTTTCAACGTAACCTAGGTGTATCATTCCAGGTACCACCTCCAGGATCCAGAAATTTAACGAGCCGGAACCGGCCCACACAGTTTAGAATTTCTATGGGTTTTGAAATGGAAGAAATGGATTAAACAGTTTCAAAATGATTTTTTATTAAAAAAATGCAAAGGGGACCTTCACAAGCAAACAAGAGGTAGACCATTTCATTTTCTTGTCGGCCGTCCACCAATGTCTTACCACTGATCGAGCATGGGGTGTTTTGGGGACGACTATATAACTCCATTCGATTTTTTACGCTCTATCCGCAGCAATCTCCCGAGCGGAGTGCGCAGACACGTTTTTTTGTATTTTAATTAATTTAATTAAACATAAAATTTAGATAATGGGTGGCTGATAGAGCGGCTGGCAGAAGGAGGTAAAAGTGATGATTTACAGTTCTATAAGGAGAAGTCTGCTCTTAAAAGTCAAATTTTCCATGAAAAAGCATTGAAAACAGTAAGATATCTCTTCTGTTAAAATTTGCGCACAGTGAAGAGATCAGGGAGTTTTCTAAGCCAAAATAACTGAACGCTCAATTTATAAACGTAAAAGCTCGTGGGAAGAAGTCCTGGAGCTCGACAACACCGTTGAAGGTGTGGGTGTGTGCGCGCACGTGTGAGTGTGTGAGCGTGTGGTCCTTTACCGAAAGATCATTGATTGTTGCGTCTTTTGCGGTTTCTATTGACCACCGGCTTCATTTCCAAGAAGTGTTTACCCCCAGCCTCTCTCAGCTGACAGCCGTGACATCACTCGTTCCCACGTGCCTATTACGCCCGGCGTTCTTTGACAGAAGATTCCACTGTTTCGGACTTCAAATGCTTAAAAAATCAGACAAAATATTTATTCTGATATCGATTTGAGATCATTTTCATCGTACCGGTCAATTGCGTATACATTACCCCGTCTCCCTCTCTCGACAAATGGATTTCTATCGGACGCGGTTCATCCGGATATTCAAATGAGGGCTGGGGGCCCTGGATTCGTCCACGTTTGAGATCATCGTCCGGTTGCGGGAACGGGCCAATCGGAAGAGGTGGATCCTTCTGAAAATGAGTTTTTTAGTTTTCAGAAGCACTGGGAGCCTTACCGGCAGGTGATGAGGTCTCTAGCGGCATCACGGAAGCGTCTGGACATGAGGGCGTAGAGAATTGGGTTGATGGCTGAGGAGAAAAAGAGACAGAGGTAGCTGAGGGGCTGGAGGAGGATGGACCAGTCGGAGTTACAGGAGGGGGTGGGGGACCACATCTGAAAATCTCTCTTTAAAGGGGCAGGACCTTGTAAAATTGATTTTTCAAAGTCTCTTAATAATTAATTTATTGAATAGATGCCGTTTCCACAATTCTCAAACATACCCCTTTTATATGATTTAGACTGCAAAAGGGGCGCGTTTCCACGGCCGTTTTACGCGTTTGCCGCACGGAAACACGGCTAGAGTGGGCGAGAGAGTGTGGGAAATGGAGAGACGCAGAGTTGGCGGGAATTGAAACTTCGATTTCCCCAAAATTTCAAGCGCTCCTAATTCGGTTCATTTTTATTCAAAATAGGTAATAGCGGTATTTTTCGGATTCCTGGGAATGAGATCTAAGCTTTTATCACAAAATGAGAAAAATTATTTTTACGCGGTCCTTCCCCTTTAATGGCTATTCTGCTTCTCTGCCCTTTGCTCTCTGTCTGTATCTCTCTTTGTTTCTCTCCTCTTTCTCTCTCTCCCCCCCCCTCTCTCTCTCTCTCTCTCTCTCTCTCTCTCTAAAACTTACAGCTTCCAGAAGTCTCGCGTGATGTGGAAAACTCAAAACAGCAAACGAAATCACAACAGCCACAAGTAGTCGAACAACCTAAATCTTCCCTTTCCTAAACCTCTACTTCCTCATTTTACCTTCCGCCGCCCCTCCATCTGATCCCTCTGCCTGTTCAATCCATCGCAGTCAATCGGCACCTGGAGTAGATTCTGCTGCTGGTAGTGGATGGTCCTTCCATTTCCCATATTCCAAGTGGCTCCGCCGCTACTTCCCAAAGAATCTGAAGATTCCATTAGTTTTCCATTTGTCACAATGCCTTACCACTGCTTTGCCTATTCATCGCTCTCACACTGGAGCCACCCGTGGTCCAAAGAAGGAATCCGATTCGGAAGTAGATGAATCCGAGGCAGATCAATGGTAGGACATACCAGATGATGAAGGAGATGGTAACTACCCATTTGAGGCTGAAAAAGCAATTTTGCTTTGAAATCGACGTGTGAATGTGTGTGTGAGCGTGAATGTGTGTGTGTGCATGTGTGGAAAACTCACTCTTCTGACCGCCCGCAGGCCTTCTGCTCTCCAAATTCAAACAATTTCGTGTTGAAGAAGTAGACGATGTTACTGGCCAAACTAATAAGCCAAACGCAGAGGGTAGCAATAGACCGCCGGCGTTGGGTGAGCCATTTTATGGCTTTTAGAGGGTGGAGAACCGCTGAAATGATGAAAATTAATGGTTTATTTATCTTTTATAACTGATTTTATTGATTTTCCGAATTTAAACATCTTCGTTGTGGGACCCAGCGCGCACAAACCGCCGCGGCGGGCAATAGAGGAGTTTGGCCAAGTGACGCAGCCGGTTAACGCCCCAGTTGTAAGCAAAGGGTCAGGGGTTCGGTTCCCCCACCGTGCTTTCTTTTGCTTTTATCGACTGAATATTGATTAGTGGTCTTTTCAGGATTTACCGCTTTCATTATTTGTGCTACGAAGAAATCAATTTCAGTTGGTCAACTTGGGAAAGGCCCAGGGGTCCCTTGGAAATTTTCGGTGAGATTTATATCAATCGATAACACATTAGGAGATCGATTTATGAAGTTTAAAAGGGCCCAACAGTTCTCATTTTTGAGAAAGAATAGTTTTTGCTAAATTTCGCAGCATCCGCGCGCGGCGTACATAAAAGGCCGCGGCGGGCGGTGTCACACAGTGGCAGCGTGGCGGAGCTGGTAGGATTTTTGGCCCATAAGCAGAAGGTCGAGGGGTCGATCCCCGCCCACTTTTCTCTTTTTGCTTTTATTGTTTTACCTTTGCATTACCTGTTTGTGTGATAACTACTCACCTATATACTTCTCCACTGAGACACAAACCAGAATCCCAATACTTGTACTAGGAACCATATGAAGAACCAGGACATATGTCTTACATGCAAATTCTCCTGAAATTCATCATTTTGAGGCAATTATGATTCCCTTACCTAAGGGCCAATTGCCATTTTCAAATCCCAAGATATGTATCATGTTTTGAAGAATACAGAAAATTGCGACTAGGAGATCAGCCGCCGCCAGATTGGCTAGGAAATAGTTGGTGGCTGTCCTCATTTGGGGGTGAAAGCCGATTACGGCTGAGGTGAAGACGTTTCCAGAAACGCAGACGACAAAGACCAGAAGGTAGAGGGACATTATGGGAAAACGGATCCAGGGGTTGTCCAGGAGGGAGTCTCCGTCTGGACACATGTCTATCCAGTCCTCCTCTATGACGTCGGTTATGTTCTGGGGAATCATCTTCTGAAGAAAGGGGGATGGGAATTTTCTGAAAATGAGATAATTTCTTGAGGATATTCAAAAGGGGCAGGAAATGCAAGTAATGTAAAAAAGGGTATGGATATAAAACAAATGAAATTTCAAATCTTTAATAAAAAAGAGCAAAGAAAAAAGAGCAAAGAAAAAAGTGAAAAAGAGTTAGAGAGAGAGAAAGAGAGAAAAAGAAAGAGAGAGACATATACAGAGAGAGATAGAGAAAGAGAGAGAGAGAGCCATTCAGACATCCAAACAGAAAGGCAGATAGAGATTTTAAAAGAGAAAGTTAGAGAGAGAATAAGAAAAAGAGATATAGAGAAAGAGAAAAAAAACCCGTAGAGAATGAGAGACATAGAGATACAAAGAAAATCATTCAGAAAGAGAGATTGACAAAGAGAAAAAAGAGAGAGAGGGAGAGAGAGAGAGAAAGATAGATAGAAATTGACACATAGAGAGAGAGAGAGAGAGAGAGAGAGAGAGAGAGAAAGAGAGAAAGAGAAATAGAGAGAGAGATAGAGAGAGAGAGAGAGAGAGAGAGAGAGAGAGAGAGAGAGAGGGAGAGAGAGGCAGACATACATTGACACAGTGAAAGAGAGATACAATTAGAGGAAGAGAATTAGAGAGACAGAGATAGAGTGTTAGAAGGAGAGCTAGAGAGATATACAGAAAGTTTGAGAGATACATAGACAGACAAAGAGAATCATTCAGAAAGAGAGAGACAAAGAGAAAGAGAGAAAGAAAGGCAGAGAGGGAAATATATAGAAAGAGAACATTAGAAATAGGGTGTGAAAGAGAGACACAGAGAGAGGGAGAGAAAAAAGAGAGACAAATAGAGAGTTTTACACAAAACAACATAAATACGAAAGACAAAATTACAAACAAACAGTGTTTTTCAAAATTAAAAGGAGAAAACAGTATTTCCAAAGTGCCAATTTTTAGCGAACGCTTCCAAAAGAATGTTAATGCGGCTAATGACCAGTCGGACATGCATTAGCTAATTTTAATGGCGCTCGCGGAACCAATTCACCCTTTCGTCATTGAATTCCTTTTTTCAGCATTGTCTAATGTTTTGGGACCAAAAGGCCCTTATAAAACCTAATCCTTGAGCCTTGGGTGCTCCAGACACTCTGACGTGAGGTTTCCCGTTTCAGTCGGAAATGGCTGAAGGTAAACGGATACCCAGTGCAGGTGACCGCCGAAGACACTAAACACAAAGGTGATACGGCTTATCGAAGGGGTGAAGGTGTGAAGTGGCGAAAAAAATGACAGTTATTGGGTTGTAAAGGGGAGAAAACGGTCTGAGAGCAAAAGCTACAGTGTTCCCTAGAGAGAGAGAGAGAGAGAGAGAGAGGGAGAGAGGTAGATAGAGATGTATATATATATATATAGAGAGAGAGAGAGAGAGAGTCAGTGCGTTCCGAAGAGTGCGATGTGTGCTTTTAGGCACAGAAAATCCCCCATTGGAATTTCCTGATTGCGATGAAATTTCCGCTGGAACACCGTCAGAGAGTGATCTTCCGTTCGGTTGCACGGCCTCCTCAGGAAATTCGAATATTGCCAGAAATTATAGTGATGCGTGCGACAAAGGAACGCTTCAATAGGGAGAAGGGCAGGGACAGGGCAGGATCGTTGATCTCAATTAATGAACGTGAACGTGTGAACGCGTGAGTGAGTGTGAGAAAGTGATATAGCGAGAATGTGATAGTGTTTGTGTGTGACCGTGTGAGTGTGTGGATGTGGAGTGTATGGTGTATGAGTGTGTGGATGTGTGAATGTGTGAGAGGTCATCAGTGTGTGTTTGAGTGAAAGTGTGGTGTGGATGTGTGTGAGTGAGTGAGTGAAAAGTGAATGTGTCTGAATATATACACATGTGAGTGAGTGTGCCAATGAAATAGTGAGTAAGTGAACGTGAGAATCATCAACTAAACAAACAACCTAGGTCATCAAAGATTAAAGAATCCCTAAGTACAACACTAGCGATTTCAATAATCTTCGCCTCAAGGTAGTGTCTACGAAAAGGGCGGGTCTGGCGAGAGATTGAAAGGTTCAAAACTGAAATTTGGCCCTGAGCTGAGTGTTATTTCACATTATTAGCTAGAGCAAACAGAGTCCTGCAATCGCCGGATGGTAATTACAAAGAGGATTGCATTGCTCCAAAAAAGGGGGCACCACGAGGGGAATGAAGGCACTCAGGGAGATTGGGGGAAAAAGTGAAGACACACACACATGCACACATTCACACGTACACATTCACACATTCATACTCACATTTAAACATACTCACACTAGCACACAAACATACACACACAGTCACACAGTCACACATACACACACATATACAATCACACAGTCACACACAGTCACACGCATTCACTCTCAGTGTCAAATTTACATTAAAACTCACATACACATACACACATTCACACTCACACATATTCACACATTCCCATTCACGCACATTCACTCACACTCAGTGTCACACTCACACTGAAACTCACATACATACATTCACACTCACACACGTGCACACATTCTCACAATCTTACTCACACACATACACACATGCACACATTCACACCTTACTCACACACAAACACATATTCTTACTCATACACATTCACACGTACCCACATACACACTCATACTCAGTTTCACACTCATACACATTCACTCTCACACACATGCATAAATGCACACATTCACATATTCTTACTCATACACATTCACACGTTACACACACTCACTGTTACACTTGCACTCATACTTACACTAACACACTCATAACACAGTCACATTCACACATACAAACGTACGTACATGCACACTGACACTTAAATTCACATGCACACATGCACGTCAACACACATGTACACACTCAGTCTCATACTCACACTCACATTCTTACTCATACACATTCACACACATTCAGGGTCACGTTCACACTGAAACTCACATACACACATGCACACATTCATAAAGCCACAGTCCCACACATTATTCACACGAACACACATCTACACACCCACACGAAATGTCAGAAAACTTCCTCTTTGAGATTGATGTGCCGTTGATTGAGGCTGCAGGGAGGGACTGTTTTTGTTATTTGGTCGCTAAAATTGTAAGTCGATAGTTTTATGAAACCTGTTGGAATCGAAAACAGTCAACTGATTAAATTGAAATTCATAAAAACACAAAAAACGCCATCTTTGGTCAATTGCCGTTGTTACTCATGACATGCACTGCGTTTACGCGCCTTTTTGGTGTAAAATGCTGGCGGAAATTTGAAATTTTTCAAAAAGTTGGGCCAAAAAGAGTGGAAAACTGAAATTTTCCCAAAGATCTCTTTAAAACACATGGTCAGAACTATCAATTATGTGTAAACAACTGACTTCTTTTCGAGAATTGTCTCTTTTTAGCGGATAATTATCACAATTTGGCTTGTTTTAGACAAAACAAAAGATGGAAGTGGAGTTATCTCTCCTAAATCTCCTTAGCTTCGAAACGGCACGTACGCCAACTCACCAAAGTCACGTGTGTGCCAAATATGACGTTTCTTCCGAATTTTCATCAAAAAGCGGGGTGATGAGTGTTGCGGCCCGAACAAAGGCTGTGTTTACAGTGGGATTTTAGATGGGAGAGATAAGGGACAATCTGGAGATTGAGGGGCTTAGGGGGGCAGTTCGCGGTCTTTCATCAAAGAGAAAAGAAAGGATACAGTATATTTGAGAGAGGGCCCAATTCTAGGGCCCAGTTTGCTTAAAGGAACAGTAAGGGACCTCTATTCGACTTGTTTTGCCGATGTATTGACACCCGTACGAGATCGGCGGCCACGGCGGGACTATCCTTGCCGCGACCGCCGATCTCGTATGGGTGTAAAACGCGCGACCTACCATGTCAGACAATCAGAGTTTTCTGCGTCTTTTCAGGCGGGAACTTGAAAATTCGAAAGTAATGACCGAAAAGTCGATAAATCATCGAAATCGTTTGGGTTCAAAAATAGAGAGTGAGAGAGACAGAGAGTTTAGAAAGAGGAAGAGAGAAAAACTGAGTTAGAGAGAGAGAGACAGAGAGAGAGAGAGACAGAGGCGGAGAGAGAGAGAAAGTGGGTTAGAGAGAGGTGGTTAGAGAAAGAGAGAAAGTGGGTTATAGAGAGAGAAAGAGAGGGAGAAAAAGTGGGTTAGAGAGAGAGAGAGAGAGAGAGAGAGAGAGAGAGAGAGAGAGAGAGAGAAAGGGTTAGAGAAAGAGAGTAGGTTAGAGAGAGAGAGAGGTTAGAGAGAGAAAATGGGTTAGAGAGAGAGAGTGAGAGTGAGAGAGATAACCCTACTATTTCTAGTTGGTCCTTTCGAAATTTTCACATTTCCGCCGGTAGGAGACGCAGAGGAAAGCCTGCGCGTAAACACAGTGCAGCCCATGGGTAAAAACTACGATTGTCAAAAGAACCTGTTTAAAAATGAGTTCTTTGTATAGAAAAAAAAGAAAAAAAAGGCTCTCTTAAAATGTTTCTAAGAAGATGAAACTTTGTTTTCAATGAAAAGTCAATGTTTTAAAAAAAAGTAGTCTTTGACATGTTTCCTCAAAATAACTTTTTTTCGCGGCTAAGCGGGAAGTACTTTCCGTTTGCACAAAGAACAGGGCGAGATTGAAGTCTCTTCTCCGACAATGAACTTGGAATTGGATATGAGGCACAGAAGAGGAAATTGTGCACACAGGCAAACACGCCGGCCGACGAGCCCAATATCCGGGCGGTGGAAACCCGAGAAAGGAAAAATTGGCCAACGCGCCCTTTGGCGGACGGCGCTTCTTCACGGACACTCATGAACCGGTGATTGCGGTCAGAGAGAGAGAGAGAGAGAGAGAGAGAGAGAGAGAGAGAGAGAGAGAGAGAGAGAGAGAGAGAGAGAGAGAGAGAGAGAGAGAGAGAGAGAGAGAGAGAGAGAGAGAGAGAGAGAGAGAGAGTAAAGAAATTCAAAGTGTTCGATGCAATAGAGGAATTGACCTCGCCAATCGACTGATTGCGCGGAACGACGGGGGGCAGGACGAGAATTGGCCTCATGACTGATGACGAACAGACTGGGAGGAGCCCCAAAAACGTTACTTTTAATAATATAAGGGGATTATTTGTGATATTCGAACAAAGTATTTGTTTTCCAACACAAAAATAGTAGATATTGTTTTCGATCAAATTTTTGCAGAACCAAAATAGAGAGAGAATATTGACACTCGAAAAAAATGAGGCATAAATCTATTCGCCAAAATGCCCTTATATGAAAATTGGCATAACAAAGCGGGGATAAATAGTTTGTTTTCAGATTCTTAATAGCTGGAAAGGCGATCACATCTATTGTTTAGCCAATTTAACATGACGTGGTGGGGAGAGAGAGAGGGAGCTGCTCAAAGATCTGGAACCTGGATCCGGTTGCAGGTGGGGGGATTGCTTTGTGGTTTGAGAATAAGAGGTCATTATGTTAGGGGGATTGTTGATCTCTCTCTTTATCTCTTTGTGTCTCTCTCCCTCTCTCCCTCCCTCCCTCTCTCTCTCTCTCTCTCTCTCTCTCTCTCTCCAACCACACGAATAAAAGCTCTCAAATAGAAAATCACGTGTTGTGACGTGACTCCTATTTAAAGCTCTCTCTCCGATTGACCGCCTGATAACACAAGAAGCATCGGCTATATAATTAAAAATGCATGCCTGAAAAGCTGCAACCTTTTGGCACAAGGTTGTAACATTTTCAGCTAAACGCGAGAATTTGGAAATTATTGATGAAACTTTAAAAAAACTGATTGAAACACACTTTTGCATATTTGTGTTGAATCATTGTTATTGTTTTCAAGAATTACACCGATTGGAAGAATGGAGTAGAGAGTAAGTAGTTAGTAAATGTTACCACAATATCACCAGAATGTACAGCCAGGAACGCCCCTTGTCTTTCATGTAAACAGGTGTTAGCATTTAGATAAACAAGAGTTGTCACCAAATGGCCGTTTTCTGAGAGAGGGATTACGGTAACTGATTGATGGGTGACTTTCCCGGAAAAAACAGTCAACAAAGCGGAATTTGATTAGTAAGGACATCATATCGGGCGCTTTCGGGCTAATAATAGGGAATTGGGCAATGGTGGCCAAAGAATGCGAGAGAGAGAAGAAAAACAGTGAGACAGAGGAAGAGAGAGAGATGGAGAGGGAGAGAGAGAGAGAGAGAGAGAGAGAACAACCCATGGATGAATTCTCGAGACTATTCTTTATTAATTCAAGATTCTGGTTGAAATAAAGGACAGAAAATTGAAAAGAAGACAAAAACAAGTCATCCATAGCAAAGGCACTGAGAAAGAAAAGTGCATCGAGTGACTGATAGTTCAGAAAATGAAAAACAAACAGAGAAGAAACGAATTCTTTCCAAGAAAAGAAGGAGGATTGCCATAAATCTGCAGAAGCGTACTATGGTCGTTCAAGGACACTTCGAACACGGAAAGAGTCCGTGGGAAAGGAAGGGATGTCAGGGACAGTGACGAATAAAAGTAGGGAGGACACAAAAAGGGACAAGTTTTGGAAGGAGAGAGAGAGAGAGGGAGACTAAGAGAGCGTGTGAGCGTGAGTGAGATTGTGTGTTTGTGAGTCAGTGAGTGAGTGAATGAATGAGTGAGTGTGTATGTTTTTGAATGTGTGAATGGAAGTAGTTAATGTGTATGTGTGTACAAGTACATGTGTTCGTGTGTAACCATGTGCATGTGCAAATATGTGAGTGTGTGAATATGTGAACGGACGCGAATGAGTGTGTGAGCGTGTGAAAGTGCGAATGTGTGAGAATGTGAGTGTGTAGGTTGGCGAATCTGTGAGTCTGTGAGCATGTGAGTAACAAACTAGGTGAGTGAACGTGTGAGTCAGTGAGTCTGGGAGTAACTAACTGAGCGAGTGAGTGAGTGAATAGGTGAGTGAGTGAGTTTGTAAATATGTGAATCTGTGAGTGAGTGAGTATGTGAATGTGTGAATATGTAAGAATGTGAGCATGTGAATGTGTGATTGTGTGAACGTGTGAACGTGTTAGTGAATTTGAATATTTAAGTGTGCGAGTGTGTAAGTGTCTGAATGTTTGAATGTGTGAATGTGTAACTGTGTAACTGTGGGAATATGCGGATGTGTGAATGTATGAAAGTGTGAATGTGTGACTGTGTGAGTGTGTGTGTGATTGAGTGAGTGAGTGTCTGATTTTCCATTTTTCCTATTTCGTGAGATGACCGATCACAGACAGACAGGCCAATGAAGCAATAAACGAAACCACAAGACAGACAAAACCAAAACCATCAGAAAGATAACGATTTATTGACGAATAAGGCTTATGCAACGACTGATAGATAACCGTCTCTGATTATGTGAAAAGGAAAATCTAGAAATATGAAGCTAGAAATTGAAATTTCGAAGGCAAAACTGAAAATGTGATTTTTTTTCACAAGTTCAAGAATATTTCGCTTCGTAAAACCTCAGCCCGCCTTTGTGCCGCTTTGCGGTCTTCCTCAGCTTGCTAAGCTAATTGAAAACTTCTGATGTTCTCTTGATGGGATTACTGTAAAAACAGGAAAAGACAACAGGAAATGCATATTTCCTTTTGTATGGGTGGAGTGGGATGGAATCACTTCGCAGAATGAGAAGTCGATAGCATTAGGAATGGGAGTGAATTGGCAGCTGTGCAGGCATATTTACGTAAGATGCAATTACGCAGGGACGGACCGAGAATTGAGAGGGGTTGTGATTTGTGTTGCTGAAATCGTGTTGCTTCAAGGGTGATAGGGCGGGAGATAAAAGGGAAGCCGAAGAGCGGGAGAGAGTTTTTTAAAAAGAAAATTTATGTTTTTGTAAACGAATGCTTTAACTCTATGGAAAAGAGTAGAATTTTCCTAAAATGGTGAAATTCCTGAACTTTCATTTAATAAAAAAAACAAATCAGAAAAATAAAATTTTTTGAAATTTGATTAGAAACTCTTTTCTAATTAAAAGGTTTTTTCAGGTAAAAAAATGTTATCAAAATGTAACCCCAATTTTTCAATTTGACTTTTAGCCAGGGAAAATTTTATAAATCGGGCCCTTGGCCGAAATTCGATACAAGGGGTTTTAAAATGTCGGCCAAATTTTTAGCCAAATTTCTGTGATCAAATGTTGTAAAAAAGTTAAATGTGTAAAAAATCAAATCTTTATAGACATTTTTTTCCCAGAAAAACTCTAATGAATGGTAATTGTAAAATAATATATTGATTTATTTTATGAATCGTCTTTTGCCAATTTTTTTGTGAAATGTCAAGTTCAAAAAGATTATTGAAACGGCTTTTGGTCGAGTTTGAGGTTATCTAATTTTTTTGGGCTCGCGCGCAGTAACCCTCAAATAAAAATCGATATTGATTTTAAAATGTTATAACTTTTAAAAAAATATCCTAACTTGGCCAGTTAGGATATTTTTGGCCAATTTTGGGTAATAAAAACGTTTAATAACCTTAAAAAACCGGGACATGATATAAAAATTGTCATCAAAAGCAAAAAAAAACTTTAATTTTTAACTTTTAAACAGATCTACCAATACCGCCGCAGTCGAATTGTCGAAAAAAAAGGGTTTCGCGTTTTTCCGGACGCGCCCGCAATAACCCTAGACCAAAAATTGAAAAAAATGGACTTTTACATGATTGACTCAATTACGAAATTGTGAAGATATGGGTACTTTACTACTTAAGTACTCTATTTAAGCAGAAAGATCAATAAAATAGAGAGAGAAAAAACTTCGTAAACATAGACTCCAAAGTGTGTCTTATCTGATCACCGATCGGGTGTGGCTGTGCCATCTCTATTAATCAGTGAAATATCAGAAAATTCGTGTCACGCGACGCCTGCAAATAACGGCTGTAAACGACGTGCAACGACTATCAAAGAGGCCTATCGCCCGAAGACTGTATCCAGTTGATCCTACACAAAATTTGACAAAAGACGACAAAATTTTTAAGAAAAAAATAGTCTTTTTTCATTTTCACTTTATTTTCAAAACTTCATTTCCAAACAATTTTCACATTAAAAAAGAAATTTTCGTTAACCAAATCATTTGAGATTTGTAGTTGAATCTTCTTTGAATTTCGATTTTTTAATTATAAATCAATAAACTGTTTATACAAACATACATTGTTTTAATTTTTATTTAAATAACATTGATTTTTGAACTTATAAACAATGGTAAACTCGGTATGACCGGCGTTTACGAGTCAAACATCGAGGGTTCGGATCCGCCACGGGGCAAACTTTTTTGCATTCCTTAGAAAACTTGTAAAGCAATATAATAATGAATTCTAATGTTTTTATTATTATTTAAAGTATTAAACGTATGTAAAGTCGCATTTGATCAAACATCAAACTTTTTTGGTTTCTTTAGGAAAACTTGTAAAGTAATATAATAATGAATACTAATATTTTATTATCATTAGAATTATTTTAAAAATAGTTATAAAGCGCGCAAAAAAGTTTTATTTGGGTCAAAATCCGGGCGGACCTCTGGACCAAAAATTAACTTTTTCAGCCCTACTTGTAAAATTAAAATATTTTTAAATAGATTTTTCAAAGCATATTTATTTTGTATTATATAAAAAGACTTTGTAATACTTCTACTATCTATCTAATCAAATTTAAATTGAGAAACGGAAAGTGCACCGGTTGGGATCGAACCCTGGTCACGTGTCTGACAGTTTTGACTCGGTGGCCTGGGTAGACGGCCCGAATTTTTTTAAAGTGTCCGGACCGACAGAATCTTTGGTTATAATCATGTATCATTTTAGATTTTGCCAGATCACTCCACTGTTTCAATAAAACTAGTTTAAATTTTAACAGCCGGGCCCTGAACCACCCTTGGTCGGCGCCCACGTGACAAACGCCTCCTGTCGTTACCAAAGGGGCACAGCGTGATAAACCTCAGCAAACTTCAGAAAACACCCAAAATCTAGTGATAAATCAATGGGAATTCTTAATCTGTCGGAAACATTCCATTTCCTGTCAATCGTTTGTTTGCGAAGAAGATCAGGGACGAAAGTTCAAAGGGTCCTTTTTCTGATATGTGACCAATGAACAACGATCTTTCTGTTTCACTTCTATTAATAATTCTCTTAAGACTTTTAATTTTAAAAGAAAGAAAAAGAAGGAAAGATTCCCATGTTGGAAATGAAACGTGAAAAAATGGGCTCAGTTTGATTGTAAGTGATGACATTAGCTGCTGACCAAATAGTGCGTAGATTACTCTTTGTTCCGATAGATATGAGGAACGAATGGGGATCATACCCGGATTACGGTATCAGTAAGGGTAGTTGGCACGAAATAATACATATTTGGGTCTTTAGTGGAGGATCTTTGGAACTTCAGAAGGATTTATTGACTTGTGAGCAGATTATCGATTTTTTCAGGCGCGGCGCGCTACGTTTAAATTTAAACTACTCTCATTGAAATAGTGGAGTAATGTGGCAAAAACTACATCGACATATGCTACATTGATCTGGGCCTGTATCAAACACTCAAAGATAAATTGTTTTAAATGGTAAGTAGCTTCATTGAAACAGTGGAGTGATTTGGCAAGCCTACATCGACCTTTTTGGTTGTTAGTGTCGTCTGATTTGGAATTTATTAGTGTTAAACTATTGGATTTTTGAATATCTAATAATCACTAACCTCGAAACAGTGGATTGATGTGTAAAAACTGTTTAAAGGGAAAGCACTAGGTTTGAAACAATCGATAGATTTGGTGAAAACAATTTGTATATAAACAGTGGATTGTTGTGGTAACAACTGTTTAAAGGTACAAAATTAGTTTTGAAACAGTGGGATACTGTGGTAAAAGCTGTTTAAAAATAAAGTAATCGTTTAGAAACAGTGGGTTGATGTGGTAAAACTGTTTAAAGGTAAATCACTAGTTTTGAAACTGTTTACTGATTTGATGTTATGCTAAGTATCGAACAATTAAAGTTAAATTGAAAATTCCAGATTTTAAGTGATTATTGAAACAGCGGAGTGATGTGGCAAATTACATGATGAATAATTTGCAATTGTAAAAAGGGTAAAAATAGTTTTGAAACGGTTGAATGATTTGGCTGTTATGATAAGTATCGAACAATTAAAGTTAAAGGATGTGGCAAAATTTTATGATGAAGAATTTGTAATTGGACAAAGGGTAAATATAATTAAGGAACATAAACTGAGGAGAATAAGCTTAAAAAGTTAAACTGTTGAAATTTTAAGCATACATTTTGAAACAGTGGAGTGATATGGCAAAAGCAACACCGACCTTTTTGGCTGTTAGCTTTGGCTGGCTGTGAGTGTCAAATAATCAAAGTTTAATCGAATAAATAAATGTTAAGTTGTTAAAATGCCAAGTCCTCCATTAATCAAAAGATGGCTATTTCGACAGCTTCTAGAAAAGGCGTTCTAAAGTGCTTCCCGAAGTCTCTGTTTCTAGGTGTCTTGTTTTCAAACATGCATTCGCAAACGCCTGGAACCAGGAAGCCTTCCGTGGCCACAGCACAAAAACGACGCGTGACTAGTCGTAAACAAACTCCATCAAAGGGAATCAAACGATAAAATTAAAAAGAGTGGCTGGTAATAATCCGTTGAACCAGACGCCAGCTGGGCGCCGAAAGGAAGCGAGATAGAAGGGATTGTGGAATTATCGGGCCTTATCTGACCGACAAAAGTTGAAACGTGACTGAATCCTTCACTGGGAAGTGGGTGCTTTGATTTATTTGATTTTTAGTGAATTTTGGAATTAGAACAGTGGAGTGATGTGCCAAAAATCCAAATCGACCATTTGGTGTTAGTGTCATTTGAGAATCAAATGTATCAATGTTTGACTGTTGAAATATAAAGTAACCGTTCTGCAACTGTGGAGTAATGGGCCAAATTAAACAGTTGAGTGATATGGCAGAATTGACATAAACCTTTTTCGATGTTAGCGTCAACTGAGTATCAAATGTATCAATGCTTCACTGTCGAATCTATGTTTAACCGTTGAAATGTTAAGTATCTGTTTTTCAACTGTGGAGTAATGTGTCAGAATAACAGTGGAATGATATGCCAAATATACATGGACCAATTTCGATCTAAGCATCTACTGAGAATGGAATATATCAATATGTAACTATTGAAATGTGAAGTAACAATATTGCAACAATGGAATGATGCGCCCAAATACCAGTGGAGTTATGTGGCAAATGCTACATCGACATATTTTGCGGTAAGGATGAGCAGATCGAGTATATCAATGTTTTACTGTTGAATGATAAGTGCTTGTATTAAAACAATAGAGTGATGCGTCAAAAGATGCATCTATCTATTTTAATGTAAGTTTCATTAGAGTTTAAAATATATTCTTGTTTAACTATTGAAAAGTAAAATGCCCATAGTGAAACAGTGGAGTGATATGTCCAAAAACATTGGAGTGATGTGCAATAAGAAACATAAACATATTTCGATGTGAATGTCTTTGATTATCGAACACATCATTGTTTAATTATTACAATGTTAAGTACCCGTATTGAAACAGTGAAGTGATCGGTCAAAAGAACAGTGGATCGGTGTGTCAAACGTTAGAAAAAGGTAGTTTTTGGCAAGTTTACGAGTTTGGGCATGACAAAGCGATGTTTTGAGAATGCGATTATAACTAGTGTCTGGTTTCTATGACAAGGGCGTGGGGATGGGAACAGACGGAGGAAAAACAGACGACGCCGGAGGGACCGACGTGTTTTCGGTTCGACCCGGGTACTTAGGAACTGACTTAGGAGCAAATTCCCGGGACAAAGCCCTGGCAACAATGAAAACAAAGACATTGGTTATGTTTGAGGGTAGTATGGGGTTTGGAGAGAGAGAGAGAGAGAGAGAGAGAGAGAGAGAGGGAGAGAGAGAGAGAGGGAGAGAGAGAGAGAGGGAGAGAGAGAGAGCGATAGAGAGAGAGGGAGGGAGGGAGGGAGAGAGAGAGAGAGAGAGAAAAAAAGAGAGACAGTAAAACAAAAGTGTAAGAAAAAAGAGAGAGATTAGAGAAAGAAAATTCTGTTTCTCATAAAATTTCCTTCCCAAAACTCTGACTAAGAAAAAAGATTGTTATTTCGTGAGTTGTTTTCTCAGACAAATTGGTATACACATCCGAGAAAACAAGTGATTGTGTTTCATAATTAGCATCCGATTCATTGTTTTCCATTTTCTTCAAGAGTTTTGTTTCTGGGGAGCAAGAAAAGATAAGAATAGAAGCAGGTCTTTTGAGCCAACGTGCTTTGTTGCTTGATTCTCGCTCGAGCGGACTATAGAGAGGATTGGGTAAAACCGATGTTTGGCCATTAATTAGTAATTGGTTTATGCTCGTTGTTTTCCCCTTGCCGGCCAGGTCATGCGAATCCCGAAAGATGAGATGGGAATTGGAGCGAATGCATATCTGAGCGAGTGATTTTTGGACGCTTTAAAGTGGAAGGACCTCGTAAAATTGATTTTTCAAAGTCTCTTCACAGTTATTTCATTGAATAGATGTTGTTTCCACGATTCTGAAACATCTCCTTTTTGATTTGGACTGCAAAAGGGGCGCGTTTCCACGGCCGTTTTACGCGCTTGCCGCACGGAAACACGGCTAAAGTGGGCGAGAGAGTATGGGAAATGGGGAGACGCAGTGTTGGCGGCAATTCGAACTACAATTTCCCCAAAATTTCAAACGCTCCTAAATCGGTTAATTTTGATCCAAAAAGGGTAAAAGTGGTGTTTTTCGAAATCCTGGGAATGTGATCTGGGCTTTTATCACAAAATCAGACAAATTATTTTTACGCGGTCCTTTTTAAAGAGAGGGAGAGAAAGAGAACTACTGTAGCATCTGAAGTAAGTGCTCTGTTTGTTGTCAGTCAGTGATTTGTGCGTGTCCGTTCGCAGCGATCACTAGGAAATCCTAAATGCTAACAAACTGTCTATCAGAGATCAGCTCTTATACGAAAAAAACGAGGTCTGGTCGAAAAGGCAAAGTCCGCTGGTTACTAAAAAAAAAGAATGTCACCATGCGTTGGGGACAGAACTTAAGTTTCTTCTACAGGACGATGTGGCTGTTGACACATCACTCCACTGTCTGCTATAATGCGTGAAATCATCAGGAAATGTGGACCTAGCTTTACGTGACCTTGGCATGGGAACAATAAAGTGGCATCAACTAATTGAGGATTTAAGTGCACTTTTATTTTCAAGTTTCATTTGCGAGCGAAGTTGGAGCAAAGTTCGCTCATTTGACTCCCCCTCTTTCTCTTTCCTTCTCTCAAAATCCTTAAACGGGCAGGACCTCGTAAAATCGATTTCTCAAAGTCTCTTTATAATTGTTTCATTGAAACTATGTAGTTTCCACGATTTTGAAACATACCCCTTTTACATGATTTCTACTGCAAAAGGGGCGCGTTTACACGGCCGTTTTACGCGTTTTCCGCACGGATAGAGTGGGCGAGAGAGTGTGGGAAATGGAGAGACGCAGAGTTGGCGGCAATTCAAACGACAATTTCCCAAAAATTTCAAACGTGCATAAATCGGTTAATTTTGATCCAAAATGGGTAAAAGTTTTTTTTTCTCGGAATGGGAATAAGAACGACTTTTATTACAAAAATTATTTTTACGCGGTACTTCCTTTTTAATACAGATCACGAATGCTTACATGTTATCTAAAATAGAAATAGATGCAGTTTTAAAAATTGGCCTCACAGTTCATACTTCTAAACAAACTTTCAAATCCTGTTGTAAAAAAGGCTGAAAACATGTTTTGGTTGCCCGGTTGTCGTTTCTTATGCGCGACTGAAACAATCCGAGATTAGTAATGTTTGACCAGCGAGAATCCATAAAAAGTTGAAGAAAACTATTTTTCAGTCCTTTTTATCGCTTATAAAACCTTTTTGATGGTTGATGACCACGCCTATCAATATACTAAGGAAGTTGGAAAACTATAAATAACAGGAAATGGCTGTGATATGGTCTTAAACACCAAATTTCGTGCCCTTTTTTGTGTTACAGACAAAATCACTTTCGAGAAACTGATGTAAAAAACAATGAATGGGATATATAATTTTTGGAGGATACGGTCATTGTGTAGACCCACGTCAAGATGATTGTTGGTTTCTATTTAAAGCTTCCAGAAAAACAAATTTTTTATTTGTACACTTTGCACCTAGACGCCTATTCATACGAGTAAATCGCGCCAAAGCGTGTGTGAATGTGTAAACGTGTACATGTGTGTATATGTGTTTGTGTGTGTCTGTCAAAATCTGTGTCTGCGTCTCTATGTGGATGTGTAAATGTGTGCATGTATGTATGTGTGGCTGTGTTATGTTGTGTCTGTGTACCTGTGTCTAGGTGTGAATGTATGTGTGTGTGAATGTGTGATTGAGTGATTGTGTATATGTGTGTACATGTGCGCGTGTGTAAGTGCGTATGTGTGGCTGTGAGTTAATGTGTCTGTGTGTATGTGTGAAAGTGTGAAAGTGTCGGTGTGCGTAGGTGTGAAAGTGTGTATGTGTAACTGTGTGTATGTGTGTATGTGTGAATGTGTGAACGTGTGCACGTGTGAAAGTGTGTATTTGCAACTGTATGTGTATATGTGTATATGTGTATGTCAGTATGTGTGTATGTGCGTGTTTGTGAGGGTGAATGTTAGTGTGTATACCCCTCGCCCATCGAGCTTGTCAATTGAAAATGGCCATGGTTATGCTAATGTGCTCTGCGTCTCCTCATTGTGCGCGCTCTCTTGCTAGTTAGATGTGCAGGTTAGTTTAATCTCATTCCAAGCTCGATGGGCGAGGAGTATATGTGTATGTGTGTAACGGGTGTATGTGTGTACGTACGTGTAAATGTATGCATGTGTGATTGTGTGCATATGTGTACGTGGGAGGTATGTGTGGAAGCGTTTGTGTGAGTGCGTGTGTGTGAAAATGAAACAAAAACCTTTCAATTGAAAATATTTATGCACTTTTCACTTTGATATGTGTAGTAAGCAAACTGTAGATCTTCTTCAAAATGTACACGGCGATAACAAAAACGACGATTACTCCCGAAACCACAGATCCAATAATATCCAGGCAGTAGATCTAAAAATGGGTGATCTACATTGAATTTAGGCCAAATTACCTGCATGAAAGTCAATTTCTGAGAAGCTGGTTCCATATTCTCCAACTGCTTGAATTCAGCAACAAATTCTGTCCATCGGATGAGGGAAGTTTCAGGAGAAATTGGCTGCTTTTGGACCATCTGACTGAGCCTCTTGGCCTTTTCAGAGTACCTAAAGTTAAGTTACTTCGGAAAAGAAGGTGGCACTTACTTAGGATTGTGAAGAACTTTGTCCAAAGCTTCGAAAACGGCGTCTTCTGTGAAATTTCCTTTGCTGAGGACTTCGGCGAAGCCGTGTTTCTTGGCCACTTGAGAGTTCTTCTGTTGGTCACCGAAGAGACCGATCATTACGGTTGGGACTCCAGCTCCGATTGTTTCCTAAAATTGAACGTTATGACACACAAGTACACATTCACACACGCATAGTCATACTTACACTCACATACACACATACAATACACACATACACACATATACACACACGTACACACATACATTCAAATCCACAGATTCACAGATTCACACAATCGCCCATTCACTTATTCACACGCATAAGCATACAGACATAGAGACATACACATTCACACGTTCACACGTTGATACATTCACGCATTCAAACGTTAACAAATTAACTCATGCACACGCACACATACTCACGCGTACACATACTCACAGATTGACAGATTTACATACCCACATACTCACACACTCACACAATCGCACATATACACACTCACTATCATCACACACTCACACACACATACATACACATACATACATTCACACTTTTAAATCTACAGATTCACAGATTCACATATTCACGCGCATAAGAATACAGACATTGAGGCATACACATTCACACGTTCATACTTTAACACATTTACACATGTACGCGCATACGTACTTATACATACACATACTCACAGATTCACAGGTTCACAGATTCATATACTCACACAATTGCATATAACCACTCTCCCACACACTCACACTCATCACACACACGCACACGCACACACATACACACATCACACACATTCAAATCCACAGATTAACAGATTCAAAGGCATGAGCACGCAGACATACCGACACACATATTCACTTATTCACACGTTCACACACTCATAAGTTGACACATTAACACATGCACACGCATACGTACTGATACATACACATACTCACAGATTCACACACACCCACAGACTCACATACTCACACAATCGCACACTCACTCACTCATATACACTCACATTCTTCACACACGCACGCACGCAGGTACGGTACGCACACATACACATACACACACACTCACTCATTCACTCACTCACACACGCACACACACCTGCATACTGTTGTAACCTCCGTGGGTGATAAAAGCCTTGGTATTCTTGTGCTGAAGAAGATCAGTCTGGGGCAACCATTTCGTCAAGAACACGTTCTTAGGAACAACGCCTAAAATGACGTTTAGAATTTAGTGGTCAAACAATTCTTACTATCCAAATCACTGTCCTCGTATCTCACAATGAATTGGTACTCCGGAAGTCTTCTGAAGGCTCCAATAAAAGCCTTCTTCCACGACTCAGGGGCCATATGGAGTCTGGCCACGGAACCCAAGGAGAGCAAAACCACTCCTTTTCCATTCTCCACGAGAGATGCAAAATTCTAAAAAAAAATGATTATTCGATTGGAAAGTTACCTACCTCAGGCAGTGGCTGGACATCCTTCAGCTTGACTCCAATTCCTCCGATGTTTACAACCTTGGCAAGGGTGGGACGAGGGAGGCCGTAGAGATCATTGTCGTTTACCATCACCTGAAAGTTGTTGTTGTTGTTTAAAATTGGATTAAGGGGGTACCAGAGGGCACTTGCTGGCGATGTCGCGGAGTTGAGGGAAATCGGGACCGAAGGCGTCTTGGAAGTGCTGGTTTTCAACGTCGACAACGACCCTAAAGGCAAATTTAACTTCTAAAGAAGGATACTCAGCCAAGAAAATGTCTCTCTTTGTCTTTCTCTCTCTCTCTCTCTCTCTCTCTCTCTCTCTCAAAACTTACTTATTCCACCCAATGTGACCCTGAATATGTCCCTTCAAACTTTTGGCCCTCTCCATAAACGTAAGTTCATCATGCATGTTCATATGAATAGCTAAAAACTCTTATTAGTTCTTAGTTCTTAGCTTAAATCTTACGAGCTGAGTAGCTTGGGAACTGGGGTACTCCAATGAAGTTAGCCACGAATTCCTTCAGAAGACCACTGAAAAATAACCTTTAGAAGCCGCTTCGAAACAACAAATCAATATTTCGGTCATTCTTATTAAAGGAAAAGGACTTCCTAAAATTGATTTTTTAAAGTCCCCTCACAATTGTTTCATTGAATTGATGTCGTTTCCACGATTCTAAAACATACCCTTTTATATGAGTTGGACTGCAAAAGGGGCGCGTTTACACGGCCGTTTTACGCGTTTGCCGCACGGAAACACGGCTAGAGTGGGCGAGAGAATGTGGGAAATGGAGAGACGCAGAGTTGGCGGCAATTCAAACTACAATTTCCCCAAAATTTCAAGCGCTCCTAAATCGGTTCATTTTGATCCAAAATGGGTAAAATAGGTATTTTTCGGAATCCTGGGAATGAGATCCAGACTATTATGACAAAATCAGAAAAATTATTTTTACGCGGTCCTTCCCCTTTAACTTTGAAGGATAACTAACCTGTCAAGCCAGATCCAACTCGGAATCTTGGCTTTTTGGATGACCCCAACTGAACACATGTGATAGGCGTTGGCAAAAGCCAAGTCGAACTTTTCTCCCTCCAGCCACTTGAAGAATTCTTTGTTTTTCACAGTATCTAAACAGTTTTTCTCAATTTTCCGGTTTTATAAAGTTACTTTTACAAGTTCCGGTGAGAACACCCATGAAGGACTTAATTAGTGCTTTGGACTTGGGGTCTCCTTCGGGATGGTCCTAAAAAGGGATTCTTATATTGGCAAATGGCAAATCAATCCTTACTTCGTACATGTAATCAGCCCACTGCTCGTCAATCTGATCCTTGGACAATCCTACATTGGCATCGACAAAATGAGCTAAAACACTTTTGTGAAAAGCTAAGGAGGGAACTTACTTCTGACGTTTTTAGGAGTTTTCATCATGGAGAGATCACGGTTTTTGTAAGAAGCAATGAAAACTACAGTAACGTTGTGGCCATTGTTAGCCAAAACGGAGGCTACGCGGTAGTTGAACATGACCTGAAAATTGAACATGACCTGAAAGGAGTTTGTTTGCTGCGTTTACAATCACACTAACACGTTGACACACTCATTCACTCACTCACTCACTCACTCACTCACTCACTCACTCACTCTTTCTTTCCGAAAAAGTATTTACCTGACTATCCGATACATCAGCAGCTAGAAGTACTATTTTGTAGGCAGTACACGTAGCTAGAAGTGAAAATAACGTCACTAGTTTCATTTTCTGAAAATAAATCGTTATTTTATAAAGGAAAGAGAAAGAGAGAAATAGAGATAAAGACAAATATACAGATAGAATTAAAGAGAGATAGAGAGAGAGAGAGAAAGAGAGAGAGGATAGAGAGAGAAAGAGAGCTAGAGAGATAGATAGATAGAGAGAAAGAGAGAGAGAGAGAGAGAGAGAGAGAGAGAGAGAGAGAGAGAGAGAGAGAGAGAGAGAGATAATTGACATTTCTGAACTACGATTGTAAAAAAGTTGATCATACGAAACTAGTTGTGTAATTCGATTTGAAAATTAGATTACAACCAAAGAACAGAAACCTGTTTCAACTGTCTGGTATCTGGTAGTGTAAAGAACTCCTTTCTTTTGCTATCGTATCGAAAAAGGCAATTTTTTTTTCGATTTTTTTACATTACAAGGGTAGCCTTAAATAAAAATGAAAACTATTTAAAATGCAAATTTTAAAAAAAATGATTAGTAGAAGAAACATTTACACTCATATTTTACACAAAAATTGCCTAAAATTAAAATAATGAAAACTACAATTTTTAAACATATTTTAAAAGAAATACAAAATGAATGTGTAGTCTGCTGGTCGGCGCAAAGGCAGAGAACGTATTTTGTGTCCGTGTCTCTCGCCTTATGTACTCTCTCCGGCGGACAAAAGATCAGAACAGCGCGACGATTTAGTGATAGGTGACATCAAGGTTCGTGGGAAACGGCAGATTCGCTACGACATTTTCGAAAATGCACCGCGAAGAAATGAGAGTTTCGAAATTCGGTGGAGATCAGCATCGGGTGTGCTCTGTAGTTCGTACAGTTCTTGGCAAAGCTTCAACGGCCGATTTGGTTGTTAGCGTTGAGTTGAACGATTGAAAAGCAAGGTTGTCGCATCGAAACAGTGGAATGGTGTGTCAACCACTACATCCACTTATTTGGCCGCTAGTGTTGGCTGAGAATTCAATACATCGATGTGAAACTGTGAAGCATTAGGGTACCGCATTAAAACAGTGGAGTGATGTGGCAAAATACAAATCATCCAATTTTGCTATAAGCTTGGGTGAGTATTTAATTTATCTTAGTTAAATTGCTGAAAAGTTAAGTAGCCACATCGAAACAGTGGAGGTATGTATCAAAACAAAGACCGACTTATTTTTCTACTTGAAAGGTTAGGTAGAGGCATCCAAACATTGGAGTGGTGTAATTAATGATGTAAGAATCCATGCTAAGTACCTATTGAAACCGTGGAGTGATGAGTCAAATGCTCCATCTACAAATTTGCCTGCAAGAGTTGGCTGACTACATAGCTATGTTAAACAGTGAAAATGTTAGGTAGTCCCATTAAAACAGTGGAGTAGTATGGCAAAAAACTCTCAAATAATAGAAATGACTTTTTTCGCTTCTCATTTGATATTCAGATGCTTGTAAAAACAATATGTTTTTTTGTAAAACAAAATCTTTTTTTTATTTTGCACTATTCACATTTCGCTTTCCTTTAAGGTAATGAAGCAGAAATTGTCTGCACCTATGACCTTGTGATAAGCCTTGACATAATCAGTTGTGAAGCGAGAGGTTATCATTTTCGAAAATGGGGTACAATGAAACAAAGAGTCACCGCGGGTCTAGCCTAGATAGACTTCAGAAGAATTTTCTTACACAATCTTACTTTAAAAGTTTAACTATAAACACCTCAAAAAAGGTAAAATTAACAGTTTATCTTTGACTTTAACATCTTTTAACTTTTTTAACAAATTTTTGAATAAAAAAAATTAAACATTTGTTTAATTCAGATCTCATAGAATTTTTGCCCTATTTTGTTCCACATGCACAATGTGACAAACGTTTTTGTAAAACTAGAAAATCACGGATGTATCGATGAAAAACGTAATTTCGCAAAGAAATGCAAACATTTGGGGTAGAAAAACAGAATTTTTTTTTTGTACATTTTTTTTGTACATTCAACTTTTTGTAACTTCAATTTTTTACTCTAACTATAAACACAAACAATTGTATAATAAAAACAGTTTGATACATTTTTATATCACTCAATTTTTCAATTTTATCTACAATTATTTCTATAAAAAACAGTGAGAGAGAGAAAACCTTACATTGGTAGGCTAATTAAATGTCCTAATCCTCCCCTTTTATAGGATTACCATCATTAACCATACATCACACAACAGTCTGACACAGGAAGATAGTAACTGTACAACCTTGTTGTTTGTACACGACCATCGTTATCGGTAACTGGACTATGTGTACTTTAGCGACTCTAAATGATCTCTGGCACAAAACACAGATGAAATTTGTACTTTCCTATCTTTTAAAAGTCAAGTGCGAATTTTTGTGTTACTTTTGTATTTTAAGAAACAAAAGAAACTATTTCGTTGTTTTGGAGATCAAAAGATCAAAAATCTGGATCAGCGCGCGCGGCGGTTAGTTTGCTAGACCTTACGGTGTACAACAGAAGACAATAGACAGGCGTGTGACTTTCAAATTGCCGATTTTGAAACTGACTTTTAAGGGGGAAGGACCGCGTAAAAATAATTTTTCCGATTTTTGTGATAAAATCCTAGATCTCTTTCCCAGGATTCTGAAAAATACCTCATTTACCCATTTTGAATCAAAATAAACCGATTTAGGAGCGCTTGAAATTTTGGGGAAATTGTAGTTTGAATTGCCGCCAACTCTGCATCTCTCCATTTCTCACACTCTCTCGGCCACTCTAGCCGTGTTTCCGTGCGGCAAACGCGTGAAACGGCCGTGGAAACGTGCCCCTTTTGCAGTCCAAATCATATAAAAGGGGTATGTTTCAGAATCGTGGAAACGATCTATTCAATGAAACAATTGTAAATAGACTCTGAAAAATAAATTTTACAAGGTCCTTTCCCTTTAAGGACTTAAGACAATAGCCTTATAAACTAACCATCAAGATCCCCCTTTAAAGCGAGGGGAGAGAGAAAGAGAGAGAGAGAAAGCCAGAGAAACAGAGAAAAAGAAAGGCAGATTTACAAAAACAGAGAAAAAAAGAGAGAAAAATAGATACTAGGAAAAACACATTTTTAATCATCAAACCTGTAAAACCCTTTTATCACAACCAACAAATCAACAAGTTTACGCAGTTTTCTTCTTCTCTCCAGATCCATTTTGACTATATTTCCATGTCAGCAGCACCAAGTAGCCAATAACAGAGAATACACCAAGAAATAGAAAAACAATCGGCAGAATGATATCTAAGGTGTGATACTAAACAACTTGAATTCTACTCTAAACAAACTCTCACCTGGAAGAAGTTCAATTTCTGAGAAGCTGGTTCCATATGTTCCAAATGCTGGAATTCTGCCACAAACTCAGTCCATTTGACAACCAGCATCTCCGGAGGAATGGGCTGCTTGTTTGTCATTTTACTGAGTCGTTTAGCGTTCTTGGAATACCTTAACTTAGGGTCTTTAAGGGTGTACAGAAAACTTACTTAGGTTCATGCAAGACCTTATTCAATGCTTCATAAATCGCGTCGCTTGTGAAATTTCCTTTTGTGAGAATTTCTGCAAATCCGTGCTTTTTGGCAACGAGGGAGTTTTTCATTTGGTCGCCAAAAAGACCAACCATTACCGTAGGTACTCCGGCGCCGATTGTTTCCTGAAAAATTACTTTTTTAAACTAAAATACATATAAGGCCTTAAGTGCTTTAAAACTATATGTACATATAAGGCCTAAAAAGCTATTTTTGTTGCATATGTACGCAAGCGCATATAAGGTCTAAAAAGCTTTTTTTTAAACTTATGTACGCAAGCGCACATAAAGCCTGAAAAGCTATTTTTTTACTTATGTAAGCAAGCGCACATAAGGCCTATAAAGTTATATTCTTACTTATGTACGCAAGCGCACATAAGGCCTAAAAAGCTGTTTTTTCTACTTATGTACGCAAGCGCACATAAGGCCTAAAAAGCTATGTTTTTTTATTAATGTACGCAAGCGCACATAAGGCCTAAAAAATTATTTTTTTACTTATGTACGCAAGCGCACATAAGGCCTAAGAAGCTATTTTTTTATTTATGTACGCAAGCGCACATAAGGCCTAAAAAGCTATATTTTTTTACTTATGTACGCAAGCGCACATAAGGCCTAAAAAGCTATTTTTTTAAACTTATGTACGCAAGCGCACATAAGGCCTAAAAAGTTATTTTTTTACTTATGTGCGCAAGCGCACATAAGGCCTAAAAGTTATTTTTTACTTATGTACGCAAGCGCACATAAGGCCTAAAAAGCTGTTTTTTACTTATGTACACAAGCGCACAAAAGGCTTAAAAGTTATTTTTTTACTTATGTACGCAAGCGCACATAAGGCCTAAATAGCTATGTTTTTTACTTATGTACGCAAGCGCACATAAGGCCTAAAAAACTATTTTTTTTACTTATGCACGCAAGCGCATATAAGGCCTAAAATGCTTTTTAAACTTATGTACGCAAGCGCATATAAGGTCTAAAAAGCTTTTTTTTAAATTTATGTACGCAAGCGCACATAAGGCCTAAAAAGCTACTTTTTTACTTATGTACGCAAGCGCACATAAGGCCTAAAAAGCTATGTTTTTTTACTTATGTACGCAAGCGCACATAAGGCCTAAAAAGCTACTTTTTTACTTATGTACGCAAGCGCACATAAGGCCTAAAAAGCTATGTTTTTTTACTTATGTACGCAAGCGCACATAAGGCCTAAAAAAATATTTTTTTTACGTATGTACGCAAGCGCATATAAGACCTAAAAAGCTATGTTTTTTACTTATGTACGCAAGCGCACATAAGGCCTAAAAAGTTATTTTTTTACTTATGTGCGCAAGCGCACATAAGGCCTAAAAGCTATTTTTTTTACTTATGTACGCAAGCGCACATAAGGCCTAAGAAGCTATTTTTTTATTTATGTACGCAAGCGCTCATAAGGCCTAAAAAGCTATATTTTTTTACTTATGTACGCAAGCGCACATAAGGCCTAAAAAGCTATTTTTTTAAACTTATGTACGCAAGCGCACATAAGGCCTAAAAGTTATTTTTTACTTATGTACGCAAGCGCACATAAGGTCTAAAAAGCTGTTTTTTACTTATGTACACAAGCGCACAAAAGGCTTCAAAGTTATTTTTTTACTTATGTACGCAAGCGCACATAAGGCCTAAATAGCTATGTTTTTTACTTATGTACGCAAGCGCACATAAGGCCTAAAAAACTATTTTTTTTACTTATGCACGCAAGCGCATATAAGGCCTAAAATGCTTTTTAAACTTATGTACGCAAGCGCACATAAGGGCTAAAAAGCTATGTTTTTTTACTTATGTACGCAAGCGCACATAAGGCCTAAAAAGCTACTTTTTTACTTATGTACGCAAGCGCACATAAGGCCTAAAAAGCTATGTTTTTTTACTTATGTACGCAAGCGCACATAAGGCCTAAAAGCTATTTTTTTTTACTTATGTACGCAAGCGCACATAAGGCCTAAGAATCTATTTTTTTATTTATGTACGCAAGCGCACATAAGGCCTAAAAAGTTATTTTTTTACTTATGTGCGCAAGCGCACATAAGGCCTAAAAGTTATTTTTTACTTATGTACGCAAGCGCACATAAGGTCTAAAAAGCTGTTTTTTACTTATGTACACAAGCGCACAAAAGGCTTCAAAGTTATTTTTTTACTTATGTACGCAAGCGCACATAAGGCCTAAATAGCTATGTTTTTTACTTATGTACGCAAGCGCACATAAGGCCTAAAAAACTATTTTTTTATTTATGCACGCAAGCGCATATAAGGCCTAAAATGCTTTTTAAACTTATGTACGCAAGCGCACATAAGGGCTAAAAAGCTATGTTTTTTTACTTATGTACGCAAGCGCACATAAGGCCTAAAAAGCTACTTTTTTACTTATGTACGCAAGCGCACATAAGGCCTAAAAAGCTATGTTTTTTTACTTATGTACGCAAGCGCACATAAGGCCTAAAAGCTATTTTTTTTACTTATGTACGCAAGCGCACATAAGGCCTAAGAATCTATTTTTTATTTATGTACGCAAGCGCACATAAGGCCTAAAAAGTTATTTTTTTACTTATGTGCGCAAGCGCACATAAGGCCTAAAAGTTATTTTTTACTTATGTACGCAAGCGCACATAAGGTCTAAAAAGCTGTTTTTTACTTATGTACACAAGCGCACAAAAGGCTTCAAAGTTATTTTTTTACTTATGTACGCAAGCGCACATAAGACCTAAAAAGCTATGTTTTTTACTTATGTACGCAAGCGCACATAAGGCTTAAAAAACTATTTTTTTACTTATGCACGCAAGCGCATATAAGGCCTAAAATGCTTTTTAAACTTATGTACGCAAGCGCACATAAGGGCTAAAAAGCTATGTTTTTTTACTTATGTACGCAAGCGCACATAAGGCCTAAAAAGCTACTTTTTTACTTATGTACGCAAGCGCACATAAGGCCTAAAAAGCTATTTTTTTAAACTTATGTACGCAAGCGCACATAAGGCCTAAAAAGTTATTTTTTTACTTATGTGCGCAAGCGCACATAAGGCCTAAAAGTTATTTTTTACTTATGTACGCAAGCGCACATAAGGTCTAAAAAGCTGTTTTTTACTTATGTACACAAGCGCACAAAAGGCTTCAAAGTTATTTTTTTACTTATGTACGCAAGCGCACATAAGGCCTAAATAGCTATGTTTTTTACTTATGTACGCAAGCGCACATAAGGCCTAAAAAACTATTTTTTTTACTTATGCACGCAAGCGCATATAAGGCCTAAAATGCTTTTTAAACTTATGTACGCAAGCGCACATAAGGGCTAAAAAGCTATGTTTTTTTACTTATGTACGCAAGCGCACATAAGGCCTAAAAAGTTATTTTTTTACTTATGTGCGCAAGCGCACATAAGGCCTAAAAAGTTATTTTTTTACTTATGTGCGCAAGCGCACATAAGGCCTAAAAGTTATTTTTTACTTATGTACGCAAGCGCACATAAGGTCTAAAAAGCTGTTTTTTACTTATGTACACAAGCGCACAAAAGGCTTCAAAGTTATTTTTTTACTTATGTACGCAAGCGCACATAAGGCCTAAATAGCTATGTTTTTTACTTATGTACGCAAGCGCACATAAGGCCTAAAAAACTATTTTTTTTACTTATGCACGCAAGCGCATATAAGGCCTAAAATGCTTTTTAAACTTATGTACGCAAGCGCACATAAGGCCTAAAAAGCTATGTTTTTTTACTTATGTACGCAAGCGCACATAAGGCCTAAAAAGCTACTTTTTTACTTATGTACGCAAGCGCACATAAGGCCTAAAAAGCTATGTTTTTTTTACTTATGTACGCAAGCGCACATAAGGCCTAAAAGCTATTTTTTTTACTTATGTACGCAAGCGCACATAAGGCCTAAGAATCTATTTTTTTATTTATGTACGCAAGCGCACATAAGGCCTAAAAAGCTATATTTTTTTACTTATGTACGCAAGCGCACATAAGGCCTAAAAAGCTATTTTTTTAAACTTATGTACGCAAGCGCACATAAGGCCTAAAAAACTATTTTTTTTACTTATGCACGCAAGCGCATATAAGGCCTAAAATGCTTTTTAAACTTATGTACGCAAGCGCACATAAGGGCTAAAAAGCTACTTTTTTACTTATGTACGCAAGCGCACATAAGGCCTAAAAAGCTATGTTTTTTTACTTATGTACGCAAGCGCACATAAGGCCTAAAAAGCTACTTTTTTACTTATGTACGCAAGCGCACATAAGGCCTAAAAAGCTACTTTTTTACTTATGTACGCAAGCGCACAAAAGGCCTAAAAAGCTACTTTTTACTTATGTACGCAAGCGCACATAAGGCCTAAAAAGCTATGTTTTTTTACTTATGTACGCAAGCGCACATAAGGCCTAAAAAGCTACTTTTCTACTTATGTACGCAAGCGCACATAAGGCCTAAAAAGCTATGTTTTTTTACTTATGTACGCAAGCGCACATAAGGCCTAAAAAAATATTTTTTTTACGTATGTACGCAAGCGCATATAAGACCTAAAAAGCTATGTTTTTTACTTATGTACGCAAGCGCACATAAGGCCTAAAAAGTTATTTTTTTACTTATGTGCGCAAGCGCACATAAGGCCTAAAAGCTATTTTTTTTACTTATGTACGCAAGCGCACATAAGGCCTAAGAAGCTATTTTTTTATTTATGTACGCAAGCGCTCATAAGGCCTAAAAAGCTATATTTTTTTACTTATGTACGCAAGCGCACATAAGGCCTAAAAAGCTATTTTTTTAAACTTATGTACGCAAGCGCACATAAGGCCTAAAAAGTTATTTTTTTACTTATGTGCGCAAGCGCACATAAGGCCTAAAAGTTATTTTTTACTTATGTACGCAAGCGCACATAAGGTCTAAAAAGCTGTTTTTTACTTATGTACGCAAGCGCACATAAGGCCTAAATAGCTATGTTTTTTACTTATGTACGCAAGCGCACATAAGGACTAAAAAACTATTTTTTTTACTTATGCACGCAAGCGCATATAAGGCCTAAAATGCTTTTTAAACTTATGTACGCAAGCGCACATAAGGGCTAAAAAGCTACTTTTTTATTTATGTACGCAAGCGCACATAAGGCCTAAAAAGCTATGTTTTTTTACTTATGTACGCAAGCGCACATAAGGCCTAAAAAGCTACTTTTTTACTTATGTACGCAAGCGCACATAAGGCCTAAAAAGCTATGTTTTTTTACTTATGTACGCAAGCGCAAATAAGGCCTAAAAGCTATTTTTTTTACTTATGTACGCAAGCGCACATAAGGCCTAAGAATCTATTTTTTTATTTATGTACGCAAGCGCACATAAGGCCTAAAAAGCTACTTTTTTACTTATGTACGCAAGCGCACATAAGGCCTAAAAAGCTACTTTTTTACTTATGTACGCAAGCGCACAAAAGGCCTAAAAAGCTACTTTTTACTTATGTACGCAAGCGCACATAAGGCCTAAAAAGCTATGTTTTTTTACTTATGTACGCAAGCGCACATAAGGCCTAAAAAGCTACTTTTCTACTTATGTACGCAAGCGCACATAAGGCCTAAAAAGCTATGTTTTTTTACTTATGTACGCAAGCGCACATAAGGCCTAAAAAATATTTTTTTACGTATGTACGCAAGCGCATATAAGACCTAAAAAGCTATGTTTTTTACTTATGTACGCAAGCGCACATAAGGCCTAAAAAGTTATTTTTTACTTATGTGCGCAAGCGCACATAAGGCCTAAAAGCTATTTTTTTTACTTATGTACGCAAGCGCACATAAGGCCTAAGAAGCTATTTTTTTATTTATGTACGCAAGCGCTCATAAGGCCTAAAAAGCTATATTTTTTTACTTATGTACGCAAGCGCACATAAGGCCTAAAAAGCTATTTTTTTAAACTTATGTACGCAAGCGCACATAAGGCCTAAAAAGTTATTTTTTTACTTATGTGCGCAAGCGCACATAAGGCCTAAAAGTTATTTTTTACTTATGTACGCAAGCGCACATAAGGTCTAAAAAGCTGTTTTTTACTTATGTACACAAGCGCACAAAAGGCTTCAAAGTTATTTTTTTACTTATGTACGCAAGCGCACATAAGGCCTAAATAGCTATGTTTTTTACTTATGTACGCAAGCGCACATAAGGACTAAAAAACTATTTTTTTTACTTATGCACGCAAGCGCATATAAGGCCTAAAATGCTTTTTAAACTTATGTACGCAAGCGCACATAAGGGCTAAAAAGCTACTTTTTTATTTATGTACGCAAGCGCACATAAGGCCTAAAAAGCTATGTTTTTTTACTTATGTACGCAAGCGCACATAAGGCCTAAAAAGCTACTTTTTTACTTATGTACGCAAGCGCACATAAGGCCTAAAAAGCTATGTTTTTTTACTTATGTACGCAAGCGCAAATAAGGCCTAAAAGCTATTTTTTTTACTTATGTACGCAAGCGCACATAAGGCCTAAGAATCTATTTTTTTATTTATGTACGCAAGCGCACATAAGGCCTAAAAAGCTATATTTTTTTACTTATGTACGCAAGCGCACATAAGGCCTAAAAAGCTATTTTTTTAAACTTATGTACGCAAGCGCACATAAGGCCTAAAAAACTATTTTTTTTACTTATGCACGCAAGCGCATATAAGGCCTAAAATGCTTTTTAAACTTATGTACGCAAGCGCACATAAGGCCTAAAAAGCTATATTTTTTACTTATGTACGCAAGCGCACATAAGGCCTAAAAAGCTATGTTTTTTTACTTATGTACGCAAGCGCACATAAGGCCTAAAAAGCTACTTTTTTACTTATGTACGCAAGCGCACATAAGGCCTAAAAAGCTATGTTTTTTTACTTATGTACGCAAGCGCACATAAGGCCTAAAAAGCTACTTTTTACTTATGTACGCAAGCGCACATAAGGCCTAAAAAGCTATGTTTTTTTACTTATGTACGCAAGCGCACATAAGGCCTAAAAGCTATTTTTTTTACTTATGTACGCAAGCGCACATAAGGCCTAAATAGCTATGTTTTTTACTTATGTACGCAAGCGCACATAAGGACTAAAAAACTATTTTTTTTACTTATGCACGCAAGCGCATATAAGGCCTAAAATGCTTTTTAAACTTATGTACGCAAGCGCACATAAGGGCTAAAAAGCTACTTTTTTATTTATGTACGCAAGCGCACATAAGGCCTAAAAAGCTATGTTTTTTTACTTATGTACGCAAGCGCACATAAGGCCTAAAAAGCTACTTTTTTACTTATGTACGCAAGCGCACATAAGGCCTAAAAAGCTATGTTTTTTTACTTATGTACGCAAGCGCACATAAGGCCTAAAAGCTATTTTTTTTACTTATGTACGCAAGCGCACATAAGGCCTAAGAATCTATTTTTTTATTTATGTACGCAAGCGCACATAAGGCCTAAAAAGCTATATTTTTTTACTTATGTACGCAAGCGCACATAAGGCCTAAAAAGCTATTTTTTTAAACTTATGTACGCAAGCGCACATAAGGCCTAAAAAACTATTTTTTTTACTTATGCACGCAAGCGCATATAAGGCCTAAAATGCTTTTTAAACTTATGTACGCAAGCGCACATAAGGGCTAAAAAGCTACTTTTTTACTTATGTACGCAAGCGCACATAAGGCCTAAAAAGCTATGTTTTTTTACTTATGTACGCAAGCGCACATAAGGCCTAAAAAGCTACTTTTTTACTTATGTACGCAAGCGCACATAAGGCCTAAAAAGCTATGTTTTTTTACTTATGTACGCAAGCGCACATAAGGCCTAAAAAGCTACTTTTTACTTATGTACGCAAGCGCACATAAGGCCTAAAAAGCTATGTTTTTTTACTTATGTACGCAAGCGCACATAAGGCCTAAAAGCTATTTTTTTTACTTATGTACGCAAGCGCACATAAGGCCTAAGAATCTATTTTTTTATTTATGTACGCAAGCGCACATAAGGCCTAAAAAGCTATTTTTTTAAACTTATGTACGCAAGCGCACATAAGGCCTAAAAAACTATTTTTTTTACTTATGCACGCAAGCGCATATAAGGCCTAAAATGCTTTTTAAACTTATGCACGCAAGCGCACATAAGGGCTAAAAAGCTACTTTTTTACTTATGTACGCAAGCGCACATAAGGCCTAAAAAGCTATGTTTTTTTACTTATGTACGCAAGCGCACATAAGGCCTAAAAAGCTACTTTTTTACTTATGTACGCAAGCGCACATAAGGCCTAAAAAGCTATGTTTTTTTACTTATGTACGCAAGCGCACATAAGGCCTAAAAGCTATTTTTTTTACTTATGTACGCAAGCGCACATAAGGCCTAAGAATCTATTTTTTTATTTATGTACGCAAGCGCACATAAGGCCTAAAAAGCTATATTTTTTTACTTATGTACGCAAGCGCACATAAGGCCTAAAAAGCTATTTTTTTAAACTTATGTACGCAAGCGCACATAAGGCCTAAAAAGTTATTTTTTTACTTATGTGCGCAAGCGCACATAAGGCCTAAAAGTTATTTTTTACTTATGCACGCAAGCGCATATAAGGCCTAAAATGCTTTTTAAACTTATGTACACAAGCGCACAAAAGGCTTAAAAGTTATTTTTTTACTTATGTACGCAAGCGCACATAAGGCCTAAATAGCTATGTTTTTTACTTATGTACGCAAGCGCACATAAGGCCTAAAAAACTATTTTTTTTACTTATGTACGCAAGCGCACATAAGGCCTAAATAGCAATGTTTTTTACTTATGTACGCAAGCGCACATAAGGCCTAAATAGCTATGTTTTTTACTTATGTACGCAAGCGCACATAAGGCCTAAAAAACTATTTTTTTTACTTATGCACGCAAGCGCATATAAGGCCTAAAATGCTTTTTAAACTTATGCACGCAAGCGCATATAAGGTCTAAAAAGCTTTTTTTTTATTTATGTACGCAAGCGCACATAAGGCCTAAAAAGCTACTTTTTTACTTATGTACGCAAGCGCACATAAGGCCTAAAAAGCTATGTTTTTTTACTTATGTACGCAAGCGCATATAAGGTCTAAAAAGCTTTTTTTTTATTTATGTACGCAAGCGCACATAAGGCCTAAAAAGCTACTTTTTTACTTATGTACGCAAGCGCACATAAGGCCTAAAAAGCTATGTTTTTTTACTTATGTACGCAAGCGCACATAAGACCTAAAAAGCTATGTTTTTTACTTATGTACGCAAGCGCACATAAGACCTAAAAAGTTATTTTTTTACTTATGTGCGCAAGCGCACATAAGGCCTAAAAGCTATTTTTTTTACTTATGTACGCAAGCGCACATAAGGCCTAAGAAGCTATTTTTTTATTTATGTACGCAAGCGCTCATAAGGCCTAAAAAGCTATATTTTTTTACTTATGTACGCAAGCGCATATAAGGTCTAAAAAGCTTTTTTTTTATTTATGTACGCAAGCGCACATAAGGCCTAAAAAGCTACTTTTTTACTTATGTACGCAAGCGCACATAAGGCCTAAAAAGCTATGTTTTTTTACTTATGTACGCAAGCGCACATAAGACCTAAAAAGCTATGTTTTTTACTTATGTACGCAAGCGCACATAAGACCTGAAAAGTTATTTTTTTACTTATGTGCGCAAGCGCACATAAGGCCTAAAAGCTATTTTTTTTACTTATGTACGCAAGCGCACATAAGGCATAAGAAGCTATTTTTTAATTTATGTACGCAAGCGCTCATAAGGCCTAAAAAGCTATATTTTTTTACTTATGTACGCAAGCGCACATAAGGCCTAAAAAGCTATTTTTTTAAACTTATGTACGCAAGCGCACATAAGGCCTAAAAAGTTATTTTTTTACTTATGTGCGCAAGCGCACATAAGGCCTAAAAGTTATTTTTTACTTATGTACGCAAGCGCACATAAGGTCTAAAAAGCTGTTTTTTACTTATGTACACAAGCGCACAAAAGGCTTAAAAGTTATTTTTTTACTTATGTACGCAAGCGCACATAAGGCCTAAATAGCTATGTTTTTTACTTATGTACGCAAGCGCACATAAGGCCTAAAAAACTATTTTTTTACTTATGCACGCAAGCGCATATAAGGCCTAAAATGCTTTTTAAACTTATGTACGCAAGCGCATATAAGGTCTAAAAAGCTTTTTTTTTATTTATGTACGCAAGCGCACATAAGGCCTAAAAAGCTACTTTTTTACTTATGTACGCAAGCGCACATAAGGCCTAAAAAGCTATGTTTTTTTACTTATGTACGCAAGCGCATATAAGGTCTAAAAAGCTTTTTTTTTATTTATGTACGCAAGCGCACATAAGGCCTAAAAAGCTACTTTTTTACTTATGTACGCAAGCGCACATAAGGCCTAAAAGTTATTTTTTACTTATGTAAGCAAGCGCACATAAGGCCTAAAAAGCTGTTTTTTTACTTATGTACACAAGCGCACAAAAGGCTTAAAAGTTATTTTTTTACTTATGTACGCAAGCGCACATAAGGCCTAAAAAACTATTTTTTTTACTTATGCACGCAAGCGCATATAAGGTCTAAAAAGCTTTTTTTTAATTTATGTACGCAAGCGCACATAAGGCCTAAAAAGCTACTTTTTTACTTATGTACGCAAGCGCACATAAGGCCTAAAAAACTATTTTTTTTACTTATGCACGCAAGCGCATATAAGGCCTAAAATGCTTTTTAAACTTATGTACGCAAGCGCATATAAGGTCTAAAAAGCTTTTTTTTATTTATGTACGCAAGCGCACATAAGGCCTAAAAAGCTACTTTTTTACTTATGTACGCAAGCGCACATAAGGCCTAAAAAGCTATGTTTTTTTACTTATGTACGCAAGCGCATATAAGGTCTAAAAAGCTTTTTTTTTATTTATGTACGCAAGCGCACATAAGGCCTAAAAAGCTACTTTTTTACTTATGTACGCAAGCGCACATAAGGCCTAAAAGTTATTTTTTACTTATGTAAGCAAGCGCACATAAGGCCTAAAAAGCTCTTTTTTTACTTATGTACACAAGCGCACAAAAGGCTTAAAAGTTATTTTTTTACTTATGTACGCAAGCGCACATAAGGCCTAAAAAACTATTTTTTTTACTTATGCACGCAAGCGCATATAAGGTCTAAAAAGCTTTTTTTAAATTTATGTACGCAAGCGCACATAAGGCCTAAAAAGCTACTTTTTTACTTATGTACGCAAGCGCACATAAGGCCTAAAAAGCTATGTTTTTTTACTTATGTACGCAAGCGCACATAAGGCCTAAAAAAATATTTTTTTTACGTATGTACGCAATCGCATATAAGACCTAAAAAGCTATGTTTTTTACTTATGTACGCAAGCGCACATAAGGCCTAAAAAGTTATTTTTTTAAACTTATGTACGCAAGCGCACATAAGGCCTAAAAAGTTATTTTTTTACTTATGTGCGCAAGCGCACATAAGGCCTAAAAGTTGTTTTTTACTTATGTACGCAAGCGCACATAAGGTCTAAAAAGCTGTTTTTTACTTATGTACACAAGCGCACATAAGGCCTAAAAAGTTATTTTTTTACTTATGTGCGCAAGCGCACATAAGGCCTAAAAGTTATTTTTTACTTATGTACGCAAGCGCACATAAGGTCTAAAAAGCTGTTTTTTACTTATGTACACAAGCGCACAAAAGGCTTAAAAGTTATTTTTTTACTTATGTACGCAAGCGCACATAAGGCCTAAATAGCTATGTTTTTTACTTATGTACGCAAGCGCACATAAGGCCTAAAAAGCTACTTTTTTACTTATGTACGCAAGCGCACATAAGGCCTAAAAAGCTATGTTTTTTTACTTATGTACGCAAGCGCATATAAGGTCTAAAAAGCTTTTTTTTTATTTATGTACGCAAGCGCACATAAGGCCTAAAAAGCTACTTTTTTACTTATGTACGCAAGCGCACATAAGGCCTAAAAGTTATTTTTTACTTATGTAAGCAAGCGCACATAAGGCCTAAAAAGCTGTTTTTTTACTTATGTACACAAGCGCACAAAAGGCTTAAAAGTTATTTTTTTACTTATGTACGCAAGCGCACATAAGGCCTAAAAAACTATTTTTTTTACTTATGCACGCAAGCGCATATAAGGTCTAAAAAGCTTTTTTTTAATTTATGTACGCAAGCGCACATAAGGCCTAAAAAGCTACTTTTTTACTTATGTACGCAAGCGCACATAAGGCCTAAAAAACTATTTTTTTACTTATGCACGCAAGCGCATATAAGGCCTAAAATGCTTTTTAAACTTATGTACGCAAGCGCATATAAGGTCTAAAAAGCTTTTTTTTTATTTATGTACGCAAGCGCACATAAGGCCTAAAAAGCTACTTTTTTACTTATGTACGCAAGCGCACATAAGGCCTAAAAAGCTATGTTTTTTTACTTATGTACGCAAGCGCATATAAGGTCTAAAAAGCTTTTTTTTTATTTATGTACGCAAGCGCACATAAGGCCTAAAAAGCTACTTTTTTACTTATGTACGCAAGCGCACATAAGGCCTAAAAAGTTATTTTTTACTTATGTACGCAAGCGCACATAAGGCCTAAAAAGCTGTTTTTTTACTTATGTACGCAAGCGCACATAAGGCCTAAAAGTTATTTTTTTACTTATGTACGCAAGCGCACATAAGGCCTAAAAAACTATTTTTTTTACTTATGCACGCAAGCGCATATAAGGTCTAAAAAGCTTTTTTATATTTATGTACGCAAGCGCACATAAGGCCTAAAAAGCTTTTTTTTTACTTATGTACGCAAGCGCACATAAGGCCTAAAAAGCTACTTTTTTACTTATGTACGCAAGCGCACATAAGGCCTAAAAAATATTTTTTTTACGTATGTACGCAAGCGCATATAAGACCTAAAAAGCTATGTTTTTTACTTATGTACGCAAGCGCACATAAGGCCTAAAAAGTTATTTTTTTACTTATGTACGCAAGCGCACATAAGGCCTAAAAGCTATTTTTTTTACTTATGTACGCAAGCGCACATAAGGCCTAAGAAGCTATTTTTCTATTTATGTACGCAAGCGCACATAAGGCCTAAAAAGCTATATTTTTTTACTTATGTACGCAAGCGCACATAAGGCCTAAAAAGCTATTTTTTTAAACTTATGTACGCAAGCGCACATAAGGCCTAAAAAGTTATTTTTTTACTTATGTGCGCAAGCGCACATAAGGCCTAAAAGTTATTTTTTACTTATGTACGCAAGCGCACATAAGGTCTAAAAAGCTGTTTTTTACTTATGTACACAAGCGCACAAAAGGCTTAAAAGTTATTTTTTTACTTATGTACGCAAGCGCACATAAGGCCTAAATAGCTATGTTTTTTACTTATGTACGCAAGCGCACATAAGGCCTAAAAAACTATTTTTTTTACTTATGCACGCAAGCGCATATAAGGCCTAAAATGCTTTTTAAACTTATGTACGCAAGCGCATATAAGGTCTAAAAAGCTTTTTTTTAAATTTATGTACGCAAGCGCACATAAGGCCTAAAAAGCTACTTTTTTACTTATGTACGCAAGCGCACATAAGGCCTAAAAAGCTATGTTTTTTTACTTATGTACGCAAGCGCACATAAGGCCTAAAAAGCTACTTTTTTACTTATGTACGCAAGCGCACATAAGGCCTAAAAAGCTACGTTTTTTTACTTATGTACGCAAGCGCACATAAGGCCTAAAAAAATATTTTTTTTACGTATGTACGCAAGCGCATATAAGACCTAAAAAGCTATGTTTTTTATTTATGTACGCAAGCGCACATAAGGCCTAAAAAGTTATTTTTTTACTTATGTACGCAAGCGCACATAAGGCCTAAAAAGTTATTTTTTTACTTATGTGCGCAAGCGCACATAAGGCCTAAAAGTTATTTTTTACTTATGTAAGCAAGCGCACATAAGGCCTAAAAAGCTGTTTTTTTACTTATGTACACAAGCGCACAAAAGGCTTAAAAGTTATTTTTTTACTTATGTACGCAAGCGCACATAAGGCCAAAAAAACTATTTTTTTACTTATGCACGCAAGCGCATATAAGGTCTAAAAAGCTTTTTTTAAATTTATGTACGCAAGCGCACATAAGGCCTGAAAAGCTATGTTTTTTTACTTATGTACGCAAGCGCACATAAGGCCTAAAAAACTATTTTTTTTACTTATGCACGCAAGCGCATATAAGGCCTAAAATGCTTTTTTTACTTATGTACGCAAGCGCACATAAGGCCTAAAAAGCTACTTTTTTACTTATGTACGCAAGCGCACATAAGGCCTAAAAAGCTATGTTTTTTTACTTATGTACGCAAGCGCACATAAGGCCTAAAAAATATTTTTTTTACGTATGTACGCAAGCGCATATAAGACCTAAAAAGCTATGTTTTTTACTTATGTACGCAAGCGCACATAAGGCCTAAAAAGTTATTTTTTTACTTATGTACGCAAGCGCACATAAGGCCTAAAAGCTATTTTTTTTACTTATGTACGCAAGCGCACATAAGGCCTAAGAAGCTATTTTTTTATTTATGTACGCAAGCGCTCATAAGGCCTAAAAAGCTATATTTTTTTACTTATGTACGCAAGCGCACATAAGGCCTAAAAAGCTATTTTTTTAAACTTATGTACGCAAGCGCACATAAGGCCTAAAAAGCTACTTTTTTACTTATGTACGCAAGCGCACATAAGGCCTAAAAAGCTACTTTTTTACTTATGTACGCAAGCGCACATAAGGCCTAAAAAACTATTTTTTTTACTTATGCACGCAAGCGCATATAAGGCCTAAAATGCTTTTTAAACTTATGTACGCAAGCGCATATAAGGTCTAAAAAGCTTTTTTTTATTTATGTACGCAAGCGCACATAAGGCCTAAAAAGCTACTTTTTTACTTATGTACGCAAGCGCACATAAGGCCTAAAAAGCTATGTTTTTTTACTTATGTACGCAAGCGCATATAAGGTCTAAAAAGCTTTTTTTTTATTTATGTACGCAAGCGCACATAAGGCCTAAAAAGCTACTTTTTTACTTATGTACGCAAGCGCACATAAGGCCTAAAAGTTATTTTTTACTTATGTAAGCAAGCGCACATAAGGCCTAAAAAGCTGTTTTTTTACTTATGTACACAAGCGCACAAAAGGCTTAAAAGTTATTTTTTTACTTATGTACGCAAGCGCACATAAGGCCTAAAAAACTATTTTTTTTACTTATGCACGCAAGCGCATATAAGGTCTAAAAAGCTTTTTTTTTATTTATGTACGCAAGCGCACATAAGGCCTAAAAAGCTACTTTTTTACTTATGTACGCAAGCGCACATAAGGCCTAAAAAGCTATGTTTTTTTACTTATGTACGCAAGCGCACATAAGGCCTAAAAAAATATTTTTTTTACGTATGTACGCAATCGCATATAAGACCTAAAAAGCTATGTTTTTTACTTATGTACGCAAGCGCACATAAGGCCTAAAAAGTTATTTTTTTAAACTTATGTACGCAAGCGCACATAAGGCCTAAAAAGTTATTTTTTTACTTATGTGCGCAAGCGCACATAAGGCCTAAAAGTTGTTTTTTACTTATGTACGCAAGCGCACATAAGACCTAAAAAGCTATGTTTTTTACTTATGTACGCAAGCGCACATAAGGCCTAAAAGTTATTTTTTACTTATGTAAGCAAGCGCACATAAGGCCTAAAAGTTATTTTTTACTTATGTACGCAAGCGCACATAAGGTCTAAAAAGCTGTTTTTTACTTATGTACACAAGCGCACATAAGGCCTAAAAAGTTATTTTTTTACTTATGTGCGCAAGCGCACATAAGGCCTAAATAGCTATGTTTTTTACTTATGTACGCAAGCGCACATAAGGCCTAAAAAGCTACTTTTTTACTTATGTACGCAAGCGCACATAAGGCCTAAAAAGCTATGTTTTTTTACTTATGTACGCAAGCGCATATAAGGTCTAAAAAGCTTTTTTTTTATTTATGTACGCAAGCGCACATAAGGCCTAAAAAGCTACTTTTTTACTTATGTACGCAAGCGCACATAAGGCCTAAAAGTTATTTTTTACTTATGTACGCAAGCGCACATAAGGCCTAAAACGCTGTTTTTTTACTAATGTACGCAAGCGCACATAAGGCCTAAATAGCTATGTTTTTTACTTATGTGCGCAAGCGCACATAAGGCCTAAAACTATTTTTTTACTTATGTACGCAAGCGCATATAAGGTCTAAAAAGCTTTTTAAACTTATGTACGCAAGCGCACATAAGGCCTAAAAAGCTACTTTTTTACTTATGTACGCAAGCGCACATAAGGCCTAAAAAACTATTTTTTTTACTTATGCACGCAAGCGCATATAAGGCCTAAAATGCTTTTTAAACTTATGTACGCAAGCGCATATAAGGTCTAAAAAGCTTTTTTTTTATTTATGTACGCAAGCGCACATAAGGCCTAAAAAGCTACTTTTTTACTTATGTACGCAAGCGCACATAAGGCCTAAAAAGCTATGTTTTTTTACTTATGTACGCAAGCGCATATAAGACCTAAAAAGCTTTTTTACTTATGTACGCAAGCGCACATAAGGCCTAAAAAGCTACTTTTTTACTTATGTACGCAAGCGCACATAAGGCCTAAAAAGCTTTTTTTTACTTATGTACGCAAGCGCACATAAGGCCTAAAAAGCTATGTTTTTTTACTTATGTACGCAAGCGCACATAAGGCCTAAAAAGCTATGTTTTTTACTTATGTACGCAAGCGCACATAAGGCCTAAAAAACTATTTTTTTTACTTATGCACGCAAGCGCATATAAGGCCTAAAATGCTTTTTAAACTTATGTACGCAAGCGCACATAAGGCCTAAAAAGCTACTTTTTTACTTATGTACGCAAGCGCACATAAGGCCTAAAAAGCTATGTTTTTTTACTTATGTACGCAAGCGCACATAAGGCCTAAAAAAATATTTTTTTACGTATGTACGCAAGCGCATATAAGACCTAAAAAGCTATGTTTTTTACTTATGTACGCAAGCGCACATAAGGCCTAAAAAACTATTTTTTTTACTTATGCACGCAAGCGCACATAAGGCCTAAAAACCATTATTTTACTTATGTACGCAAGTGAACATAAGGCCTAAAAACCAAATTTTTACTAATGAACCCAAACGCACATAAGGCCTAAAAAGCTATGTTTTTTACTTATGTACGCAAGCGCACATAAGGCCTAAAAAAATATTTTTTTAAACTTATGTACGCAAGCGCACATAAGGCCTAAAAAGCTATATTTTTTACTTAAGTACGCAAGCGCACATAAGGCCTAAAAAGCTATATTTTTTACTTATGTACGCAAGCGCACATAAGGCCTAAAAAGCTGTTTTTTTACTTATGTACACAAGCGCACAAAAGGCTTAAAAGTTATTTTTTTACTTATGTACGCAAGCGCACATAAGGCCTAAATAGCTATGTTTTTTACTTATGTACGCAAGCGCACATAAGGCCTAAAAAACTATTTTTTTTACTTATGCACGCAAGCGCATATAAGGCCTAAAATGCTTTTTAAACTTATGTACGCAAGCGCATATAAGGTCTAAAAAGCTTTTTTATATTTATGTACGTAAGCGCACATAAGGCCTAAAAAGCTACTTTTTTACTTATGTACGCAAGCGCACATAAGGCCTAAAAAGCTATGTTTTTTTACTTATGTACGCAAGCGCACATAAGGCCTAAAAAGCTACTTTTTTACTTATGTACGCAAGCGCACATAAGGCCTAAAAAGCTACTTTTTACTTATGTACGCAAGCGCACATAAGGCCTAAAAAATATTTTTTTTACGTATGTACGCAAGCGCATATAAGACCTAAAAAGCTATGTTTTTTACTTATGTACGCAAGCGCACATAAGGCCTAAAAAGTTATTTTTTTACTTATGTACGCAAGCGCACATAAGGCCTAAAAAAATATTTTTTTACGTATGTACGCAAGCGCATATAAGGCCTAAAAAGCTATGTTTTTTACTTATGTACGCAAGCGCACATAAGGCCTAAAAAACTATTTTTTTTACTTATGCACGCAAGCGCACATAAGGCCTAAAAAGCTATATTTTTTACTTAAGTACGCAAGCGCACATAAGGCCTAAAAAGCTATGTTTTTTTACTTATGTACGCAAGCGCACATAAGGCCTAAAAAATATTTTTTTTACGTATGTACGCAAGCGCATATAAGACCTAAAAAGCTATGTTTTTTACTTATGTACGCAAGCGCACATAAGGCCTAAAAAGTTATTTTTTACTTATGTACGCAAGCGCACATAAGGCCTAAAAGCTATTTTTTTAACTTATGTACGCAAGCGCACATAAGGCCTAAGAAGCTATTTTTTTATTTATGTACGCAAGCGCACATAAGGCCTAAAAAGCTATATTTTTTAACTTATGTACGCAAGCGCATATAAGGCCTAAAAAGCTATTTTTTTAAACTTATGTACGCAAGCGCACATAAGGCCTAAAAAGCTACTTTTTTACTTATGTACGCAAGCGCACATAAGGCCTAAAAGTTATTTTTTACTTATGTACGCAAGCGCACATAAGGCCTAAAAAGCTGTTTTTTTACTTATGTACACAAGCGCACAAAAGGCTTAAAAGTTATTTTTTTACTTATGTACGCAAGCGCACATAAGGCCTAAATAGCTATGTTTTTTACTTATGTACGCAAGCGCACATAAGGCCTAAAAAACTATTTTTTTTACTTATGCACGCAAGCGCATATAAGGCCTAAAATGCTTTTTAAACTTATGTACGCAAGCGCATATAAGGTCTAAAAAGCTTTTTAAACTTATGTACGCAAGCGCATATAAGGCCTAAAAAGCTACTTTTTTACTTATGTACGCAAGCGCACATAAGGCCTAAAAAGCTATGTTTTTTTACTTATGTACGCAAGCGCACATAAGGCCTAAAAAGCTACTTTTTTACTTATGTACGCAAGCGCACATAAGGCCTAAAAAGCTATGTTTTTTTACTTATGTACGCAAGCGCACATAAGGCCTAAAAAAATATTTTTTTACGTATGTACGCAAGCGCATATAAGACCTAAAAAGCTATGTTTTTTACTTATGTACGCAAGCGCACATAAGGCCTAAAAAGCTATGGTTTTTTTACTTATGTACCCAAGCGCACATAAGGCCTAAAAGTTATTTTTTACTTATGTAAGCAAGCGCACATAAGGCCTAAAAGTTATTTTTTACTTATGTAAGCAAGCGCACATAAGGCCTAAAAAGCTGTTTTTTTACTTATGTACACAAGCGCACAAAAGGCTTAAAAGTTATTTTTTTACTTATGTACGCAAGCGCACATAAGGCCAAAAAAACTATTTTTTTACTTATGTACGCAAGCGCACATAAGGCCTAAAAAGTTATTTTTTTACTTATGTGCGCAAGCGCACATAAGGCCTAAAAGTTGTTTTTTACTTATGTACGCAAGCGCACATAAGGCCTAAAAAGCTTTTTTTTACTTATGTACGCAAGTGTACATAAGGCCTAAAAAGCTATTTTTTACTTATGTACCCAAACGTACATAAGGCCTAAAAGCTATTTTTTACTTATGTACGCAAGCGCACATAAGGCCTAAAAAGCTATTTTTTTTACTTATGTACGCAAGCGCACATAAGGCCTAAAAAGTTATGTTTTTTACTTATGTACGCAAGCGCACATAAGGCCTAAAAAGCTATATTTTTTACTTATGTACGCAAGCGCACATAAGGCCTAAAAAGCTTTTTTTTACTTATGTACGCAAGTGTACATAAGGCCTAAAAAGCTATATTTTTTACTTATGTACGCAAGCGCATATAAGGTCTAAAAAGCTTTTTTTTTATTTATGTACGCAAGCGCACATAAGGCCTAAAAAGCTACTTTTTTACTTATGTACGCAAGCGCACATAAGGCCTAAAAAGCTACTTTTTTACTTATGTACGCAAGCGCACATAAGGCCTAAAAAGCTATATTTTTTACTTATGTACGCAAGCGCACATAAGGCCTAAAAAGCTTTTTTTTACTTATGTACGCAAGTGTACATAAGGCCTAAAAAGCTATATTTTTTACTTATGTACGCAAGCGCATATAAGGTCTAAAAAGCTTTTTTTTTATTTATGTACGCAAGCGCACATAAGGCCTAAAAAGCTACTTTTTTACTTATGTACGCAAGCGCACATAAGGCCTAAAAAACTATTTTTTTTACTTATGCACGCAAGCGCATATAAGGCCTAAAATGCTTTTTAAACTTATGTACGCAAGCGCATATAAGGTCTAAAAAGCTTTTTTTTTATTTATGTACGCAAGCGCACATAAGGCCTAAAAAGCTACTTTTTTACTTATGTACGCAAGCGCACATAAGGCCTAAAAAGCTATGTTTTTTTACTTATGTACGCAAGCGCACATAAGGCCTAAAAAGCTTTTTTTTACTTATGTACGCAAGTGTACATAAGGCCTAAAAAGCTATTTTTTACTTATGTACCCAAACGCACATAAGGCCTAAAAAGCTATGTTTTTTACTTATGTACGCAAGCGCACATAAGGCCTAAAAAGCTATGTTTTTTTACTTATGTACGCAAGCGCACATAAGGCCTAAAAAATATTTTTTTTACTTATGTACGCAAGCGCACATAAGGCCTAAAAAACTATTTTTTTTACTTATGTACGCAAGCGCATATAAGGTCTAAAAAGCTTTTTAAACTTATGTACGCAAGCGCATATAAGGTCTAAAAAGCTTTTTTTTATTTATGTACGCAAGCGCACATAAGGCCTAAAAAGCTATGTTTTTTTACTTATGTACGCAAGCGCACATAAGGCCTAAAAAAATATTTTTTACGTATGTACGCAAGCGCATATAAGACCTAAAAAGCTATGTTTTTTACTTATGTACGCAAGCGCACATAAGGCCTAAAAAGTTATTTTTTTACTTATGTACGCAAGCGCACATAAGGCCTAAAAAAATATTTTTTTACGTATGTACGCAAGCGCATATAAGACCTAAAAAGCTATGTTTTTTACTTATGTACGCAAGCGCACATAAGGCCTAAAAAACTATTTTTTTTACTTATGCACGCAAGCGCATATAAGGCCTAAAAAGCTATTTTTTTAAACTTATGTACGCAAGCGCACATAAGGCCTAAAAAGCTATATTTTTTACTTATGTACGCAAGCGCACATAAGGCCTAAAAGTTATTTTTTACTTATGTACGCAAGCGCACATAAGGCCTAAAAAGCTGTTTTTTACTTATGTACGCAAGCGCACATAAGGCTTAAAAGCTATTTTTTTACTTATGTACGCAAGCGCACATAAGGCCTAAAAAGCTATGTTTTTTACTTATGTACGCAAGCGCACATAAGGCCTAAAAAAATATTTTTTTACGTATGTACGCAAGCGCATATAAGGCCTAAAATGCTTTTTAAACTTATGTACGCAAGCGCATATAAGGTCTAAAAAGCTTTTTTTTAATTTATGTACGCAAGCGCACATAAGGCCTAAAAAGCTACTTTTTTACTTATGTACGCAAGCGCACATAAGGCCTAAAAAGCTATGTTTTTTTACTTATGTACGCAAGCGCACATAAGGCCTAAAAAGCTACTTTTTTACTTATGTACGCAAGCGCACATAAGGCCTAAAAAGCTATGTTTTTTTACTTATGTACGCAAGCGCACATAAGGCCTAAAAAAATATTTTTTTTACGTATGTACGCAAGCGCATATAAGACCTAAAAAGCTATGTTTTTTACTTATGTACGCAAGCGCACATAAGGCCTAAAAAGTTATTTTTTTACTTATGTGCGCAAGCGCACATAAGGCCTAAAAAGCTTTTTTTTACTTATGTACGCAAGTGCACATAAGGCCTAAAAAGCTATTTTTTACTTATGTACCCAAACGCACATAAGGCCTAAAAAGCTTTTTTTTTACTTATGTACGCAAGCGCACATAAGGCCTAAAAAGCTACTTTTTTACTTATGTACGCAAGCGCACATAAGGCCTAAAAAACTATTTTTTTTACTTATGCACGCAAGCGCATATAAGGCCTAAAAAGCTATTTTTTTAAACTTATGTACGCAAGCGCACATAAGGCCTAAAAAGCTATATTTTTTACTTATGTACGCAAGCGCACATAAGGCCTAAAAAACTATTTTTTTTACTTATGCACGCAAGCGCATATAAGGCCTAAAATGCTTTTTTTACTTATGTACGCAAGCGCACATAAGGCCTAAAAAGCTACTTTTTTACTTATGTACGCAAGCGCACATAAGGCCTAAAAAGCTATGTTTTTTTACTTATGTACGCAAGCGCACATAAGGCAAAAAAAACTATTTTTTTTACTTATGCACTCAAGCCCATATAAGGTCTAAAAAGCTATGTTTTACTTATGTACGCAAGCGCACATAAGGCCTAAAAAGCTTTTTTTTACTTATGTACGCAAGTGTACATAAGGCCTAAAAAGCTATTTTTTACTTATGTACCCAAACGCACATAAGGCCTAAAAAGCTATGTTTTTTACTTATGTACGCAAGCGCACATAAGGCCTAAAAAGCTATGTTTTTTTACTTATGTACGCAAGCGCACATAAGGCCTAAAAAGCTTCTTTTTTACTTATGTACGCAAGCGCACATAAGGCCTAAAAGTTATTTTTTACTTATGTACGCAAGCGCACATAAGGTCTAAAAAGCTGTTTTTTACTTATGTACGCAAGCGCACATAAGGCCTAAAAAGCTATGTTTTTTTACTTATGTACGCAAGCGCACATAAGGCCTAAAAAGCTACTTTTTACTTATGTACCCAAACGCACATAAGGCCTAAAAAGCTATGTTTTTTACTTATGTACGCAAGCGCACATAAGGCCAAAAAAACTATTTTTTTTACTTATGCACGCAAGCGCATATAAGGTCTAAAAAGCTTTTTTTTAATTTATGTACGCAAGCGCACATAAGGCCTAAAAAGCTATGTTTTTTTACTTATGTACGCAAGCGCACATAAGGCCTAAAAAACTATTTTTTTTACTTATGCACGCAAGCGCATATAAGGCCTAAAATGCTTTTTTTACTTATGTACGCAAGCGCACATAAGGCCTAAAAAGCTACTTTTTTACTTATGTACGCAAGCGCACATAAGGCCTAAAAAAATATTTTTTTTACGTATGTACGCAAGCGCATATAAGGCCTAAAAAGCTATGTTTTTTTACTTATGTACGCAAGCGCACATAAGGCCTAAAAAGCTTTTTTTTACTTATGTACGCAAGTGTACATAAGGCCTAAAAAGCTATTTTTTACTTATGTACCCAAACGCACATAAGGCCTAAAAAGCTATGTTTTTTACTTATGTACGCAAGCGCACATAAGGCCTAAAAAACTATTTTTTTTACTTATGCACGCAAGCGCATATAAGGCCTAAAAAGCTATTTTTTTAAACTTATGTACGCAAGCGCACATAAGGCCTAAAAAGCTATATTTTTTACTTATGTACGCAAGCGCACATAAGGCCTAAAAAGCTATATTTTTTACTTATGTACGCAAGCGCACATAAGGCCTAAAAAGCTTTTTTTTACTTATGTACGCAAGTGTACATAAGGCCTAAAAAGCTACTTTTTTACTTATGTACGCAAGCGCACATAAGGCCTAAAAAGCTATGTTTTTTTACTTATGTACGCAAGCGCACATAAGGCCTAAAAAGCTACTTTTTTACTTATGTACGCAAGCGCACATAAGGCCTAAAAAGCTATGTTTTTTTACTTATGTACGCAAGCGCACATAAGGCCTAAAAGTTATTTTTTACTTATGTACGCAAGCGCACATAAGGCCTAAAAAGCTGTTTTTTTACTTATGTACGCAAGCGCATATAAGGTCTAAAAAGCTTTTTTTTATTTATGTACGCAAGCGCATATAAGACCTAAAAAGCTATGTTTTTTACTTATGTACGCAAGCGCACATAAGGCCTAAAAAACTATTTTTTTTACTTATGCACGCAAGCGCATATAAGGCCTAAAATGCTTTTTACTTATGTACGCAAGCGCACATAAGGCCTAAAAAGCTACTATTTACTTATGTACGCAAGCGCACATAAGGCCTAAAAAGCTATGTTTTTTTACTTATGTACGCAAGCGCACATAAGGCCTAAAATGCTTTTTAAACTTATGCACGCAAGCGCATATAAGGTCTAAAAAGCTATGTTTTTTACTTATGTACGCAAGCGCACATAAGGCCTAAAAAGCTATGTTTTTTTACTTATGTACGCAAGCGCACATAAGGCCTAAAAAGCTACTTTTTACTTATGTACGCAAGCGCACATAAGGCCTAAAAAGCTATTTTTTTAAACTTATGTACGCAAGCGCACATAAGGCCTAAAAAGCTATATTTTTTACTTATGTACGCAAGCGCACATAAGGCCTAAAAAGCTTTTTTTTACTTATGTACGCAAGTGTACATAAGGCCTAAAAAGCTATTTTTTACTTATGTACGCAAGCGCACATAAGGCCTAAAAAGCTTTTTTTTACTTATGTACGCAAGTGTACATAAGGCCTAAAAAGCTATTTTTTACTTATGTACCCAAACGCACATAAGGCCTAAAAAGCTATGTTTTTTACTTATGTACGCAAGCGCACATAAGGCCTAAACAGCTATGTTTTTTACTTATGTACGCAAGCGCACATAAGGCCTAAAAAACTATTTTTTTTAACTTATGCACGCAAGCGCATATAAGGCCTAAAATGCTTTTTAAACTTATGTACGCAAGCGCATATAAGGTCTAAAAAGCTTTTTAAACTTATGTACGCAAGCGCATATAAGGTCTAAAAAGCTTTTTTTTATTTATGTACGCAAGCGCACATAAGGCCTAAAAAGCTATGTTTTTTTACTTATGTACGCAAGCGCACATAAGGCCTAAAAAGCTACTTTTTTACTTATGTACGCAAGCGCACATAAGGCCTAAAAAGCTATGTTTTTTTACTTATGTACGCAAGCGCACATAAGGCCTAAAAAAATATTTTTTTACGTATGTACGCAAGCGCATATAAGGCCTAAAAAGCTATATTTTTTACTTAAGTACGCAAGCGCACATAAGGCCTAAAAAGCTATATTTTTTACTTATGTACGCAAGCGCACATAAGGCCTAAAAGTTATTTTTTACTTATGTAAGCAAGCGCACATAAGGCCTAAAAAGCTTTTTTTTATTTATGTACGCAAGCGCACATAAGGCCTAAAAAGCTACTTTTTTACTTATGTACGCAAGCGCACATAAGGCCTAAAAAGCTATGTTTTTTTACTTATGTACGCAAGCGCACATAAGGCCTAAAAAGCTACTTTTTACTTATGTACGCAAGCGCACATAAGGCCTAAAAAGCTATGTTTTTTTACTTATGTACGCAAGCGCACATAAGGCCTAAAAAAATATTTTTTTACGTATGTACGCAAGCGCATATAAGACCTAAAAAGCTATGTTTTTTACTTATGTACGCAAGCGCACATAAGGCCTAAAAAACTATTTTTTTTACTTATGCACGCAAGCGCATATAAGGCCTAAAATGCTTTTTAAACTTATGTACGCAAGCGCACATAAGGCCTAAAAAGTTATTTTTTTACTTATGTACGCAAGCGCACATAAGGCCTAAAAAAATATTTTTTTACGTATGTACGCAAGCGCATATAAGACCTAAAAAGCTATGTTTTTTACTTATGTACGCAAGCGCACATAAGGCCTAAAAAGTTATTTTTTTACTTATGTACGCAAGCGCACATAAGGCCTAAAAGCTATGTTTTTTACTTATGTACGCAAGCGCACATAAGGCCTAAAAAGCTTTTTTTTACTTATGTACGCAAGTGTACATAAGGCCTAAAAAGCTATATTTTTTACTTATGTACGCAAGCGCATATAAGGCCTAAAAAGCTATGTTTTTAAACTTATGTACGCAAGCGCACATAAGGCCTAAAAAGCTATGTTTTTTTACTTATGTACGCAAGCGCACATAAGGCCTAATAAGCTACTTTTTTACTTATGTACGCAAGCGCACATAAGGCCTAAAAAGCTTTTTTTTAATTTATGTACGCAAGCGCACATAAGGCCTAAAAAGCTATGTTTTTTACTTATGTACGCAAGCGCACATAAGGCCTAAACAGCTATGTTTTTTACTTATGTACGCAAGCGCACATAAGGCCTAAAAAGCTTTTTTTTTATTTATGTACGCAAGCGCACATAAGGCCTAAAAAGCTTTTTAAACTTATGTACACAAGCGCATATAAGGTCTAAAAAGCTTTTTAAACTTATGTACGCAAGCGCATATAAGGTCTAAAAAGCTTTTTTTTTATTTATGTACGCAAGCGCACATAAGGCCTAAAAAGCTACTTATTTACTTATGTACGCAAGCGCACATAAGGCCTAAAAAGCTATGTTTTTTTACTTATGTACACAAGCGCACATAAGGCCTAAAAAGCTACTTTTTTACTTATGTACGCAAGCGCACATAAGGCCTAAAAAGCTATGTTTTTTTACTTATGTACGCAAGCGCACATAAGGCCTAAAAAAATATTTTTTTACGTATGTACGCAAGCGCATATAAGGCCTAAAATGCTTTTTAAACTTATGTACGCAAGCGCATATAAGGTCTAAAAAGCTTTTTTTTTATTTATGTACGCAAGCGCACATAAGGCCTAAAAAGCTACTTTTTTACTTATGTACGCAAGCGCACATAAGGCCTAAAAAGCTATGTTTTTTTACTTATGTACGCAAGCGCACATAAGGCCTAAAAAGCTACTTTTTTACTTATGTACGCAAGCGCACATAAGGCCTAAAAAGCTACTTTTTTACTTATGTACGCAAGCGCACATAAGGCCTAAAAAGCTATGTTTTTTTACTTATGTACGCAAGCGCACATAAGGCCTAAAAAGCTATATTTTTTACTTATGTACGCAAGCGCACATAAGGCCTAAAAAGCTATGTTTTTTACTTATGTACGCAAGCGCACATAAGGCCTAAAAAACTATTTTTTTTACTTATGCACGCAAGCGCATATAAGGCCTAAAATGCTTTTTAAACTTATGTACGCAAGCGCACATAAGGCCTAAAAAGCTATATTTTTTACTTATGTACGCAAGCGCACATAAGGCCTAAAAAGCTATGTTTTTTTACTTATGTACGCAAGCGCACATAAGGCCTAATAAGCTACTTTTTTACTTATGTACGCAAGCGCACATAAGGCCTAAAAAGCTTTTTTTTAATTTATGTACGCAAGCGCACATAAGGCCTAAAAAGCTACTTTTTTACTTATGTACGCAAGCGCACATAAGGCCTAAAAAGCTATATTTTTTACTTATGTACGCAAGCGCACATAAGGCCTAAAAAGCTTTTTTTTACTTATGTACGCAAGTGTACATAAGGCCTAAAAAGCTATTTTTTACTTATGTACCCAAACGCACATAAGGCCTAAAAAGCTTTTTAAACTTATGTACACAAGCGCATATAAGGTCTAAAAAGCTTTTTAAACTTATGTACGCAAGCGCATATAAGGTCTAAAAAGCTTTTTTTTTATTTATGTACGCAAGCGCACATAAGGCCTAAAAAGCTACTTTTTTACTTATGTACGCAAGCGCACATAAGGCCTAAAAAGCTATGTTTTTTTACTTATGTACGCAAGCGCACATAAGGCCTAAAAAGCTACTTTTTTACTTATGTACGCAAGCGCACATAAGGCCTAAAAAGCTACTTTTTTACTTATGTACGCAAGCGCACATAAGGCCTAAAAAGCTATGTTTTTTTACTTATGTACGCAAGCGCACATAAGGCCTAAAAAGCTACTTTTTACTTATGTACGCAAGCGCACATAAGGCCTAAAAAGCTATATTTTTTTACTTATGTACGCAAGCGCACATAAGGCCTAAAAAGCTATTTTTTTAAACTTATGTACGCAAGCGCACATAAGGCCTAAAAGTTATTTTTTTACTTATGTACGCAAGCGCACATAAGGCCTAAAAAGCTATGTTTTTTACTTATGTACGCAAGCGCACATAAGGCCTAAAAAGTTATTTTTTTACTTATGTACGCAAGCGCACATAAGGCCTAAAAAGCTACTTTTTTACTTATGTACGCAAGCGCACATAAGGCCTAAAAAGCTATGTTTTTTACTTATGTACGCAAGCGCACATAAGGCCTAAAAAGCTATGTTTTTTACTTATGTACGCAAGCGCACATAAGGCCTAAAAAGCTATATTTTTTACTTATGTACGCAAGCGCACATAAGGCCTAAAAAGCTATGTTTTTTTACTTATGTACGCAAGCGCACATAAGGCCTAAAAAGCTATTTTTTACTTATGTACGCAAGTGCACATAAGGCCTAAAAAGCTATGTTTTTTACTTATGTACGCAAGCGCACATAAGGCCTAAAATGCTATTTTTTTACTTATGTACGCAAGCGCACATAAGGCCTAAAAAGCTATGTTTTTTTACTTATGTACGCAAGCGCACATAAGGCCTAATAAGCTACTTATTTACTTATGTTTGCAAGCGGTCTTAAGGCCTAATAAGCTACTTTTTTACTTATGTATGCAAGCGCACATAAGGCCTAAAAAGCTTTTTTTTTATTTATGTACGCAAGCGCACATAAGGCCTAAAAAGCTACTTTTTTACTTATGTACGCAAGCGCACATAAGGCCTAAAAAGCTATGGTTTTTTTACTTATGTACGCAAGCGCACATAAGGCCTAAAAAGCTATTTTTTTACTTATGTACGCAAGCGCACATAAGGCCTAAAAAGCTATGTTTTTTTACTTATGTACGCAAGCGCACATAAGGCCTAAAAAAATATTTTTTTACGTATGTACGCAAGCGCATATAAGACCTAAAAAGCTATGTTTTTTACTTATGTACGCAAGCGCACATAAGGCCTAAAAAACTATTTTTTTTACTTATGCACGCAAGCGCATATAAGGCCTAAAATGCTTTTTAAACTTATGTACGCAAGTGTACATAAGGCCTAAAAAGCTATTTTTTACTTATGTACCCAAACGCACATAAGGCCTAAAAAGCTATGTTTTTTACTTATGTACGCAAGCGCACATAAGGCCTAAAAAGCTATATTTTTTACTTATGTACGCAAGCGCACATAAGGCCTAAAAAGCTATATTTTTTACTTATGTACGCAAGCGCACATAAGGCCTAAAAAGCTTTTTTTTACTTATGTACGCAAGTGTACATAAGGCCTAAAAAGCTATATTTTTTACTTATGTACGCAAGCGCACATAAGGCCTAAAAAGCTATGTTTTTTACTTATGTACGCAAGCGCACATAAGGCCTAAACAGCTATGTTTTTTACTTATGTACGCAAGCGCACATAAGGCCTAAAAAACTATTTTTTTTAACTTATGCACGCAAGCGCATATAAGGCCTAAAATGCTTTTTAAACTTATGTACGCAAGCGCATATAAGGTCTAAAAAGCTACTTTTTTACTTATGTACGCAAGCGCACATAAGGCCTAAAAAGCTACTTTTTTACTTATGTACGCAAGCGCACATAAGGCCTAAAATGCTATGTTTTTTTACTTATGTACGCAAGCGCACATAAGGCCTAAAAAGCTACTTTTTTACTTATGTACGCAAGCGCACATAAGGCCTAAAAAGCTATATTTTTTACTTATGTACGCAAGCGCACATGAGGCCTAAAAAGCTTTTTTTTTACTTATGTACGCAAGCGCACATAAGGCCTAAAAAGTTATTTTTTTACTTATGTACGCAAGCGCACATAAGGCCTAAAAAGCTTTTTTTCTCATTTATGCAAGCGAAAGTAAGGCCTTAAATGCTCTTACTCTTATATACACAAGCACATAAAAAGCCTAAAATTTGTTTAAAAATGCTTGCGCATATTGGACCTAAAAAGGGCTTTTTGATGGTTTCTCTATTGTTTTCAAGTGTTTTTCAAGCGCGTTAAATTTTAAAAAAAAACTTTAAAAAAACGGCTCTTAAAGGCCCGTAAAAGGGCTTTAAACCCTTATGTACGTTTTAGAATTTAAAGCCTAAACTGCTTAAAAACTATACCTGCATACTGTTGTAGCCTCCGTGGGTAATGAACGCTTTGGTATTTTCATGTTGAAGAAGATCAGACTGTGGCAACCAAGAAAACAGGTGGACATTAGACGGAATACGGTCTGAAGACATAATATCTCGATGGTTGGTCAACATGACAGGACTTAGCGACTTAAGGATATAAGACCATAACCTTGTGAACTCACCATCAAGATCATTTCCCTCGTACCGCACAATAAAGTGATATTCAGGTAGGCGATTGAAGGCTTCAAGAATCGCACTTTTCCAAGACTCCGGGGTCATATGAAGCCTCGCCACAGAACCAAACGACATCAAAACCACTCCTTTTCCTTTTCCCATTATATCTTCAAATTCCTAAAATTCACTTAGCTTTCTTCAGTTTTTTTTGCTTACTTTAGGAAGAGGTTTCGCGTCCTTCAACTTTGAACCCAATCCTCCAATGTTTATCACTTTTCCAAGAGTTGGCTTCGGAAGACCATAAAGATCATTGTCATTTACCATAACCAAGGGACATTTTCTGGCGATATCAGCGAGATCAGGGAAATCCGGGCTGATTTCAGTTCGGAAATGTTGGTTTTCGACGTTTAGGATCATTCTAAAAGGGATAGCAGGGGATAAAATTTGGTTTTTTTTAAAATTAGCTTACTTTTCCCATCCTTTGTGCATGAAGATATGACCACTAATACTTTTAATTCTCTCGAAGTAGGTTAGTTCATCGTGGAGGTTCATGGCAACGGCTGAAATTGAAATCATTTTTTCTCTCTCTCTCTCTCTCTCTCTCTCTCTCTCTCTATCTCTCTCCCTCTCTCTCTCTCTCTCTCGGTCTCTCTCTCTCTCTATCTCTCTCCCTCTCTCCCTCTCTATCTCTCTATCTCTATCTCTCTCTCTCTCTCTCTCTCTCTCTCTCTCTCTCTCGGTCTCTCTCTCTCTATCTCTCTATCTCTCTCTCTCTCTCGGTCTTCTCTCTCCCTCTCTTTCTCTCAACTTACGCGAAACAAAACTCGGAATAATCGGCACTCCAACCAACTTCGCCACAGTTTCCTTCAACAAACCACTAAAATTTAACATTTAATCTTTTTCTAAAACAAAATTACCTGTCCAACCAAATCCAAGTCGGAATCTTCGCCTGATGAATCAATCCCACAGAACACATATGGTAAGAGTTAGCGAATGCCAAATCAAACTTCTCATCTTCAAGCCATTTCAAGAATTCTTTGTTTCTCAGGGTGTCTAAAGTTTAAACAAACTTTAAAAAAACGAGTTCAGGAAAAATCCTCACTTCGGCAAGTATCAGTGAGTACTTTCAAAAACTCCGTGAATAGTTTGATTGTCTTCGGGTCGCCTTCTGGGAGGTCCTACAGGATTTTTTGAGAACATTCTAAAATAGACGTACCTCATACATGGAAGTTGCCCATCCTTGGTCTAATTCGTCTTTTGTAAATCCGACTGAAGCATTCACGACGTGGGCTAAAAAAGGTTAATGATTTTTGTAGAACCCAAAGACTTTTAGACATTATGCGATTGGGTTCTTAAGGTTTTAACGATGTTTGGCCTTTTGTGCGCTTGCGTTCATAAGAAATTATTGGCCCATTCCGCATACAATGCTAATTAAGGCGCGTAACTGAGCAATAACCAAAATCGCGTAAACGCAAGACAGACTAGACGTAAAAATGAGATTCCCTTGTTTGAGACAGTTTTAAGTTAGGTAGAAACGGGTTTTTGCCAATTTTGGACAAATTGCTAATTTGGGCGCGTAACTGAGGCGATAATCCAAATCGTGTAAACGCAGGGCGGTCTAGTTGTGAAACGCTTATACTACTTCTCACTTCGAACATTTTCCACATTTTCAGCGTGTGAATCTACATTGTCGTAAAACGCAATGTAAACGACTGTTACTTCGGAAACACCGGTTCGCGTAAACACCGGGCAGACTAGTTGTAAAACGTGATTTCCTGGTTTGAGGTAGTTTTACGTTATCTAGGCCCGTGTTTTAGCTGCATTTGGACACAGTGCTTATGTTGACGGGAGACCAGGGCACTTTTCAATTTGCGTAAACGCAGGACTGCCTAGACGTAAATATGGAATTACCTAGATAGAGGACTTTGGCTTAAACTCACTTCGGACATTCTTGACATTTTTCAGTTTGTGAACATCTGCATCATCATATGAAGCAATAAACACGACAGTTACATCATGCCCAGCGTTTGCTAAAGTTGAAGCCACACGATAGTTGAAAATAACCTGAATTGAAAAGTATATAATGTTTTCATTTAAAGTCAGGTTAATTACCTGACTATTTGCAACATCTGCCGCCAAGAGCACTATTTTGTAGGTAACACAGCAAACTGGCAGTAATAACAAGGTAAAAAGTAAGCGCATACTCTGAAAATCAAATATTCAGAGAATAAAGAAAGGTAAGGACAAACTAGTGCACTCTCTGAAAGCGTAGATAAGAAATGTCAACCGTCTGTCTTTAAACCCTGCGGTGATGCCATGGAGCAGACTTATCTAGCAGAATAGATAAGATTGGAGCACGTACACCAGTGTTCTTCTGTTCCCATAGATAAAATGAAGAGTTATTTAGGTGTACGTATGAGCGTGAATGAGTGATTCTGTGTTTGTGGGAGTTAGTTAGTTCGTTAGTGAGTAAATGTACGTGTGAGCGTGAATGTAATTTCGTGGTAGCGACCGTTTAGGCTTTCTGATGACAAAATACAGAAGAACCGTGAGAATGTGAAGGAAAAATCTGCGGTCTTCCAAAGACCATCCGATAAGCTCCGATCTTCTGGGTAGCTGGAGCAAAAAATCATAGTTTATGAAACCTTGGAAACGATTTCAGGCACGCACGAACATACACACACTCACACGCACACATACATGCTCGCAGACATAAATTTACATTTCGCACATACACATGTACACATACACACATTCACACATGCACACATCCACAGATGCACATGCACACATGCACACAATGACATCCACATATGATACACTGAATGCACAAAGGTATACAAACACATAAACTCACATTCACACAACACGCATACACACATTCACACTTGCACATGCACACGTTCACACATGTATACATACGCACATACACGTTCACACACGCATATACATACACACGTACACTGACACAAATATACAGCCACACATACACATACACACATGCGCACAACACCATTGATATATAGAACTATTCCTTTCTTCTAAAACTGTAGTATGATTTATTGGTGTCTTATATTTAGCCAGTTGTTAATGCACAGTACATCTTTTCAGCTGGAAGGACTGGCTCTCGACACAACAAGTTTTCAAAGAAAGTTTGTACTTCCATTATACTATTAGGAAGCTATGCATTTCCTCTTTTTTGCCATTTTTAAAAGTTCAACTGTAGTTTACATTTACACAGATGAATACCGTACATATTTTCAACGATTATTCTGTCATTGTATTTTTTTCTTTGGCACAATTGCAATTGGTCAAACAAGTGTAAATAAACAGTTATTTCAAGCTTTATCATCTGTGCGTGTATGTGTGAGAGAGTGTATAAATAATCATGTATGTGTGTGCGCGTGTCTAAATGTGTTTTACCGTCTGTTTGGGGTGTATGTATGTGTGTATGTGTGAGCGCGTGTCCAAATATGTGCGTGTTTGTGTGTGCGTGTTTTGAAGAGGAAGGATCTCGTACAATTGATTTTTCAAAGTCTCTTTACAATTGTTTCATTGAATAGATGTCGTTTCCACAATTCTGAAACATATCCCTTTTATATGTTTTTGAATGCAAAAGGGGCGCGTTTACACTGCCGTTTTACGCGTTTGCCGCACGGAAACACGGCTAGAGTGGGCGAGAGAGTGTGGGAAATGGGGAGACGCAGAGTTGGTGGCAATTCAAATGACAATTTCTTCAAAATTTCAAGCGCTCCTAAATCGATTCATTTTTATCCAAAATGGGTAAAAGAGGTATTTTCGGAATCCTGGGAATGAGATCTAGGCTTTCGCAAAATCAGAAAGAAATTATTTTTACGCGGTCCTTCCCCTTTAATGTGTTTACGCGTTTGTGAGTGAGTGTAAGCGTGCCTAGGGTCGCGTTTGTGAACGTGCGTGTATGTGTGTATGCGTGTATATGCGTATGTGTGAACGTGTGAGCGTGTATGTGTTGTTGGCTTCGGAAACGCTCTTTGCAGGCCCCAGAAATTTGCAATCTGTTGTCAGATTGTTGAATACTAATCTAATTATTTAAAGTGCTAACGGCTAAAGGACAACATGTTTTCGAAGGAAGCATTACGGTTCATTACACTATTCGTTTGTCACTTAATATTGCACTTAGCCGATCTGTTCTTTTCCTTTTATTTTTTTCCTGCACGCTCACAGCAAGACTGTTTCAATCAGGGTTAATGGTGTGGTACGTAAAATTCGTTTATTTTAAGAATAGCAAAATATGCGAACAAAGGCAGTAATTTTGGTTTAGAAGAAATCAAAGATCTAATTTTTTGTTTTTCACTGTGACTTCCGCATCATCTGATAGTTTACGAAGAAATGTATTATTTCAATTCGATTTCGCCCATGCAATCGGCTTTTTTATTTTGTTCTTCTTTTCTTTGTCTTTCTCTCTCTCTCTCCCCTCTCTCTCTCCCTCTCTAATCCCTCATTTTTGTTTTAGGCCCCCTCATTTTCAACAAAATGAAATTCACAACCGATTTCTTCGCTCCAATCGACATCCTAGGAGTTCTCCTCAATTTTTCAATCATCGTTGTTCATTTTACAAAACAAACTGGAACTTTAAAAGGATACCAATATTTTATTGTCACCTTTGCTGTTTTATACGCCATCGGATCAATAACACTCTTTTTCATTCATCCGGTACCACTTTTTTGTTTTTATTTTTGAAAAAAGTTTTTATAGGTATTTATTTTTCGAGACACTTTCATCTTTATTATCGCGACAGGCAACCTTGCATTTGATGGAGTTGCCCAATTTATGTACACAGTTGGATTCTTTAGTTACGATTTTTGTCTCTATCTTCTCTTGGATAGTTTTATTTATAGATATGCGGTTGTTGCAAAGTGAGTTTTACTATTTTAGAGAGAGAGAAATAGTTAAAGGGAAAGGACCTCATAAAATTGATTTTTCAAAGTCTTTTTACAATTGTTTCATTGAATAGATATCGTTTCCGCGATTCTGAAACATACCCCTTTTATATGAATTTGACTGCAAAAGGGGCGCATTTACACGTCCGTTTTACGCGTTTGCCGCACGGAAACACGGCTAGAGTGGGCGAGAGAGTGTGGGAAATGGAGAGACGCAGAGTAGGCGGCAATTCAAACTACAATTTCTCAAAAATTTCAAGCGCCCCTAAAATCGATTCATTTTTATCCAAAATGGGTAAAAGAGGTATTTTTCGGAATACTGGGATGAGATCTTAGCTTTTATCACTCTCTGATTTGTAAAAATTGGATTTGTAAAAAAAAACAAATTACACTTTTTCAGTAATGTTTCGACAAAATATCTCCGAAAGCCACTATTTTGGTTTTCAATTCTGTCTGTTCAATTTCTACTTGCACTTCACTTCACTTATATCAATTGCATTATTTACGGCTACGGCACAAATGACGCTGTTGTCGAAAAGCTCGCAAATGAGTTATTTCAACAGACGAATGCTTTTGCTTACACGGCTATCGAAATGGTAGGGGTTTCTCCTTCTTGTTTCCAAACTCACTCCCTCACATACTGACGCAATCACACACTCACACTTACACATTCACACGCTCAAACAAACTTGCAATTTAGAATTCTTCCACATCCTATTCCTCTTTCTATTTCGTCGTGGAAATCTCTATAATTTTAACAATTCACACATCCGTCATTATTCTATGTGTAGTTGGAATACTGTTAAAATTCCGTGGTTTGACAATAAGTGAAAACACGAAAACAATGCAAAAAAAATTAATTATCTCCCTAATTTTACAAGTGGGTTTACAATTTTTTTTTAAATTTTCAAACTTTTATTTTTCAGTTCTTCGTCACTGTCGTTTCATTCTGGATGCCTTCTTTCCTCGCAGTCTTTCAACGGTTTGCCTATCCAACACTGGACTCCAATGTTTTATTAATATTTTCTGTTTTTTGTTCCCTGTGCCCTTTTTTAAGCCCAATTATTGTTTATTGTTACATCGCGGAATATCGGAAAGAATTGTATAGATTTTTCTGTTTTTGCAAGAGAAAAAGACTCATCAGTTTTGTGAATACGGTGCCTTTGGAAGTTAAATAAATGTGTTTGTGTTGTTGTTTTGAATTCTGAAATCAGACACACACACACACACACACACACACACAATTGCACACTTGCACACATAGACACAAACACACATACACACGCCCACGGTAAATAAGTTGGCACTTGCTAACTATTGAAGTCAATAGCTAAACACATGACGCTGAGAGAAAGAGGGACAGAGAGAGAGAGCGAGAGACACACAAAGAGAGACAGAGACATACAGAGAAAGAGTGAAAGATAGACAGTGAGAGAGACAGAGAGAGAGAGATACAGAGAGAGAGAGAGAGATAGGGGGGAGAGAGAGAATCAAAGTACAATCCAAGTTCGCAAATCGTCGCTTTTGTTAGCCATCTGCGTGTGCCCCATTGCGCTTTACGATTGCATCGTCATCGCGGAACTGATTTCTGAGCACATGCTACATAGGCTAGACGGTTGATCAGTTGACAAAGATTATGAAACGTACAATGTAGTTTGAAGATACAATGTTTCAGATGGTTTTTGCAGCTTCATTTGACAGATATGAATGGAAAAAATGCAGTTAGCTTCTGAATCACATTTCGAAAAGACCTCGGTTTTCGGTAAGTGACAACCAAAAAGTTAATAAAAATATGGATGGGATAGGCGCGTAAACACCGTGCACATAGTTCGTTAAAATGCCGATAATCCACAGGTGCCGGTCGCCTGGAATTACCAACAAATAGCATTTCATATCCAGATTTCCCGAAAAAGGCGCATTTGAACCCCCAAAATAGTGAATATTTTATGGAATAACTTAAAATAACAAGTTTTAAAAAAATTCCTGACGGTCCCTTTAAGAACAAACCGAGCCGACCAGCTTTTTCCACAAAAAAAGAAAAAAAAGAAGGATTTGACAATTGTTTTTTTTGGTTTTGGCCCCTACCGGGCCAAAGATTTTTTGCGTATGACAAACTGAAAATGAAAAGAAAATGAAAAAAAAGTTTCTGAGAGCTTTTTTGGAAGTTTCCTAAAGCTTTTTTTAGAGATCTCTGTTTTGGAAAAGTTATCACGCAAAACACAAAGTGCGGTCGTCCTTAACCATGTTGTGTCTGGGTTGCAGGGCACATTCAAGTGATCTTCGAATAAAGCCCTTTTCAGATATTCAGTATGTTTAATTTAATTAAATGAATTCTTTTTCAGTTTAATCCCGTAATTTTCAGTATGAGATCATTTTGTTCCTCTCTGCCGCGTCATCCGATCTTTCGATCTCCGCTGTTGTCATGGGCTTCCCCGCCGTGGCAGTTGTGCAATTTTGCGCCGTCTCCCCGCCCCCTTCGTATAAAAGGGAACCTTTTCGACCTTTCCTTATCAACCACAACAGAGAACAATTCGTTCTCTCAACTTTTAAAGCAATCTCCTTCATTCTATGCTATTTTCTTCGAAAACTAATTCACAATGGAGGATTTTGAGCCAAGAGAACGAACAGTCACAACAGACCTTCTATTACCAGAGAGGTAAATTTACAAATAAATATTTTTGTAATTTTACTAATTCTCTTTTTAAATTCATGATTTTTTTCAGGTTAGAAGAAGATAAACCAACGCCAAGAGCTTCATTCACCCAACTTGTGAGTTTTTAACGTTTATTTTTTCATTTTTTAAAGTTTAATGGTTTCATTTTTAAAGATATTTTTTAATTGCATTTTATAATGCTATATTTTAAGTAGAATGCAAAAGTTTAATGGGAAACATTCGGCGCTAATCTTTGTTTGCCAACAGACCACATCGATTTACGTCTCTTGGGCGAGGACGGAGATCACAAAACAGCGCAGAAGGGAAGAAAAATTGTGACTTAAAGAGAACAAAAGATTAAAAATTATGAAAAATGTAAAATCAAAGCAGATAAATTGCAAAGGATTTGAACCCGCCACCACGCAAATGTAAACTGTGCAGCAAGCAGCACTACTACCACCTGAGCTACGCTGTCACTTCTCGTGGCGCGTCTCGAAGCCGTTGATATTCAATTGCCCGCAGAATTCAATTCCATCTGCTAATTTATTCCTTTAAACAGTTCATTTAGTTCCGCTACACCTCAAAATGCGACAAAGTGATGCTCTTAGTCGGAAGTCATGTCTCCATCTGCACAGGAGTGTCCACTCCCCTAATGGCCAGAGTCGTGGGAGATCTCTCCCAGACTTTTGTCAATTTCACTAGCCAACTAGCTCCTCTAAACACTACCGGTGATACCAAAATTTTTAAAACATCACTGAACACGATTTTCAGATCCTGAGAGGGAAAAGCTCTTTGCTCATTTCCACGAGAGGGTAATTCATTCTTGCTGGCTCTACGCTTACCTGGCTATCTTCGCCTTTATTAGTGCCTCAATCCAGGATACTTGTTTCCTTCTGGCGGGGGAGAATATGGTCAATCGGCTGAGAAAGCAGTTTATGAAGGCTATCCTTCGACAAAACATTGGATGGTTCGACCAACAGCAGAGTGGAGCTTTGGGAACGGAGCTGTTCAGGTAACTTTCTCCTCTCTCTCTCTCTCTCTCTCTCTCTCTCTCTCTTTTCTCTCTCTCTCTCTCTTTAAAAGGGAAGGACATCGTAAAAGTGATTTTTCAATTTATCTTAACAACTGTTTCATTGAATAGAAGTCGTTTCCACGATTTTGAAACATACACCTCTTATATGATTTGGACTGCAAAAGGGGCGCGTTTCCACGGCCGTTTTACGCGTTTGCCGCACGGAAACACGGCTAGAGTGGGCGAGAGAGTGTGGGAAATGGAGAGACTCAGATTTGGCGGTAGTTCAAACCACAATTTCCCCAAAATTTCAAGCGCTTCCAAATCGGTTCATTTTGATCCAAAATGGATAAAAGAGGTATTTTTCGAAATCCTGGGAATGAGATCTAGGCTTTTATTACAAAATCAAAAAAATTATTTTTACGTGGTTTTTCCCCTTTAACAAATTCTATTCAGTAATCTCCAACGAATCAAAGAAGGAACCGGCAATCACATCGGCTACACCGTTGAATACCTAGCCGAATTCCTCGGAGGATTCGCAGTCTGCATGTACTACGACTGGCGCCTAACTCTCATTGGAATGTCCCTCGTTCCATTCATCATAGCCCTAGGCATCTTCGACACCAAGGTCTGCCTTCAGATGATCCCTAACATCATCTTCCTTTAGAAAATGGCATCAGTCGAATCCCAAGTAGAGCACGAGGATGCTAAAGCAGGAGCCGTCGCGGAACAAGCTCTCACTTCAATCAGAACCGTCATGGCCTTCAATGGACAACAACATGAGTGCAATACGTTAGTTACTCAAAAATCCATAGAAACCTGAATTTCTTCAGATACAACGCTCTTTTGGAGAGAATCAGACAAAGAAGTACCAGTTACTCTCGCCTTCACGGAATGTACATGGCCATCAACTTCATCCTAATCTTTGGTTCCTACTGCATTGCCCTTTGGGTGGGAACGGAACTAGTCTACCATGGAAAGATTCAAGGAGGAGTTGTCATTACGGTAATTCGCTTTTCAAAGTTTTAAATAATGAAAATTTTAGGTCTTCATCACTCTGATGCTAAGTGTTGGTCATGCCGATGCTATAGCCCCCTATGTGTCAGCTTTTGGTAAGGCGATGGGAGCTGCTGGAATTCTTTACAAGATTATTGATAGAGTGAGAAATCGGTGTTCTTTAATTTAGAGGGTATGTTTCAGGAGCCGGAAATCGATGCCTACAGTAACGAGGGAGAACGGCCGATTCATGTGGATGGGAGGATTTCGGTTAAGGATCTTCAGTTTACTTACCCTAGTAGGCCGGATGTTCCTGTGTTGAAGGTAGTTGGCTTTATCTCTTCTTTCTTTATTTCTCTCTCTATCTCTTATTCTCTCTTTATTTTCTCTTGTTCTTTCTCTATCTCAAGTTGGCTCCCTTTCTCACCCATTTTCGTCCCCTGTTCACCGCTAATACAATTGTTCTTCTGTTCACCCAACTTGGAAAAGAGTGTAAAAGAAGGTATCTGGAATGAATTTCCAAAACGAAATTTGTTAAAATACGCTCAGCATTGAGAAATTCGCATCATGCTTCAGCCGAAAGATGGTAAACCTTCATCGCGCACAATCATGAGAGGCCACTGCGCCGCCCCCTATATAACCCCGTGTAGGGGCGGTGCCGATATTTTACGGGTGCGGGCGGCGGGCGGCCGGCGCCTTCTCCCTCTCCTTCTCTCTTCCTGATGTGTTTGTTTCTTTCTCTCTAGTTCTCACTCAAATCATTCCTCTTTTCACGGCTTATAAGCACAACATAACAGGGACAGGAATCCTAAATGCATTTTTCAAAATCGGAATTTGTTAAAAGACGCTCAGCACCCATTCTGATCACGTTTCAGCTGAAAGTTTTTAGTAAACATTCATCGCGCGCACCTGAGAGAGATGGTGGAGCTGCTTATATGACCTTGTTCAGCGGAGGTGCTGATCTTTTACGGGTGCGAGCAGCATGCGCCTTCCCTGTCTCTCTCTCTCTCTCTCTCTCTCTCTCACTCTCTCTCTCTCTCTTCACTCTCTTCTTTCCAGGGCCTAAGTTTCGACGCCGAGCCAGGACAAACCATCGCCCTCGTTGGAGCCAGTGGCTGCGGAAAGAGCACCATCGTTCAACTTCTACTCCGTTTCTACGACCCCCTCTCCGGAAGGGTTAGCCTCTCAAAAACTCTTCTTCAGTAAAGAAAACTTCTAGATCATCATCGACGGCGTAGATACCCACAAATGGAACATTGACTACCTTCGAAAAACCATCGGTGTAGTTTCCCAAGAGCCAGTTCTCTTCAACACAACCATCGAAGAGAACATTCGCTATGGAAGGGAGAATATTACCGAAAGCGACATCTGGGCAGCTTTGAGGAAAGCAAACGCCTACGATTTCATCAAGACTTTCCCTGACGTAAGGGGCATTCCTTTTTCATATTCTAATCAATGTTTAGGGACTGAAAACACTCGTTGGAGAACGAGGAACCCAGTTGTCGGGAGGTCAGAAACAGAGAATTGCCATAGCTAGAGCGTTGGTGAGGGATCCTAAGATTCTTCTGCTGGATGAGGCTACCTCTGCCCTTGATGCTGAAAGTGAGAGCATTGTTCAGGAAGCTCTTGAGAATGTAAGATCTTACTCTACAGGGTGAAAAAGGAGATGATGTTTAGGCTTCGAGAGGGAGGACCACGATTGTCATTGCCCACAGGTTGTCGACTATTCGAAATGCGGACAAGATTATTGCTATGAAGGGTGGAGAGGTTGGTTGAAGAGAGAGAGAGAGAGAGAGAGAGAGAGAGAGAGAGAGAGATCGATTTTTTCAGGTAATTGAACAAGGAACCCATGAACAGCTAATGGAGAAACAAGGCCTCTACTTCGACCTAGTCAGTGCCCAAGTCTTCGTTGATTTTGAAGCTGAAGGTAAACTCACCTCTATGCTAAAATTGCTGTTTCTTTTAGAACAACCAGCTAAACGCCGCGCCATGCAATCTAGATCGATTAGTTCCGAAGGAGGAAGAGTTCATCGAGAGTTTTCGGTTGGTCAGAGAGAGAGAGAGAGAGAGAAAGAGAGAGAGAGAGAGAGAGAGAGAGAGAGAGAGAAATAGAGACACCAATATAGTTTACAAAAGGTGAAATAAACATTTTCAGCGGCTAAATTCCAACCAATCAGTTGGAGTAGCTCACATCGACGATGACGAAGATGAGACCATGAAGAGGCTAAAAGAGGGTAATTGGCACCTCAAAAAGGCATCAAAAGGCGTTATTTTCCAGAACTTGCTGAAGAAGGAGCAGCCACCTCCAGCTTGTGGCGGATCCTATGGACTGCCAGACCAGAATGGATGATTCTCCTTTTCGCTTTGTTTTTCTCAATCGCTGAAGGAGGAATCTACCCGACTCTTTCACTTCTCTTCACTGAGCTTATTAAAGTAAACACGCTCAAATGCTATTTAGAATAAATTACTTAGATCTACTCAAATGATGACAAGGACCAAATGCGACATGACGGTCATACGGTAGCTTTCGCCTTTCTTGGACTTGGATTCTGCTACGCAGCCACCCAGTTTTTCCAGGTGAGTTCTTTAGAACCCCAATAAATTATCGAGTTTTGTTAAAAGTGTGCCATTTGTCAATCAATTATCGATTTTCTAGTTGTCACTCTACGGAACAGCCGCAGAGAGAATGATCAAGCGCCTGAGGGCCAACGTCTTCCGCAATGTGATGAGACAAGATGCCGCCTACTTTGACAAACCGGCACATGCTCCTGGAAAGATTGTCACCAGATTGGCTACAGATGCTAATAACATCAAACCGGTTAGATTAATGAAAAAGAAAATAGAGAAATGTGGTTTTCAGGCAATTAATGAACGAATGGGACTCATCTTTGCTGAATGTGGAACGGATCTAATTGCTATTTCGGTAGCTTTCTATTTTGGATGGCAGTTGGCCCTGATTGTGAGTTTTTTTTTTTGGGAAATATGTGCGAAAAAGGATCACAAGCACACGTTAACACGAGAATCACACGTTCACACGGGTTTTACACGTTCTCACGGGCTTCATACGAACACATGGGTTCTCAGAATAAAACCTGTTTTAAGAGAACATGAAATGGCCATTTGTCAATTATCGACTTTTTCACGCGGCGCGCCTGAAAATAAAAAAAATACTTGCGATAAATCAATCGATTTCAAATTTTTGAAAGAAACATTGTAAACTATGACTACTTGAAATTCCCATATTTGTATAAAAAAATTGTAAAAGTTACATCGATTTTACAGAAAGTTTAAAATCGAATTTTGAAAACAGTACTTTGTTTTCCTATGTCGTTAGTTTAGTTTACATTGGTTCGAAATTTTAAAATTGTAATCAAATGGTATACCGCATTCCTTTTGAAATCGATTTCACCCTAAAATTACAGTTTGGCGCGGCGCCCCCTCGAAAAATCGATATTTCATAAATTGACTAAATCGATACAACAACGTTTCCAAATTGAGAAAACTTACTTATTTTCAAATTCAGGTGGTTCCCCTCTTCCCCCTGGCTGCCTTCATCCACATGGCCCGTGGAAACTACCTCGAACGTCGTTGGCTGAAGGACGAAAAGCATATGGAACAGTGCGGACGAGTGAATCAATTCCACTCAAACAAGAAAATGCCAAAATTTCAGATTGCAATGGAAGCCATGGAAAACATGAGAACTGTCCAATCCCTTACTCTCCAAGGAAAGGTTTACGATAAGTTCTGTCAACATCTCCAGCGCCCAATGGAGACCAACCGACAGAAGGCTGTTCTTCAGGCAACTAAGCCTTTCAACTTAAAGTTTAAGTGTTGTCTTAGGGTCTTACTTACGGTCTAGCCTGTTCCATTCACTTTGCACTCTACGCTGTTGCCTTCCGATGTGGTCTTTACTACATCTACCACGAGATTATGGACCCTCAAGCTGTACTTCGAGCCCTCTTTGCCATTTCCTTTACTTCTGGAAGTATTGGAGTCCTTGCTGGCTACATGCCAGACTACATGGTTGCCAAGATGGCGGCTGGCCTTCTCTTTAAGATGATGGATCAGGAGCCATCTATTGATGGAATGTCGAAGGAGGGAAGAAGGCCGAGGATCTCGGGAAGAATCAAGGTAGTTTGCCCTGAAATTGGCAAAATTTGGTTTTTTTTAGGTAAACTCGATTGGGTTCAAGTACCCTGAGAGAAAGGATATCACGATTTTGGATGGACTGGATTTGGAGGTAAAAGCGAATTTCTCTCTCTCTCTCTCTCTCTCTCTCTAACTTCCCTCTTCAGATCGCCCCAGGACAAACAGTCGCCCTCGTCGGTCCCAGCGGCTGTGGAAAGTCCACCATGGTCTCCCTCCTGGAACGCCTCTACGACCCCATTGAAGGCAGCATTGTAAATTCAAATTTAACCCATTTTTTCAACCCTATCTTCAGGAAATCGATGGCTGTGACATCAAACAAATGAACACCCGTCATTTGAGGGCCCAGATGTCTCTCGTCTCCCAGGAACCCATTCTCTTCGACCTATCCATCAGAGAAAACATTTTGTACGGAATGCAAGAAGATGAAGTTTGCGATGAAGACATGTACGAAGCTGCCAAGAAGGCAAATATCCACGATTTTATCGTAGGATTACCTGAGGTGAGTTTAGAAGACGCTTAAAAAGGAAGGACCGCGTAAAAACAACCTTTCTGATTTTGCGATAAAAGCCTAGATCTCATTTCCAGGATTCCGAAAAATACCTCTATTTCTCATTTTGGATGAAAATTAACCGATTTAGGAGCGCTTAAAATTTGGGGAAATTACTATTTGAATTGCCGCCAACTATGCGTCTCCCCATTTCCCATACTCTCTCGCCCACTCTAGCCGTGTTTACGTGCGGGAAACGCGTAAAACGGCCGTGTAAACGCGCCCCTTTTGCAGTCCAAATCATATAAAAGGGGTATGTTTCGGAATCGTGGAAACTATATCTTTTCTATGAAACAATTTTAAAGAGACTCAGAAAAATCAATTTTACGAGGGCCAACCCCTTTAAAATTAATAAAACTGGGTTTCAGAGCTACGGAACTCGAGTTGGAGACAAGGGAACTCAGCTGTCTGGAGGTCAAAAGCAGAGGATTGCCATTGCCAGAGCTCTTGTGAGAGATCCCAAGATTCTTCTCTTGGATGAGGCTACCTCAGCCCTGGATGTTGAAAGCGAGAAGGTTTCAGAAGCCTTGAAATTGACTGAATTGTGTGTTTCAGCAAGTTCAACAAGCCTTGGAACAGGCGGCCACTGGCAGATCTTGCGTCATTGTGGCTCATAGGCTCTCGACGATAGTCAACGCCGATGTGATTGTAGTGTTCAAGGATGGAAAAGTGGCGGAAAAGGGAAATCACGAAGAACTCTTGGCTATGAAGGGATTGTACTGGTCTTTGACTCAGAAACAGAGCATGCGATGAGCTGCTTCAAGAATGCTTTCTGTGATCTCTGCTCCGGGTCCTTGTTTACGGACTGTTCTGTGATGTACAAACCCATTGTGATTTTTGACAATGGCATCGGTACGAGACAGTTATTTTAATAAAAATGTTAATAATTATTCTTTTACCTGATTTGTCGAGTTTCGGCTAACAGTTTTGAGGGTGGAGGGCAATTTTGCGTATGGCATTTTCGAGGAAACGGTAGTTTCTAGCTTTGAATTTCAAGCGCAAACTTTTTTTCAAAAGTCAAACAAGTTTACTTGAGATCCTTCAATAAAATTTAAAAAAAAACACAGCTATTTTATAACTAGAATACTGTAAAAAACCTTAGAGTGGCGCAGAAGAGGTTATCACGCACTCTTACGTACTCGGAAAAGACATTTTCGACATCACGTCCATTTCTAGTTTTGAATTTTTAGGTTCACCAGTTGTGATGGTTAGCATGCCCCTTTGCGTATTCGAAAGTGAGATTTTCAAGAACACCCGATTAAATTTTGAATTTGAAAACTGAGAAAAGTCGTGTTTATAGAATACATACTTTGTAAAGTCCGCTTACATTATTGTAAAAAAACTAAAAGTTTCTTATATAAAATCATTCTAAACTATTTCACCAATGTATGTTTGAAGAAATCCTGAATTTCTTCCGATTTACACCTATTTTCGCAAATTTTTGCTGTTTTCGCAATAGCTGCTACGTTACAAACAAGGAGTCACACCGATGGCTAACGGCAGAATGACATAGTTTCCAGTACGGTAAAAACGGTCCAGGGTCCGACCCCGCGGTGAACCATTCTTTTTGCAAACTTTTTTTTGCTCTTTTTCATATTTGCTTTCTGCACGTGCTCCAGTGCCAATCTGTGCAGAAATGGTAATTTAGATGTTTTGTATTAGTTTCTGGAATTTTTATCAGAAAATATATAGTTCCCAAGAAATTGTTTAAAGATATATAGTGTTTTGCATTGATCAAAAGTCAAAAACTCAATAGAAGCCTAGGAGTAATGTGACCTATTCCATATATTTAACTTCCTTGCGGTTGTTTCGTAGTTTTCTTTCGTTTGTACCGGAAAGTGCAAATTGTGATCTTTAGTCACCTTTTCCTTTATCTCTCGTCATTCGGCGTCTCTTCGTTGCGTAATATTTCGTACTTATCGCGGGGAACGCCTCTTAAATGACGGAAATTGATCAAACCGCAGATGTTTGTTTGAACAATGCGAACCGGTTTACCCAACCATTAAACCTTCATTTTTTTACCGAAAGTTTCTAATTTTACTGTTTTAGATTCGTTTTCCAACCTGAAAATGGAGAATTTATATGGAGGATCGACGGAAACTCTGATTCCTTTAGGGTAAGATTTTTTTTTAAATTTAAATTTTTTTTTAAAATAAATGTTTATTATCAGGGACCCACAACAGTCTTCTAAAGTTTCTATTTTCCAATTGGTAAGATACTTACTATTTTAAAATTAATATTCTTGAAATCTTCAGTTTCTCATTACATCCAAATGCGACAAAGTCCTTATGTTCATTGGATTGTTGTTTTCCATCGTCAGTGGTCTCAGCATGCCCTTGCAATCAAGAATCTTTGTAAAAAATATTTTTCAATTTAAAAAAATATAGATTTTAGGGTAGACTTTCTCAATCTTTTATGAATTTCACGACAGAGTTGGCACCTCTTAATTCTACAGGTTGGTACTTTAAAAAATCCCTTTCCTTTCATTATATTGTTTTTGATTATTATATTGTCAGTTGTATTTGTAAAACAATTTTTCATTATTTTTTTAAAATATCGATAATTCAATAAATAATGGTTATCGATTTTTTGCGCGCACCCCGGTTTTAAACAATTTTAGCAAAATTTAGGCATTTGTGAAAATCGGCATTAAAATTTTACTTACACGTTTACAATGATTTTTGTTGGCGCGTGGTGAACAGCTGCTTTTTGAAATTCAAATTTTATTTCGAAAAACACTTTAAAAGGAAAAACTTTTTTAATTAAAATTTTTTTGAAAAGAAAATTTATTTGTATAATTTTTTAAAAATAAAAGATAAAAATCGACTTTGAATTATATTTAAAATTCATTTCCAGACCCCGAACGAGAGCGGATATTTAATGAATTCCACGATGAACTTGCCTATTGTTGTCTGTTACTATTAATTTTAGCCATTTCCACTTTGATCTCTTCGGCTGTGCAGGTAAAACTATTTTGTCGAAAATACAGTCAATTTGTTTAAAGGACTATTGTTTTGTAGCTGCAGGCGAAAATACTGTTCATCGGTTGAGAAAAATGTTCATGAGAGCTATAATTCGACAGGATATCGCTTGGTTTGACTCGCAGAAAACCGGAGCTCTGACAAGTGAATTATTCAAGTGGGCATCCTCTCTTTCTCTCCCTCCCTTCCTCTCTCTCGCTCTCTCTCTCTCTCTCTCTCTCTCTCTCTCTCTCTCTCTTTCTCTCCCCCTCTCTCTTTCTCTCTCTAACCTTTCCCTTTTTAGCAACCTCGAACGAATGAAAGAAGCCATCTGTGATAACATTGGCCGTGGTTGTGAAGTTCTCGCCATGTACTTCGGTGGATACGCAATTTGCTTTTTGACCGACTGGAGACTAACTCTGATTAGTGCCTGTTTAACGCCATTTATGGCCTTTTGGGCCTTTTTCGACGACAGTGTAGGTTTTCAATGATTCAAGGAAAATACATTGTCCAGAGAATGGCCAAAATTGCAACTGAGCAGGAGAATGAAGATTCAGAAGCGGGTGCCGTCTGTGAGCAAGCTCTCACTTCGATGAGGACTGTTATGGCTTTCAACGGTCAGGAGCAGGAGTGTAATCGGTACAATCACTTTTTCACGCGATCACTCATTCACGCACTCTATCACACGCACACATACAAAGAATATACACGTTCACATGTACAGACATACTCACATACACACGTACACACATACTCACATACACACGTGAACCGTAAACACATTCACACACATGCACATATACACATATGCACATCAAACATGTGAACCGTACATACATTTACATACACACACATACACACGTACATACGTACTAACACTCACAAATTCACATACACACGTACAAATATACACATTCACACACGTAGACATACTTGTCAACGTGCTTGTTTAGGTACAAAGCCACAGTAAACAAAGTGTACGCCGCCGGAATCAAGTACGCCCTCAACCACAGTGCCATCATGGCCGTTGCCATTTGGTTTTGCTTTACCTCATTCGGAATCACAGCATGGTTTGGAACCAACTTCCTTGTAGATGAAACACTCACCGGTGGAGTTGTCATTTCAGTAAGTAGAACGTTTTTGCGTTTCATTTCATCCATTTCAGATCCATTTCATTTTATTTAATGTTATATTTAATCCATTTCAGATAATCTTCACAATCTACCTCTGCATAGCCCGACTAGATCGAATTGCTCCAGTCATCTCTCGGTTGAACAAAGCTCGCGGCGCAGCTGAGGCTCTCTACAACATCATTGACAGAGTAGAATCGACAAACTCTTCAAAATACAGAAAAAAAACTTCTTAGGCTCCTGAAATTGATGCCGATTCGAATGAGGGACAACGTCCTAATGTTGTTGGAAAGATTGAGATGAAGAATGTTCTATTCCATTATCCAAGTAGGCCGGACCTTCCTGTTTTGAAAGTGAGTTTTTTTTTCTTTTTTTTCGAAAGCAAATGGGAACCTAAGGCCGCTTTTTAAAAAAACAGGAATCTAGGGCCGCTTTTAAAAGCTGACAAAAACCTAAGGCCGCTTTTTTAAACAGATGGGAACCTAAGGCCGCTTTTCAAAAGCTAACAAAAACCTAAGGCCGCTTTTTTTTAATTTGTGGAAACCAAAGGCCGCTTTTTTTAAACAGATGGGAACCTAAGGCCGCTTTTCAAAAGCTGACAAAAACCTAAGGATGCTTTTCAAAAGCAGATGGAAACTTAAGGCCGCTTTTAGAAAGCAGATAGAAACCTAAGGCCGCTTTGTAAAAACAGACAGGAACCGAAGGCCGCTTTTCAAATCCTATAAAAAATTTTTAGGGAATTGATATAACCGTGGAGCCAGAACAAACGGTAGCTTTGGTTGGGGCAAGTGGTTGTGGAAAAAGTACAATCATTCAACTTCTTCTTCGCTACTATGATCCTACGGAAGGCAGGGTAAGGGTTTTTCAAAGAAATGTGAAAAAAGGATTTAGATAACAATCGACGGTGTGGAAATTGACCAATTCAATACAGAACATCTTCGGCGTACCATTGGAGTGGTCAGCCAAGAACCAGTTCTTTTCAACACTACTTTGGAGGAAAACATTCGATACGGGAATGAGAACATCTCAGAAAAAGAGATTTGGGCTGCTTTGAAGGAAGCCAACGCTTATGACTTTGTTAAGGATTTTCCTGATGTGAGATTAATGCGCCATCAAAAAGAACTTTAACGTCTAGGGCCTAAACACTGTCGTGGGAGATCGAGGAGCTCAGTTATCGGGAGGTCAAAAACAGAGAATTGCCATAGCCAGGGCTCTTGTGAGAAATCCAAAGATTCTTCTTCTTGATGAAGCTACTTCGGCTTTAGACAATGAAAGTGAGAGGATTGTTCAAGCCGCTTTGGAAAAGGTGAAATTTGAAGATTACCAGTGGTAAATTAGTTTTTTAGGCTTCTGCTGGAAGAACTACGATTATAATAGCTCATAGGCTGTCTACAATTCAGAATGCTGACAAGATCATTGCGATGAGGAATGGAGAGGTAAGAGAGAGAGAGAGAGAGAGAGAGAGAGAGAGAGAGAGAGAGAGAGAGAGAGGCAGAGACTTGACTTTCAGATTTTTGAAGTTGGCACTCATCAGGATCTTCTAGAAAAGAAGGGTCTCTACTACGAGTTAGTAAACTCCCAGACTTTTGTGGATTTGCCCGAAACACGTAAGTGTAAAAAACCGATTTATAAGCGCTTGAAATTTTGGGGAAATTGTAGTTTGAATTCCCGCCAACTCTGCGTCTCCCCATTTCCCACACTCTCACTCCCACTCTAGCCGTGTCTCCGTGCGGCAAACGCGTAAAGCGGCCGTGGAAATGCGCCCCGTTTGCAGTCCAGATCATATGAAAGGGGTATGTTTTAGATTCATGGAAACAACATCTATTCAAAGAAATAATTGTTAAGAGACTTTGAAAAATCAATTTGACAAGGTCCTTCCCCTTTAATGGAACTATTTAAGTTTTAACGCAATTGTCTTTCAGCCAATCATCCCCACTTGCATTTCCGTCAATTGAGATCAGTAAGCTCAGAAGGAGCCCCTCACGATCATGGGGTAAGTTAAAAACTTTGAGGGTACCCTACTAGTTTCAGCGTTCACGGACTGCAATGGTAGGAGTTTACGAAACATTGGCTGAGGAGAGTTCAGAAGACGATGATGAAACTGCAAGACTGAAAGCCGGTTTGGTTTTTTGAAGCCAAACTTGAAAGATAATCTTTTAGTTATGGCTGAGGAAGGAGCTTCCCAGTCTACTTTGTGGAGAATCTTCAAGGCTGCTCGTCCAGAATGGGTCCTTCTGGTGTTCGCATTCTTGGCTTCAATAGCCGAAGCAATAGTTTTCCCCTTGTTTTCGTTCTTGTTCTCAGAACTTATCAAAGTAAGTGGCGTCTTTTAAGCTTTACTAACTATATTTAGATCTACTCTAATAAGGACAAAGAGTACATTTTGGAGCATGGCCATCAATTTTCAATTTTCTTTGCAGCCATCGGAACTCTCTTTGCTTTCACGCAGTTTGTCCAGGTAAAGTTTCTAAAAACGCTATTTCAAGCAGCTTAACTTTTCAGTTATCTCTCTTTGGAGTAGTCTCTGAAAGACTTACCAAACGCCTCCGAATCAAAGTGTTCCGCAACATCATGAGAATGGATGCAGCTTACTTTGACAAACCAGCTCATTCTTCTGGAAAACTTCTGACAAGACTTGCCACCGATGCAAATAACATCAAACCGGTAGCTATAGATTAGTTCATTGCAAATGTTTTTTCTTCTTCAGGCTATAAATGACCGCCTGGGATTGGTTGTGACGGAAGTTTTAACCGATGTGATGGGAATTTCAGCTGCTATGTATTTCGGATGGCAGATAGCTATTGTGGTGAGTTTTGCTTTGTCGCTATTTGATTTTTTCATGATTCATACTTCCCATGAGACTTTGCACATTTTTGGCATGACCCATTTTGTTCCGCACGCAACCAGGGCTAAATCCTGACAAGTGCGCTTCTTTTTCTCACTTTTGATAGACAGTAGATGAACTACAAACGTGTTTGCAAAGCATCAAACTATAATATGTCCTGAAAAAGTTGCCAAATCCTCGGTCCAATCAGGCTTGCTCCGACCCGGTCCATTTTGGCCAGGCACGCGAGAAAGCCCGGATTTGGAACAGCAGGGCAATTACCAAAACTTGTGTTTGCAGGCAGCTCCACTATTCCCTATTTTCTTTGTTGTGATGTCTTTGCGAGGATGGTACATGAACAAACGAATGCTGGAAGATGAACGCAACATGGAAATTTGTGGAAAGGTTTGTTAAAAATATTAGTTAACACAGAATGACTATAATTTAAAATGCTGATTTTTTTCTGGGTAACCTTCATTTACCGTATTTCTCAGCCCGATTTGAATAAATACCTTACTTGCGCTAAATGCATTACGTGCTGGCTTTTCTGATGTTCTTCTTGTCAATCCTTTTTTTGGAAACGCTAAATTGTGCCAAATATATGAGTGGTGGAAAGTTTAATATCGACATCACACGTTTGGCATAAACTAGCATTTTTTCAGGAACTTGGTTGTAATCAATATCCAATAGGGGCCAATATATGAACAAGGGCAAAAAACGGGATTCAAATCGATTTTTTTGGCATGGTTTTGAAATTTTTTGGAAAGTGTCCGTAAAAAACTTATTGGACGGCCATTTATTGACTTTGACGCGTTTTATGCAAATGAGTTAAAAATCGGTTGTTTTCGGATACTCTCGATGTGTATCTGGTAGATCCCACGGCGCGGGCATGGCAGTAGATTTTGGGGCAGCGGGCCGGCCCCCAGCTTGAAAGGCAAGGCACCAAAAAGGCGTAAAATTCATTTATAATTGACAATGTCAGATCGCCCTGGAAGCTGTGGAAAACATCCGAACCGTCCACGCGCTGACCTTACAAAAAACCTTGCAAACCAAATTCGAGAAGCTCTTGGAAGGACCCATAAAGACGAGCAGGAGGAAGGCCATTTTACAGGTAGAGCATTCAAAGTTTGTGTTAAAAATTAAAAATTCAGAGCGTCACTTACGGAGTAATGAATTCCGCCTACATGTTCATCTTTGCTTTGACCTACCGTGTAGGCCTCTATTATATCTACCACGACGTTTTGGAATCACAAGCAGTTCTCAGAGCCATTTTCATTCTTTCCTTCTGTTCTGGAAGCCTTGGAACGTTGACCTGGTATTTCCCAGATTACGTGAAAGCAAAGATGGCTGCTGGATTATTTTTCAAGATGTTGGATCAAAATCCGTCGATCGATGGAATGACAAAAGAAGGAGAAAAACCGGAGATAACTGGAAATATCAGAGTATGAATTAAGCGATTGAAAAAGTTTTATGAATTTTTAGGTGAAAGGCGTGCATTTCAATTACCCGGAAAGGGAATATGTTACTGTTTTGAATGGATTAGATCTTCAGGTGAGAAAAAAAGCGAACCGCTTTCAAATTTACACCAAAATGGAACAGATTTATATTAAAAATAAGTCAAGAAAGCGCAAACCAGTTGACCCTTTGGTCCCGAAGCAAAAGCGCGCCAGATTGCAAAGTTTCGCTATAAGTAACGATTTTCTAGTTTTTAAACTCCCATAAATAAAGACAATTTGATACAGAATGTGAAAAAGAAATTTAAAAAATCAATATGTATCGATTTTTTGGTCTCACAGCGAAGTTTTGCTAAAAAAAAAGACGCTGGCTTAACTTTTTTTTAGTATGTCATAAGTAGATGATCGTTAGAACTCCTTTACTTAAAATGCTTTAGTGTTGCAGCAAAAGCCAGGTTTTAATATAAAAATTGAAGCCCAAAATGACCTAAATTGGCCAAAATGGGGGAAAGGCTTCAATAAAGTTTAAATTGTAAGGATTTTGCGAGTAAGACAGGAAAATAAGTATGAAATAAGGAAGGTCGTGGTTTAGACCAATTTTTCCGTAACCTGGGCGCGCATACAATAACACGGTGCAAAAATCGATATTTTAAAAGAAAAATGTTTCTGGGAAAAATGCATTTGATAAAGTTTAGGCAACATCCATTTTCGCGAAAATTTTGACATTAAAACATTTCACATTCTATTTTGCGTCTCACTGGGTTAGTTTAATAAAATTTAACTAAAGAAAACCGATAAAACATATTTTTATAAATTATTTTCCAGATAAATCAAGGTCAGACCGTAGCCCTCGTTGGTTCAAGTGGCTGTGGCAAGTCGACTCTCGTTTCTCTTGTGGAACGACTATACGATTCCAATGAAGGCGCGATTGTAGGTAGTCCTTATTTTTTAACATTTCTTTTCCCTACTGGATCTTTAAATTTAAAACTTTAATTTGATTTCAGGAAATCGATGGTTGTGATATCAGAAGCATAAACCCTCAACATCTCCGTTCGAATATATCCATTGTTTCTCAGGAGCCAGTTCTTTTCGACTTGTCAATCAAGTGGGTTGTTTGTTTCAAAATTAACGAGGGGATTCTTTTTTAGGGAAAATATTCTCTATGGTCTTGAGAATGGAACAGTTTCCCACACTGAGATGATCGAAGCTGCCAAGAAAGCGAACATTCACGACTTTGTATCCATTTTGCCGGAGGTTAGTTTAATAATTTTTTTTTAAATTTTCGATTTTACCCAAGATTTGTCAAGAGTCATTTTTCCGCAACGTCAAACGCAACCAAATTTAAAAAGTAATTTGGGATCGATAGCTTTTTAATTTGCAAATGTTGCAGTTGAAACAAAATTGAGTTTTTACCTAAAAAAAATTTAGTTTTTCGCTTTTCGAAAATTTTGCATAGAAGCGAAGTATTGAAAAATATAACTGAAATTTAAATTTGAGTGATAGAATCATTATGAAAGATGTACTTAAAACTGACAAAGTCGCTTTAAAAAAAACAACAACAATTTTCAGAAAGATTCTTATGAATCTTTCAGTTGAGTATGAAGTTTTGGAATTATAAAAAATCGAAATTCCAAGTCTATAATGTCAGGTTTCTGTCCATGCGTAAACACAGTGCAAGTAGTTTGATAATGTTGCAAGGGTGGCTCAGTTCGGGGGCGGTCCGCCAGAAAATCATCAAAAGACCTCGTAAAATTGATTTTTCTTTTTGAAGTCTTTTTACAATTTTTCATCGAATAGATATCGTTTCCACGATTCAGAAACATACCCCTATTGTATGATTTGGACTGCAAAAGGGGCGCGTTTACACGGCCGTTTTACGCGTTTGCCGCACGGAAACACGGCTAGAGTGGGCGAGAGAGTGTGGGAAATGGGGAGACGCAGAGTTGGCGGCAATTCAAACTACAATTTCCCCAAAATTTCAAGCGCTCCTAAATCCGTAAATTTTGATTCAAAATGGGTAATAGAAGTATTTTTCGGAATCATAGGAATTAGATCTAGACTTTAATCACAAAAACAGAAAAAAATATTTTTACGCGTTCCTTCCCCTTTAATTAATGAAATCTCAAATTAAGGCCTACAACACCCGTGTCGGAGAAAAGGGAACGCAGCTTTCTGGCGGTCAGAAACAAAGAGTAGCCATTGCGAGGGCTTTAGTCCGAAACCCCAAGATTCTTCTGCTAGACGAAGCCACCTCAGCCTTGGACACCGAAAGCGAGAAGGTTTCCTTTTTAAACTTTGATTTTAAAATTTTTGATTTTTTCCAGCAAGTTCAACAAGCTCTTGAACAAGCCGCCCATGGTCGTTCTTGTATTGTTGTCGCCCATAGACTGTCTACGATTGTGAATGCGGACATGATAGCTGTTTTCAAGGATGGTCAAATTGTTGAAAAAGGTAGGAAAAAATTCTGACAAAACAAATTAACAAGTTGGATATTTTAGGAACTCATGAGGAGCTGATGGCTTTGAAGAAAAACTACTGGTCCTTGGCTCAGAAACAAAATCAGACGAGTTGAATCAAGATTTTCAGATGCTCAAATAAAGATATTTTGTGAATTTTATTTAAAAACGTGAGCGCCCGAAATAGGGGGAAACGGTGTGTGTGTGTGTGTGTGTGTGTGTGTGTGTGTGTGTGTGTGTGTGTGTGTGTGTGTGTGGAATAGCTGTTTTTATCGAAATAAACAATTTCAAGCTTTATTTTTCAGCATTTTAACAAAACACGAAAACAGACGGTGCTTTTTGTTCACTGGTGCGAAACAAAGCGAATCACTCTCTTTCAGAAAAACTCCAAGATTTTCTTCTTCCGTTTCCCTTTCAACAATCCATATGTCATAGCCTCCAAGTCGTCTTTGTTTCAGGGAACAGCCTTTTCCCAATTGGAATACAGCCTGTACGACGTCAATCCTCTTGAAATCTCCGAAAAACACGGTTGATGAAAAGTTTGATCGCGTTGACAGTATTTCCTGAATTTCTTTGTTAACAGTGTCAAATTAGGGAAAAAATACCTTTGCTTTTCCAATGATTTCGTTTGCATTATACGGAGCTTTAAAAATTTGAATATGCTTTGCATTAATCGAAAAAAGTTCGTCCAGAGAGTATTTATTTGCGTAAGAGAAAGTAAACTGAAAAGTTGTTTTTGATACACACACACACACAATTTTTGATACACACACACAATTAGACACACATTCACACATGCACACCAATTCACACTCACTCTCATACACATACACACAAGCACATACACACATTTACACATTCACACGTTCACACATTTACCCATACACACATTCACGCGTACACACGTACACAAATTCACACATTGACATATACACCCATACACACGTTCACACATGCACATTCACGAATACACACATTAACTGTAGCACAATCAAACACACACATCACATACACACACGTAGACGTACTTACACGTACTAATATTTACACAATCAAACACACACACACACACACACACACACACCCATGCACATATAAACACAATCACACACGCATACTTTCACACAACACATACATACAACACATACTCACTTTGACACATATACACATTTACACATTCACACACATACACATACACACACATACACACCATTTCACACCCACACTCATACACATACATATGTTAACATTAGCTAAATCAGACACACACATACACGTACGATAATTAACATTTACACAATCAAACGCGCACACAAACATACACACATTCACATATACACACATACACACACAAAAGTGCACCCACGCGCATATGCACGCTCTCACGTACGAACAAATACATGTACACACGTGCCCACGTACATAAAAACACACATACACACGCGCCTACACGCGCGCATACACACCGTATTCACGTCCACAACACACGCACGCTCACACGCTCACACACAGGCACACTTTTAAAACTCACGGTGCACGGAAGAAAACTTGTAGAAAAAGTCCAATTGATAGCTTCATAGCCATAAACATTAGTTGTCCTAAAGTTCTGAAGAAAAAAACTATAATTTAACTATTTTTTTCAAGAATACCTTAATAAGGCTAGTGACTGTTTCTTCTGAAGAATGTATTGATTTCATAAAGGTCAATTCCTTACATTTGTAAATTTTCATCTCTAGGATTAGGCAAATTGAGTCAGTTAGAGGGTCCTGAAGAAAAAAAAATTAAAATATTAAGATAAAAATAGGTGTGTATTACCATAATGACTAAGTGCTCAGCGGAAAATGTTGCTTTTAAAAGTGATCGGATTGGGATTTTATAAAGTTTCAAGCGTTTGTCTATAGTTTGCGGAAGAAAGAACCTTCCCTTCTGAATTTTTAGAGTTAATTAAAATAGTTAAATGTTTTAACCATAAATCTTATCTCGTCTACTTTTATTAAAAATTGTATATTTTGTCTTTTCTTTAATGTTGAAAAAGTGTAACGACAGCATGCCTCGAATAAAGTGTAGGTCTGGAAGTCGAACTGAAAATGATTTTAGAATTATTTTTTTGATTTTGAGGGAACCTTTTCAAGAATGCTGGACTGTAGAGAATAAGGGAGAGTTTTGAAGTCAAATGTTGTCTAAAATAGAAAATGTAAAAAAAAATAAACAGAAATTAGTTACCTCTGTTTTTTCTTCAGAATTTCGAGAAACACAGGGGGAAAATAAACGACGTTTCATGGTAGAATATTTAACTGATTCTAAATTTGAAATGAGAAAAGCTAAAGTTTGGGTGGACGCCAGTTGCAAATCGTCTGATAGAGAAAAGCACCTAGCATAAAGCGAACTTTGCTTTCAACACCGACAAAAATTTGCTTTCCAAATTAAAATTTTGTAAATCAATCAATGAAAACAATAAAACAAGATTCTATTATAAGAGTATGTCTCCTTTTAAGTGGCTTAAAGAGGAGGACCTTGTAAAATTGATTTTTCAAAGTCTCTTTAGAAATTTTTCATTCAATAGATGTCGTTTCTACGATTCTGAAACATACCCCTTTTAAATGATTTCGACTGCAAAAGGGGCGCGTTTCCACGGCCGTTTTACGCGTTTGCCGCACGGAAACACGGCTAGAGTGGGCGAAAGAGTGTTGGAAATGGAGAGACGCAGAGTTGGCGGCAATTCAAACGGTAATTTCCCCAAAATTTCAGGGGCTCCTAAATCGTTTCAATGAGGTATTTTTCGGAATCGTGGAAATTAGATCTAGGGTTTTATCATAAACTCAGAAAAATTATTTTAACGCGGTATTTTCTCTTTAAGGATTTTCGATGTCTCGGATTTAATTTTTGATGTCTTGGATTTGGCTGAAAATTGATGAAAAGTGTTCCCTTAGGCTGCAAGCTATTTTTTGAAACTTTTATTTCATTTTCATTTTTCGAACCCGGTTTACTGTAACTTCAAAAAGGGTAGCGGCCATTTTCTTTTTTGTTGATAAAACCTTTTTCAATGACCTAAAAGTCTATTTTCACTTTAAAAACGTGAGCATAAAAATTAGTTTTGTAAACTAACTTTTTTCAGTTTTTTTTAAATTCAATACTCTTCTATTTTTAACAACCAAATTGATTAAAGCATTGGCGATTGACAGATAAACGTTCTGTGGCCGATCATTTTGTTCATTGGCAAAGTTCGCCTTTTCTTTAAACAAATTCTATTTGATTTGTCTCACCCCCGGTTTGCTCTGTCTCACGTATATGTGTGTGCTTACCTGCAGTCTGCCCTTTATAATCCCTGATTTTGGTGATGTTTTCTATCCCCAAACCATGTCTCTCAACGTTCTTCTCTTCTTCTTCCTCTTTTCTTCAGGTAGATTTTAGTTTTAACACTTTTAATAAACATCATTTCAGCCGTGGTGCAATCGGAATTCTTCAGCTTCGGGGGCTGCATCTACGCAGTAGGCTAATTGGAATACGGAAAAATGAATGTTTCAGAATGGTCAAATTACTGAAAATGGAAAAACCCGCCAGGCAACCCCACAGGAGGAGGCACAGTTGGCCGAGTATAACCGGAAAGAGGAAGAATGGGGGTACCTTTTCGATCAATGGGTGGGTTGAAAATTTGGTTTAATATGATTTGGACTGCAAAAGGGGCGCGTTTCCACGGCCGTTTTACGCGTTTGCCTCACGGAAACACGGCTAGAGTGGGCGAGAGAGTGTGGGAAATGGAGAGACGCAGAGTTGGCGGCAATTCAAACGGCAATTTCCCCAAATTTCAACCGCTTATAAATCGGTTCATTTTGATCCAAAATGGGTAAAAGAGGTATTTTTTGAAATCCTTGGAACGAGATCCAGACTTTTATCACAAAATCAGAAAAATTATTTTTACGCGGTCCTTCCCCTTTAACCAAAGTTACATCGAGCGCCGTTTTTGACACATCACTCCACTGTTTCAATCAGCTTACTAAATAGTTTCGATTTCACACATTCGATACTCAGCCAACTGTTCCAGCCAAATCAGGTGATAAAATCAATTTTCATATGAAACGCTCATTCGCGAAGGAGCCTCCGTGATTAATCTGAGCACCCTATTTAATACAAAAAAAAATTTATTGAGTAATTATTTCCACAAAAATAACTTTTCTTAGATGGACAATAAGATGAGCAACCTGTTCAATCCTTACTACACCCCTGCACAGAAACTATCCCAAGGTATTTCTCGAAATCTATAAAAACTTTATAATTTACTGTTTAGGCTCCGTGTTTCCGCCCACTGAGTGAGTGCGTGTGTGCGTGTGTGCGTGTACGTGTGTTAGTGTATGTGTGTGATGTCATTATTCGGTTGCTTGCAACCGTGGCGCTTGCAAACGCAAGCCATCAATTACCATTCTTTAAAGGGACCATCAGCCTCCTTTTCGAAATCACGGCTAATCCTATGCTAATCAGCCCATTTGTGAAAAAACGTTGCTTGGAGCGGTGTTGGAAAAAATTAATCTAATTGAAATGGGCAAATTAGCCTAAGAGTGATCCTCATTTCAAAAAGGAGGCTGATGGTCCCTTTAAAGAACGGGTTAATCCGATATCCAGACATTGTCTGCCATGCGCAATATTGAACAAACCCTCGGCCTAGTTGTCACTTTTGCTTTATCCTTGTTTCTTATCTTCCGTCTACTATGGCTCAGGAAGAAATGCAAGAAATTTCGTATGTTCATCGGTCTAAGTGCAGCTTGCAATTTGTTGTTGGAAGGGGTGGAAAATTATCCAGCCTATTTAAGAAAATTAAACGAAGATAAATGTTCGGCGTGGATGGGCTTCTTTGCAACTAGTTTATATGACATCATGGAAAAGATTCCAAAGTTGTTTAATTTAATCACAGCTTTGTCTTGGATGATAGCTTTTAAAAGGAAAAATGATTTACAAAGTTGAATTATAAAGGAATGGTTTTAATGAATGTTAATGTTAACGAAACAAAAATGAATGTTTTCAGAAATTCTAAAATCTATCGAATTTTGTTGATTATCTTAAGCTCTTTCCACATTGTTTTCGTCTTGTGGATATTTCACTATTACATGGTAGAATACATTTGTATACCGACTTTTCTAGACAAATCCAAGGTTTTAAGGGACACACTCGCACATTCACACGCTCACACACCGAACCACACACTCACGCAATCACTAACTCACACAATCACTCACACAATCACACAATCACACACACTCACTCACTCACTCACTAACTCACTCACTCACACAATCACACACACTCACACAACCACACTCACACAATCATACACTTACACATTCACATTCACACACTCACACACACCAAAGTTTAGAGTAGAAAACTGTTTTTAGGTGTTTCATCTCGATTTG
>JAJQXH010000040.1:995000-997500 GCA_022343465.1 Oscheius sp. G VE-2021
AGATAGATAGAGAGAGAGAAGGGGGAGAGACTCAGTTTTACTTTCCTCCTATTTTCTATCATTTTCCCCTCTTTCCCAACTCTTGTTCCACTTCCTCTACGAGTGGGTGGTGTCGGTAGCCGCCCTGAATGGGCGCGGTAGCCCCCGTTTCAGGTGTGACGCTGACTCACGGCATTTCTTCTTATTACGTGAGTCAGTCCTGGGCGGGGCGGGGCTTAAATGCGGGGCCCGTCGGTCGCAGTCGTCGTCTAATCGCCTTTCCTGCCCTCTCTCCGCCAATTGTACCGGAGGTTCGGTCGTCCCCCTGAATTCGACCGTCGGCCGCGTACCGGTCCGGTTAGTCTCGGTCCGATGGCGACCGTCGACCAACGCTTTATCCCTTCTGGCATGTTTTTTCCTCATTTTGAGTTGTTTTTGTTTGAGATTGGGGGAAAATCCACTAAATTCTGTTAAATAACCAAAAATCCAACTATTTCAAAAGCATTTCGCGAAATGTTCCAACGAAAATCATTTTTACAAGTTGGGTTGATGAAATTTTAAATTTTTTTCACCAAGTCTTCAAACAAAAGTCGTTTTCTGTAAATTTTCACTTTAAGAGTGATAAGTAATAATGTAAACCCTAAAAATATTGTATTTTATCGGTCTCCTGGCCGTCTGCTGCAATGGCGCAGTGCGACACGTGGCGCGCCGCCCGACTGTTGCAGGTTCGACCCCGATACAATTTTTCTAAATCAAATGCATGAAATTTTCCGTTTTTAATGAATTCTTTACAAAACGATTAGAAAAATGAAAAAAAAGTTGGCGTTAAAAACCGTTTCATTTCGCTATGGCGCAGTGCGACACGTGGAGCGCCCCCCGATAGTTGTTGGTTCGACTCCGGCCCAATATTATATCGAAATATATAAAATTCGCTTTTTTAATGAAAGTGGGACTAAAAAATTAGGAAATTTTGACAAATTTTGCGTTGAAATCGCAACGGCGCTGTATAAAGCTGGATAGTTCGACCACATCCCGTTTAAAAATATTTTTTTGTAAATTTTGAAAGCGTTTTATGAAGAAGATTTGAAAATTCAATAAAATGACGTTAAAATCGAATAAATTCGCAATGGCGCAGTGTGAATTTTCGCGCGCCACTCTAAGCTCGATGGTTCGACCCCTCCCCCATTTTTAATGATGAAAAATCACAATTTACACCCAAATTCCTTGAAATCGCCATCTTTTTGACCCAGTCGATTCATCACTGTCCATTTTGCCGTGCTTCGCTTTGACCGGTAAGCGCACAGGGCGTGGTCGGACAGGTTTCATTCCCTCTCTCGGTTCAATCGATCGCTTCCGTCCGAGGGCGACAATGGAGAGGGCCCATTCCCCCAATGGCATGATTTCTCCCCAACGTCATTCCGGACCCGTTTTTGAAGGCCCCAGTCGTCAGCTGGAATTAGCATTTCTCGCCCATTTCTGGGACGCGTGCCATCAACGCATTTTGCGACCTTGGTCGACGGGAGGCGCCCTAACCACAATTGCCTCGATGCCGTTAGATCTGTCGGTTGGCTATAAAACTACCCTTAGAAGACTTAAAAAAACGACCTTAAATCTTAAATTCTTAACTTTTAGACCTTAACTTTAGTCACAACTTAAGCTAGACCAGATTGCCAATCGGTTGTCTTCAGAAGCCTGACCTCCCTCAGAGAAAAGTCGTCAAGAAACCCTTTCTTTCCCTGTTTCGTAATCTCTTCAGGACCGGCCTACCGTAATCCGCTTGCGCGTTTGTTTGAGCTCTGCAACGTCTTAGCCTCACTCATCACTCTCGCAACTTCTCCCACCCGACCAACCCACCTCCTTCATTACTGTAGCTGCTGTTCTAACTATGTTTTGGATAGGAAACTGTTTAGATGGAAGTCAAAAGCCCTCGCTGCCTGTGGTATTCGTGCGTAAACCGGCCGGCGGTGAGCCGCTCGCTCGCCCTATACAACAGAGGCGAACCCGGCCATTGTGCCCGTGGCACAGGCGGCGCATTCAACGGCGAAATGACAAGCCACGGACAAGTTCCGATTCCATTTTACATGCGGTTTAAGTAGTGATTGACCATAAGTTCTTATTGATTTGTTTATCTCTCTTTGTCTCTTTCTCTCTCTAGCTCTCTCTCTCTCTGTCACTCTCCCTCTCTCTCTTTGCCCTTTTGGTAAGGTTCTCTCTCTTTTTCACTCTTTCACTCTCTCTCTTCTTTCTCTCTGTCTGTCCATGAAGCCTTTTAAAGTGTATTTTTAGAAATATATCTGTAATCCAAAAATTCAGTAAATCAGGAAGCAATAAAAATCTTAAGTCGAAATAGTTTTTTTTACTGATTATCGGTTAATTTGCGTATTAGCGCCGACTGCGAACCGAACCACTGACGCACTTTTGCGTACACCCCGCGGCGCGCCAGCGGCAGCTTCACTTTGAAGTTCATCGTGTTTTCCTCCTAATTAAATTAATGTTGAAAGTACAATTTTTTTGTTAATCA
>JAJQXH010000040.1:1000000-1025000 GCA_022343465.1 Oscheius sp. G VE-2021
CTCTCTCTAGTTCCTCTTTCTCTCTCTCACCTGTCACACAATCTCACTGTCTCATTGTCCTCTCTCCCTCTCCCTGTCTCTTCTGTCTATCGCTCTCTCTCTCTCTCTCTCTCTCTCTCTCTCTCTCTCTTTCTTTCTTTCTCCCCCCCCCCTCTTTCTCTACCTCCGTTTCTCTTTCTTTCTTTCTTTCTTTCTTTCTTTCTTTCTTTCTTTCTTTCTTTCTTTCTTTCTTTCTTTCTTTCTTTCTTTCTTTCTTTCTTTCTTTCTTTCTTTCTTTCTTTCTTTCTTTCTTTCTTTCTTTCTTTCTTTCTTTCTTTCTTTCTTTCTTTCTTTCTTTCTTTCTTTCTTTCTTTCTTTCTTTCTTTCTTTCTTTCTTTCTTTCTTTCTTTCTTTCTTTCTTTCTTTCTTTCTTTCTTTCTTTCTTTCTCTCTCTCTCTCTCTCTCTCTCTCTCTCTCTCTCTCTCACCCTTTCCCATTCCCAAAGCTCAAAATGTCCTTCGTTCGAATCCAAACTGGCCGCCAAAGCAATTACCATCTGGATGATAAGCCCCGCCCATTCCGAAGCTGACCGCCGTTCAATTTGACCAACCCTGATATCCCAAATGCCAAATTCTGATCATCTAAATCAATCTCCCCTAAATGCCCCACCTGCTCAAGCCCCGCCCCTTTGATCTCTTTCCGCGCTCCATTCCACCTAGCCAACGCCCCTCGTCTTCCCTACCTTAGTGTTTGTATTTCCGTTGTTTTCCTCCCATATCAGTGCCCGTCGGGCGGCCATATTCCTACAGTATTTTACGAAAGTCAACACTCTTGGCCCGCTTTCATATCTCCCGCATCTGACCCTGTTGACTTCTTCCCGAGGCTGTTTTCACCTCCTGTTTGGGCTTCGGCTGAAGCTGTTTTCAAGCACTTTCACTGTTTTCACTTAAGGATTTGAAGTTTGAAGCCTTAATTTTAACTTTTTCGTAAATTTTGTTCTTTTCATCATACTCTTTAATTAAAACGAGTTTTCAGTTCTGCCATGTCGAAGCAGCAGGAGTCTTTCGAGTCCGAGATTCAGTACCGCTCGACCATTCAGCCTCGCACGGCCGTCCGTACCCAGTCGAGGCAGAGCGGAAACTATGTCTCCGGAGGCACCGGAACCGGAGGAGGTGGTCAGTTATTTTTAAAATTATTTTTTGTTACAAAATCTACTTTGTAAACTTAATTAGTTAAAAGAGCTGAAACAATCAATATATAGCCAAAAATCGGTACAGACTTGAAAATAGGCGACACGCGCCGCTACCGCACGCTGAACCATTTTGGGGAAACGGCTGGCTATTGATTAGTTGCAATATTTAGGTAAAAATTTAAATTTTCACAATTTAACGACTTTTTATTAAATTTTTTAAAATTAATTAGGTTATTTTTTGGTAAAATAGTACTTCGATGTCATCGCGACTAGTATCCGCGCTCCAATGTTAATTCGCAGTAGGGCGGGAAAACGTTGCCAAACACTTATTGACGTCAGATTTGTGGTAATGAAATCTACTTTTCATGTTTAATGAATTAAATTGGCTGATAACAATCAATAAATGGAAAAAATCAAAAAACGCAACAGATTATTTATTAGTAATGATTTTCATCTGGTTTTTAGTCGATTTTTAGCTGACTTTAATTTTACAAGGCACTATTGATTTATGAATTATGTGAGAGTAACCGCTCTCCAATGCTAATTAGCCACAGAGCGTAATTACTTTGCATTACAGTATATTATTAGATTCCTCCTTCGTCAAATAGACATAAAATCATCATCTGATTGGCTTCTGACTCACAATGTTGCAATTTGTGGCTAAGAAAACCAGGAATATCCTACCCTTCGCCCATAAAATGACTCACTAACCGCCATCTTTGGCGCCCTCTCTCTCTCAAGAGATGCCATGTGATGAACCGTGCCCCCTCGATCATAACAAGTCTCGCGCCTCCGCTGTTTGCCCTCTGCGTCAGTCGTAAAACAGAGAAACAATTCGAATTCCTTGCATTTCGCGCCCTGACTCAGAATGGACAACCCAGCAGCCAACTGGCCTTCGGGAAACCGGGACAATACAAATGACACGCAGCAGGCAAATGACGGGAGGGCGGCGGGATGGAAAAGGTCGGGGAGGGTGTGGCAGAGAGAGAGAGAGAGAGAGAGAGAGAGAGAGAGAGAAAGCCTTCAAAACACTTACTCACAACTGTTTTTCGTCTTTGTTTGTCTGAAACCGTCGGCTGGCAATAATTTTAAACTGCCAGGCGATCAAATTCTGTTATTCTCTTTCCATAGGCAGACGTTACTTCCAAGGTTTTAATCTAAGGTTCGTGGTTAGAGCTGACAGACTAAATAACTACAGTAAGTCCTTAAGATCCTTAAGGTATTAAGGTTAAGGTCCTTATGTCAAGATGTTAAGGCTAAGGTCCGAAATTTAAGGTCCTTAGGTGAAGATGCTAATGTTAAGGTCTTTAAGTTTCCCTTAGAAGTACGAAATTTCTCATAAGTCGTTAAGGTCTTAAGGTGAATATCCTAAGGTTTAGGTGCTGAGGCTAAGGTCCCAGGGTCCCGTTAGGCTGAGACACTTACTAGTTACTGTAATTCCTAAAGGTCCTTAAGGTCTTTAGGTTAAGGTCTTAAGGCCTTTAAGGTTACTTTAAAAGCACTAAGCTACTGTAACTTCCCCCTTCTCAAAAAGTGTATTGTGGGTGCCGTGCCGTCGTAGAGCGACAATAGCGTAGCTGTCAGGCCAATTTCGGCGGATGATCCCTGGTGGTTCCAGCGCGACGCCTGTTCCCTACCGTCAATACAAACAACGCTCGCAGTTCCCGAAGAACTCTCGCTTGCCACACTCACAAAGAGAACGTCACTTGAACCTCTCTTTTTGCAGTATTAAATTCGGAAAATGGACCAATATGTGATGTTTTAGACAGAAAAATCGAGAATATGAACAGTTTTGGGCATTTTTGAAAATCGGAAGATTTAATCTCATTTAAATTCGATTAAAAGTTGATTTTCTAACCAGAAAAGTTTAAAACAACATTGAATTCCAATTATATGCGTTTTTTGTAGAATCGTCGCATTCAAATCCTCCAATGCATGTCAAAAGCGCGCTAGGCCGCTCACAGCAGGAGCGCAAAGTGGCGCAACCGGTTAGCTGTTCTTTTGCAATCGAAAGGTCGCGGGTTCGAATCCCCGCAGCGTAAAAACGTTTGCTTTTTATAAGAAATAACAGTTTCTAAGATTGAAAAAATTGAAGATTAGATTGAAAAAATAGCTACGCAATTGAAGTACTTTTGTGAACCGTCGTCCTGGTTTTATAAAAGTGCAATGCCCTCTTTCGGTCGATTTTACATGCTGCGGACAATTTTTAACACAACATTTTATGAAAATCCCCTATTATTCAAATGTAAAACACGAATAAATGAGACTGATAAGTCTATAAAGACTTGTTTTCGCTGTGGGACCTCATTTTCACTGCCAGTCAAAATTTATATTTTTCAAAGCGACCGCAGCTGTTTTGGAAATACGCCTTAAACTAATTCTAAAAAACCCCAAACTGTTCCTTTTAGTCCATTTCATCTTAAATTTCCCATTTCGAAACGAAAAACGCGTTGTCCACTTCGCCCAGACTAAGACCCAGTCGTTTCTCTCCCATCGCCCTTGTTTTTCTCCGTCCTGGTCCATTTATGACTCATTTAACTGCAATCGTCTGTTCACCGGGCGTTTCCCGAAAAAGATTCAGGTTCTGTGGGTGTGGCTATTCGTTCTAATTGATCGTGATTGTCGATAGGCCGCGCCCTATGAGAGATCAGCCTTGACGCCTCTCACCAGTTGACCGCAATCCCGGCGCCTACTACGTTTCTATTACTATTTCCCACACAAACAACACATCATGTCTACTGGAGGAGGTTTGTAAGCGACATAATTGCATTATCTATTTCTAAATTCATATTCACAAGGCTCATCGGGCGCGCTGATTATTTCAGCCGCATTCGAGTCTCCTCTCCCAACTGCCTGCGTAGTCTATTGGTTAAAGCATTAGACTCATGTTTTGGAGGTCACGGGTTCGATCCCCCTCGGCGCAAATATTTTTGCTTTTTAGCATAAACTCTAGAAAAATACGCAAGTTAAGCTTAAAATGTCTGAATTGCGTTTTAAAAAAATCAGAAATATCCTCATAGTGCACTTGCCTTGCGGAGTGTGCAGACCCGCTTTGAAAACAAGCCCTGAATGATGTTTTCAACATTAAAGGACAACACATTCACTTTTAATCTCATAAAAACTAACAGGAAACACATTCCTTTTGAAATAGGGAACTATTTTCATTGTTTAAAGTCGCTATAGAGGTGGCACAGTGGTTTGGCGCGTGGTTTAGCGCGAAAAAAGTCGAGGGATCGGATCCCCAGCCATCTATTTTTAAATTAAAATGTCAAAAAGTTTAAAGCTAACTATTTAAAAGCAAAAACTGTATAAAGTCATCCAAAGAATTTTTCTGCAGAACCCGTTTTGTGGTGTAAAGTCCTTGAGATTCGAAGAAGAAAACAAAAACTTCGAACAAACAAAATTGAGAAACTTTAAATGAATCGATTTTTAAATGATTCAAAACGGTGAAAAAAGAGACTTATGAAAAGTATCCCGCAGTGCGACCGAAGGTTAATGAGGGGCCGCATGGTGGCATAGCGCGGGCTAAGGCTGAGATTTGAACGCCTTCTAACAAAATTTCGAATAAAATAAAATAAATTGTAAAGTAATAAACAAAAACAAAACAAGAAAATCTTTAGAAGATAGTAACCCCCAGCTGAAGCTGCTCAACAATGAAAAAGGCGATAACTCGCTGGAGATAAGCACTGTGCGATGTTTTACGTACAGACCGGGCGCTGGGCTCCCCGCCAGCCCTCCTTCCAACGCCCTTCCTCCTTTCCCTCCTCCTTCGGCCAATTCTCCACCTTCCAACGATATCAGGAATTTTTCACAACCCCTCGGAACATTCCCCAGGGGGAGGAGCAACCTTACGTTGAGACCCCAGCCGATACTCCGGCTCCAACCCCAGGTTATGGGACTCCAAGGGCCAATTCTCCCGCCTTTTCGGTTTTCAACATCGAATCTGTCAAACCAACCCCAGCCAATGCCCCTTCGCCGGTTAGTTGGCAGATGCCAGGAGAGGATGTCATCAAGTACATCAATCAGATTGAAAACCAGAGATCTGCCACTAACAGCATTCCATTGGAAATGATTGACTCTTCATGGAAGCCTTCTGAGCCTTCTGAAAGCGGAGACCTTGAATCAGTCAGAAGTGATGCAGAAGTACAAGAGATCCTTCAAGAAGAAGCACAAGCTTCAGAAGTACCCTCAAATCTGACTTCATCTTTCGAAGGGTTCCAGAGCTCCTGGGAATCAAGCCTAACTGTAGTTGAGGAAGATGTCTCCTTCAGAAATCGAAGTGTGGTTGAAAAACGGCAGGAACAGTACACTTTGGTTACTGTAGCCCATCCTACGGTAGCTTCTCAGTACTATCAGGATCAATCCCTTTCTGAAGCCCGGTTTTCCGACATTTCCAAATCTAATTTGTTTTCCTATGCTGCAACCCGTATCGATGGCTTTGATAAGACCACCAAGGCAGAATCGCCCCTGCCGGAAATCGAGCAAGTTGACTATTTTGGGTCCCGAAACGAATTTTCCAACAAGATCGAGGAAAGGTCCCACCACGAAGACTTCGCTGGGAATGAGGCCCTCATTTCTTCTGTTCGGGCGGGTATTCCTCTCTTTTCCCAAGCAAAACTGGAACAAGAGATCGGTGAGAAGTTGGATAGAGGCATGGCGTCATCTCCTTCTTCCCCAGAAACCGAGCCACCTCCTTTCGGACTTCATATGACGGCGGAACTGCCTAGTTTGCATCAAAAGGAGGCTTACAACTTGAGTGGCTTGATTTCGTCAATGCCGGAGGTGGACCCACCGGAGCTTCAGAAGACCTCGGAACTAGACGACTCAGGCGATGGGTCCCTAACCCCAAGAGCTACCAGTCCTCAAGAGCAAGAACCTGGCTTCTGGAGGCCTCCTGAATCTTCGAAGGTGAACATTCTGACTTCTCATCTATTCTCCGATGCCGAATTCCGCCTTGACAGCTATGATAAGACCTCCGCGGAACAATCTCCCCCGCCGGAAATCGAGTCATATCAATCGGTTGTAGTCGCAGAAGGGTCCCAAAGCAAAAACTTTTCTGAAGCTGATGCTCTTATTGCTGCAGTTAGAGCTGGAATACCGATCTACGGAGCCTCGAAAGTTGAAGAAAGAGAGGAAGTGTTTAGCCAGGAGAAGGAAAGCTACACAGATGACTCGGCTGATGGATCCCTCACTCCGAGGGCTGAGAGTCCTTTGAAGCTGCAAACTTCTTCAGAAGACTTAAGAAACGCCTCATTGGAAGAAACCTTGGTGAAGAGTATGGCAAACGAGCTTCTGGAAATTCTCCTAATCGATTTGGAAAGCCAGGTTTTCGTGAAGGCTCCAGAAGCATCTTCTTCTAAAGTGGCTCTGGTTGAGGAAGACTTTGAGGTCATCGAAATGGAGAAACTTCCCACAGAAATCGATTTTTCTGAGATAGACGCCTTACTTGCTTCAGTTAGAGCCGGAATTCCGCTTTTCGAAGCCTCCAAGGTAGATCAGAATCTGGAGACTCAACCTACTTCAGAAGGCGTGGAGACTATCTCGGCTGAGAGCCCTTTGATCACGGGTACTTCTTCAGAAGACTTTAGAAGCTCCTCATTAGAAGAAACAGTGGAGGAATGTGTTACAGAAGGGCTTCTGGAAACTCCCCCAATCGATTTAGAATGCAAGCTTTTCGTGGAGGCTCAAGAAGCATCTTCTTCTAAACTGGGTCTGGTTGAGGAAGACTTACCACTACCACGCGACGCGCCGCGCCAGGAAGCATTTGAGACCACCGAAATGGAGAAACTTCCAAAAGAAATCGATTTTTCTGAGATTGATGCCTTAATTGCTTCTGTACGAGCCGGAATTCCGCTTTTCGAAGCCTCCAAGTTAGATCAAAATCTGGAGACGCTTACTTCTTCAGAAGGCGTTGAGGAGACCTCCTGGATCCAGCAGGAAGACAAAGTTGAAGCTTTTTCATTGGAAAGCGGCTTAGAAGAGCAAAGAATCGAGGAGGAGCAGGCGGTTCCGGAACCGATTCCGGCGCAAAAACACGAGTACCTCTCGAGTGCTCCTCCCGCCGATGCCTCGTCTGACCCCCGCCCTTGCTCCCCGCTCTCCTCCTGCTACTATTCCACCTACAACACTCCCTACACCTCCCTGACTTCCATTTATTACTCAGCTGAAGACTTGGTGGAATTGGTGAAGCAGGGAGTCCCCATTTACGTGGAACAAGAAGCCGGAACTTCTAGAATGTACGACGAGCCAGAAGGCTATGAGACGGATGCCACTCTCCCTGGAGATGATCTCCAGACGGAAGATACAACAATCACGGATGTCTATGAGATGAGGACGAGTGGGATACTCAGTGAAGAGGAGGAGGAAGAGCCATTCCAGAGGAATCAATCGATAAGGAAATCGATACTCCCAGGTGCTAGGAGACCACCCACACGGGGGCAGGACAGTCCCAGAAGCCAGGAGGAGACTTCACCTCAATCCCTAGAGAAATCACCAGAAATTGAGGAGAAAAGACCATTCCCGGTTATTTCGGTGGCTAATTATGTACCTCACTATGTTACTACTTCCACGACTACTGAAACAGAGACCTATACTTCTGAGACTAGGTCTACCAGGGACTTTAGGAGCCGGAGTCCTTTGTACACTCATTCTCCAAGCTCACAAGGGCCAATTAGGAGAGATAATGGCGGTGGTAAGCAAAAATAGAGATTTGGAAATGTAAACGCGCTCCATTGATAGATGCTTGGGTAGCAAAACTGCTCTATTGGTAAATTAAACGCGCTCCAAAGCTAAACAATTACAAATTTTAAACAAAGGGGATACTAAAAACAACTTTTAACTGCTCCAATGCGAAAAATATGTGCTCCATTGATCAATTATTAAGGGTAAAACTGGTATATAGCTAAATTGTAAGATTCTAAACGCGCCCTAATGCCAAATCTCGTCAAAAAGCTCTTCATCGGAAAACGCGCTCCATTGCTGAACTAATAGTAATATTCATATGGGGATATATAACAAAAAGACATTGAAAAGTAAAATTGATCCAATGCAAAAAACAATGGAAAATGCGCTCCATTGCGAAACAGGGTTCATTTGAACTGTAAAAGCGCTCCATTGCGAAAACTAATGTTTAAAAAAAGTAAAATCCTTAAATAAAAAGCGAAAATGAGCAAATTAGGTATGAAAAATTGAAAATGTAAATCCCTTAGTTTCTCTATTTTAGGCCGTGTCCTGAAGATGGTGACCGAGATGGGCTCGGCCACGATCGGAGGAATCTCTCCCGCCCTTTCGGCCAACGCCGCCAAGTCCTTCCTGGAGGCGACCGATAAGGAGAAGAAGGAACTGCAGGGCCTCAACGACCGTCTGGGTAACTACATCGACCGCGTGAAGAGGCTCGAGGAGCAGAACAGGAAACTCGTCGCCGACCTCGATGAGCTCCGTGGAAAGTGGGGAAAGGACACCTCTGAGATCAAGGTTTGTGCCCATTTTATCAATTTTCATTTCATTTTTTACAGTACGCTTCGACTTTTCAAAATTAGAATTAGAGCCCGATTACTTCAAATGTCCATTTCAACTTTTTAGCAATAGAGCACGAATACTTGCAACGGCTCTCATTATCAGTAGGGCACGTTTATCTTTTCTGAACCTTCTGATAATCAAATTGGAGTTAGAGCACATTTACAGCAAGCAACCAGCAAAACTTTAGTTTAGCAATAGAGCACGTTTACATCCCGTTGTTAATTTAGCATTAGAGCGTGCTTAGTGGAATTTGTTGCTTTTAATAAAATTTTAGTTAGAGCGTATTCGTAGCAAGGTTTCAAATTAACCTTTGAGCATGTTTACTTAATTTATCCTTAAATGTTTTATTTAAAAATGTATTAAATTAACAAATTCTTAAATTTTCTGTTTAGATCAAGTACTCCGAGTCCCTCTCCACCGCCCGTAAGGACATCGACGACTCCGCTCGCAGAAAGGCCGAGATCGACGTTAAGGCCGCTCGTTTCCGCGACGACTTGGCTGAGTACCGCAGCCGGTTAGTTTTTATACTTTTTCTAGTTGTTTTAGAAAATATTTTATTAAAAAATCGGGAAAACTCATTTTTCAGTCATTTTTTTTTCATTTGACCAAATGGTTCAGTGGTAACATTGTAGTTAGGAGAAAAAGGTCGAGGGTTCGATCCCGCCGGTGGTAGATCTTTTGCTTTCGTTGACTGATTCAAATTAAAGATTCAGTTTGCTGTATTTCACTTTTAAAACTATTTCTTTGAAAATATATAGTTTGGATACTGAAAATTCCACTTTTTGGGTAGTTTTTGATGTTTTCCTGATCTAAAACGCCAAAAATCGAGAGAATGGAATTCGTAACCCGCTCTTTTCCCTTCCGTTATCACTCGATTGCTGCATTCAAAACCGGTTTCCTTCTCTCGCCCAGGTGTTTGCTCTGTTTGCCGAGCATCCCCCTTTCCCCACGCCTCTCTCTCCCCGCCAAAACATTTGCCATCCGAATTGCTTTTTTCCCGACAGACGGACGGCAGTTATCGATTCGAAACGATAAGAGAGAGAGACGCTACAGAAACGACGACCGAAGCGGCAAATATTGGGCTTCTGGATTAGGCCGAGTGCGCACGTTTCGGAGAGAGAGAGAGGAATTCTCGAATTACGCGCCGCCGGTTGTCAACGGCGGACAAAGGCAGGGAACGGCAAACAGGAAAATTATCAGCAATCAGGGGGAGGAAAACGATTTTGCGACTTAGAAAAAGGGAAAAGTCAAGGAACTTCTATGAAAGTTTTGAATTTCCTTTAAACTAAGAAGGAAACACAAAGATCGTTATGCAATTGAGTGTGATTTTAACTATTAGCAGTAGAGCACGAATACTTCATTTTTGTGCCTTTTTTGTCACAATCAATATCATGTGATATAAGCTTGTTCCACAAGCCTGAGATCATCAGAAAAAGCAGAAAGCGGCCTGAGGCTGCCAAAAAGCAGAAAGCGGCCTGAGGTCACCAGGATCCGCGGAAAGCGGCCTGAGGTCACCAGAATAAGCAGAAAGCGGGCTGAGGTTGCCAGGAGCCGCGTAAAGCGGCCTGAGGTAACTAGAAAAAGCAGAAAGCGGCCTGAGGTCACCAGGATCCGCGGAAAGCGGCCTGAGGTCACCAGAATAAGCAGAAAGCGGCCTGAGGTCAGCAAAAAAGCAGAAAGCGGCCTGAGGTCAACAGGAACCGCGGAAAGCGGCCTGAGGTTGCCATAAAAGCAGAAAGGGGCACCAGAAAAGTATAAAGTGGTATGTTGTCTCGATAAAAAGCAGAAGGCAGCCTGAGGTTAACAAAAAAGCAGAAGGCGGCCTGAGGTTTCCAAAAAATGCAGAAACAGCCTGAGGTCACCACAATCGTGTAAACCTGCTCCACTGCGAATTCAATGCGTAATTACGCTCTAAAGTTAACCACAGAGAAAACGGTAATTGCGCTCTAATTCAAACCAGTGAAAAACGGTAAAGTTGCTCTATTGATAAATTTTCTCAAAAATGTTTAAAAAATTGTAAAGAAAAAATCTGGAAGTAAAATGTTGACCTTAATCTTCAAAACACTGCTAAACCCTATTTTCCAGCTACGAAGATGTGCAGCACCGCCGCGAAGCCGACCGCGAGAAGATCTCCCAGTGGACCAACGCCATCGCCGACGCCCAGTCCGAGCTGGAGATGCTCCGCGCCCGCTGGAAGCAGCTCACCGACGAGGAGAAGCGCCTCAACTCCGACAACGCCAGGATCTGGGAGGAGCTCCAGAAGGCCAGGAACGACCTCGACGAGGAGACCATCGGCCGCATCGACTTCCAGAACCAGGTCCAGACTCTGATGGAGGAGCTCGAATTCCTTCGCAGGTTAGTTTTACCCTCATCGTCAGAAACAAGATAACTTTAGGGTCCACGAGCAGGAGGTCAAGGAGCTCCAGGCTCTTCTGGCCCAGGCTCCCGCCGACACCAGGGAGTTCTTCAAGAACGAGCTCGCCCTCGCCATTAGGGACATCAAGGACGAGTACGACTACATCGCCAAGCAGGGCAAGCAGGACATGGAGAGCTGGTACAAGCTTAAGGTAAGACCTTAGGGCTCTTATGGTTAAGGTATTCGTTTAGGTCTCCGAGGTGCAGGGATCTGCCAACCGTGCCGCCATGGAGAGCAACTACCAGCGCGAGGAGGTCAAGAGGATGCGCGACAACATCGGAGACCTGCGCGGCAAGCTGGGAGATCTTGAGAACAAGAACGCCCTGCTGGAGAAGGAGGTCCAGAACCTGAACTACCAGCTCAGCGACGACCAGAGACAGTACGAGATGGCTCTCAATGACCGCGACGCCACCCTGCGCCGCATGCGCGAGGAGTGCCAGACCCTGGTGGCTGAGCTGCAGGGTCTCCTGGATACCAAGCAGATGCTGGACGCTGAGATCGCCATCTACAGGAAGATGTTGGAGGGAGAGGAGAGCCGTGTTGGACTCCGTCAGATGGTCGAGCAGGTGGTGAAGACTCACTCGCTCCAGCAGCAGGAGGAGACCGACTCCACCCGCTCCGTGCGTGGAGAGGTGTCCACCAAGACTACCTTCCAGCGCTCTGCTAAGGTAAGAGGGAGAGGAAAAGAGATAGAGAGAGAGTTTAAAGGGGAAAGACCTCGTAAAATTGATTTTTCAAAGTCTCTCAACAATTATTTCATTGAGTAGATATCGTTGCCACGATTCTGAAACATCCCTTTTAGATGATTTGGACTGCAAAAGTGGCGCGTTTACACGGCCGTTTTACGCGTTTGCCGCACGGAAACACGGCTGGAGTGGCGAGAGAGTGTGGGAAATCGAGAAACGCAGAATTGGCGGCAATTCAAACTACAATTTCCCCAAAATTTCAAGCACTCCTAAATCGCTTCATTTTTATCTAAAATAGATAGTAGAGGTATTTTTCGGAATCCTGGGAATGAGATCTAGGTTTTTATCGGAAAATCAGATATATTGTTTTTACGCGGTCCTTTCGTCAACACTGGTTTTTCATCATTTGAAACAAGTAACAGACCAAAACTGAAAATAATTTCACATTTTTGATGTTTTCGACATTTTAACAAGTTTGGGTCAATTTGGACTAGTCGCCTATTTTATCGTTTTCTACGTAACATTTGCCATCGAAATGATAGACCCAATCATACTCAAAAATATGATTTTATTCGATTTTTAGCGCATAAAGTGGCCGAAAAAAATCGATTTTCATTTTTCCATCTTTACTAAGTCACAAGTGCCCTTACAGAATGTCCGTCTTAGCACCTTCTTTTCAGGGCAACGTCACCATTGCCGAGTGCGACCCCAACGGAAAGTTCATCACCCTGGAGAACACCCACCGCACCAAGGAAGAGAACCTCGGAGAACACAAGCTGAAGAGGAAGCTCGACGGAAACCGCCGCGAGATCGTCTACACCATCCCCGCCGGAACCATCCTCAAGCCTGGAAAGACGATGAAGGTGAACTTTTCTTAAAATTTAAATTTCACTTTAAAATTTTAATTTAAATTCAAATTTAAAACTTTTATTCAGATCTACGCTAGGGATCAGGGAGGCGTCCACAACCCTACTGAGTCTCTCGTCTTCGACGGAGAGAACACCTGGGGCATCGGCGCCAACGTCGTCACCTCTCTGTACAACAAGGAGGGAGAGGTATGCGAAATCATAATTTTGGCTAAATTTAGCTTTTAACCTGAAATTTTTCGGTAAAAAAACATTTTACCTAATGGTGCAGTGGTAACATTGAAGTTATGAGAAAAAGGTCGAGGGTTCGATCCCCGCCGGTGACTGATCTTTTGCTTTCATTGAAACAGTCAAAATATATTTGAATTTTGTAGTTTGAAAACATTTTTAATGGTTAAATTTTCAGGAGCGCGCCACGCACACCCAGAAGACCATCCAGACCGGCCAATAAGCCCTTGACCATCTTTCTCCCGTGCCTACGTCTCTCTCTCAACTTCGCGTAGCTCGACCCAAAAATATACAAAAAAGAAAAGTCATAGTCTCTATGTCAGCCTTAAGCCGAGCACTGCCCCCTAAAAATCCCTTTAGTCGGTGCCTTCAGTCGTGGTGGGACCTCCCTCCCCCGCGAGACAGTCCTTTAATGCTCCCAGTTTAGCAAGGCTCAGCTTTGCGTCTAGTGTTTCTCTTTATAAACTCTCTTCCAGCTGCCGCTGTATTTACCGTTATGTATGTGTTTGACCTGGAGAAATAATAAATCTTTATATAGAAATTGGGTTATTTTTGGAGTTGTTGAGAACAAGTTTATATCTTCGGAACCACATGATTATTTAAGAGAGACAGAGACAGGCAGAGAGACAGAAAAAGTGAGAAAGAGATAGAAAGAGAAAGAGAGAGAGAGAGAGAGATAGAGATAGAGAGAGAGAGAGAGAGAAATAGAACGAGAAAGAGAAAGCGAGAGAGAGAGAGATAGATAGAGATAGAGATAGAGAAATAGAAAGAGAAAGAGAGAGAGAGAGAGAGAGAGAGAGAGAGAGAGAGGGAGAGTGAGGGAGGAAGGGAGATAGAGAGAGGGAGAGGGAGATAGCGAGCGAGAGAGAGAGAGAGAGAGAGAGAGGAAGGGAGATAGAGAGAGGGAGAGGGAGATAGCGAGCGAGAGAGAGAGAGAGAGAGAGAGAGAGAGAGAGAGAGAGAGAGAGAGAGAGAGAGAGGGAGGGAGATAGGTAGAGATAGAGATAGAGATAGAGAGAGAGTGGAAGAGAGAGAGAGAAAAAGAGAAAGAGAAAAAGAGAGAGAAAGAGGCATAGACATAAAGACTAATTTTGTAATTTAGAATCCATCATGTCAACAGCCGACGACATCAGAAAAATGAACGAAAGTATCGAAGAACTCCGTCGAACTCTCGGAAACCTCGAAAAAAAGAACACTCGCCTAGAAACAGAAGTCAAAAACCTCCACAATCAACAAAACAAGGATCAGAAACAACGCGCCTTGGCCATTAGTGAAAGGGATGAAACCCTAGAAAAGATGCAAAAGGAGTACGAAACTTTGGTTAGTTAAAACATAAGTTTATACAGAATGAATCTAGGCTACCCAAAAGGAGATGCTTCTTGAATCAAAACACACTTTAGATGGAGAATTAGCCATCTACAGGACGCTCATGGAGGGGGAGGGAAGGCGACTGGGTGATGACGACGAGAAGCCATCTACATCTTCATAATTGTTAAATGATGCTTTTGACAAAACTAGTCATTGTGAATAAACAACAAGTTTCTCTCTCTCGTTTCTCACTCACTGGTGTGTGTGTGTGTGTACGTGAGTATTCGGTATTCGTGTGTATTCGGTGCCACCCTTGTTTCAAATCCTTTATTATCATTTGGGTTTCACAAAGAACAAGCAACACCGAGGACTTGAGTTTTAACGAAGACCTGATCATAAAGCAAAACGTTGTTCCCATCACAAGTGAGTGTAAGAGATGGAAGGTTATAGAACATTCCAATCCATGTTCCAGCAGAATCCCTATAATAATGATGGCGAGCGGGTGGTGCAGGACAAGTGAGAGTGTAACTGAAACTACCTTGCTTTCTTTATCTCTCTCTCTCTCTTTCTCTCTCCATCTCTCCGTCTCTCTCTCTTTCTCTTTCTCTCTCTCTCTCTGTCTTTCATACTCACCTGCACGTGACCCCATCTGCAGTTGTAACTAAAGGCATAGAAACCAAAGAAGACTCCGTATCGCATATTGGAGAGGTAGGATTTGGCTGCGGCGTACAAGTATAAGGACTTGGACATGTTGATAAGCATGTGGGAGCGGGTGTGGTTGTCATTGTTGCTGACGTTGCTGGTGGTAAGTCATCCGCTGAATTATTGAATTTAAGCATGTATTAGAAACCGTTTACGTGATTTTGTGGGCATACATCCAAAAGTTGCTTGGATTAAGAAGAGGATCACACCCAGGTGGCGCATCTTCAAATGATGCGAGATAAAGTCCATTGTTTCTTAATGACCTGACTGAACTTCGTGGATATGTGATGGATTTGGGAGAGAAATGTGCGCATAGCTCGGATTCAGCAGAAAAGTCTCTAGTTTGATCGGAGATGCTTGATTTTCTCTCACTTTCGCCTATTTTGAATCAGACGTGACCGTTGAAGACACATTCTCTCTCTCTCTCTTTCTCTTTCTCTCACTCTCTCTCTCTCTCTCCCTCTCCCTCTCTTTTTCCCTATTTCTCTCTCTCACTCTCTCTCTCATTCCCTTCGATTAGTCTCTCTCTACCTCTCCCTCTCTTTCAGTCAGTCAGTCAGTCTCTCTCTCCCTCTTTCCCCTCTATTTCTCTGTCTTACTCTCTCTCACGATCAGTATGCCTCTCACTCTTTCTCTTTCTTTGTCTATGTCTCTATTTGTTTCTCTCTATGTGTCTCTCTTTTTATATTCTATTTTGCCACACTACTCCACTGTTTCTAAAGGGGTGTTTTTTCTTGATTCGGTTCTTTTACGATATTTTGTAGCAAGAATTGTGGCAAGCTTGTTTTTCGAAAGCCTTAAATTAGAAACTGTTTGTTGTGAGATCTTTAGTTTCCGGAAAAAAAGGTAAAAACAAGCTGGGTAAATCAAAACTACATTACGCACTCACACGCACTCACATTCACACATGCAAACATACACACATTCACACATGCACATTGACGCATTCATACATTCACACGTACACACATATATATTCACACCTTCACATTCACACATACACAGTCACCCATACATACATTCACACATTCACATTCACACATCTACATACACGAATACACACACACACAGACACACAGACACACACACACACACAGCCACACACAGACACACACACAAACACACACACACAGACACACAAAAACAAACACACACACAAACACACACACACACACAAACACACACACACACACACACACACAAACACACACACACACACAAACACACATTTGCACGTACAGATGTACACACATTCACACATTCAAACATTCACACATTCACACATACACACACGCACTCACATACACGATTCATTGTGTTACTGTCTTTATTCGACCGGAGTGATGCGTTCTTCTTGTGTGTTAACCAGTGAAGTTGTTTTTGGCTTAGAATCAGGACAACTGCATAGTTTTTTCATCACTTCGAACAACTTTTTCCGAGTTGTGGCATTGATTCCCTAGAAAAGAATCAGGTCACTAGCTAAAACAGTTTTATTCCTTATAAAATTTTTTTACAGGTTGTTACCTGAAGTGAGCTCCATGGCAACCAGTCCCAAATAGTTGTACCAAGCTTGAACAAACAAATGGGTGAGATAAAGAAAATTCACGCTAAAGATGTTGAAACTGGTGAAAGAGCTGAGAACGAACATCTGAAATAGTAAAAAAAGTTTTTTTTATTGTAAAAACAAACCTGTTTTTGGTGAGCCGTGAGTTTTTTATATCCGTAGAAGAATGATTTGTAAAGGAAGGAAAAAAGAAAGCCGAAATTGAAAACAACTGTGAGGATTACGGTAACTACGTTGTTGAATAAGACCGAGAGGAGAGTGTATTTCTGAAGAAACATACTTGCTTGCAACTCACATACTCACGTTCACACGTTCACACAGATATACAGACTTACACTCGCACACTCACACACGCAAATAGTTAGACACTTACACATTACCACACTTAAACACTCACACATATGTACACATATACACACATGTATAACAAAACCCTCACACAATCACATAATCACACACTCTCATACTCACACATTCGCACACTGAAACACTCACACACTAACACACTTACACACTCACACTCTCGCAATCACACACTCACACATTCACATACTTACACAATTACATACTTAAACACTTACGCAAGGACTCGCACACACATGCACACATGCACACATACATACAATCACACACTCACACATTCACACATGCACACACTTATAGAATCACGCACTTACATATTTCTATATACAAACATGAACAGATACACACATGCACACATGAACACATTCATACACTCACATATTCACACACATACACATGTAAACATACACACGCTCACACACTTACGTATACATACACATTCACGATTACACACACATGCACACATGCACACATCCACACAACAAACACACATACACAACCACACACACTAACTCACACACTTACACACTCATACCCAGAAACACCCCTACACATTTACGTACTCACGTTCACACAGTCAAACATACACACATGCAAACTTTCACACATCCATATACACATATCCATAAACATACACACGCATACATACTCACACTCATATACTCACATACTCACACATTCACTTACGATTTTTCAAAGTCTCTTTACAATTGTTTAATTGATTTGATGTCGTTTCCACGATTCTGAAACATACCCCTTTTATATGATTTGGACTGCAAAAGGGGCGCGTTTCCACGGCCGTTTTACGCGTTTGCCGCACGGAAACACGCCTAGAGTGGGCGAGAGAGTGTGGGAAATGGAGAGACGCAGAGTTGGTGGCAATTCAAATGACAATTTTCCCCCAAATTTCAAGCGCTCCTAAATCGATTCATTTTAATCCGAAATAGGTAAAAGAGGTATTTTTCGGAATCCTGGGAATAAGATATAGGCTTCTATCACAAAATTAGAAAAATTATTTTTACGCGGTCCTTTAACGCATACACACATACACATACTCACACTCTCATACACACATGCGCAGTCACATACTCACAAACTCACACATGCACATAAACACACATACACACATGCACGCCCAGAAAAACCTACAGTAGCATGGAATCCTTTAAGATAACCTAGAGATTCCCAACCCCATGCCATTTGCGTCGAGTTAAAGACGATTGGATTGCAGAAGAAAAAGTAATTTAAAGAGTAACAGAATATTAGGAAAAATATAAAAGTTCCTCGTTTTCCTGAATCGTTGAGTTGACTAGGACCGTTTGAAAAATTTTCTCACCTCCAAATAATTTTTTACTCAGAGGCGGGCTCCAAATGTCAACTATCCGGGTAAATCCTAAAACACAGCAACTGATACAGGTGCAGGAAAAGAATACTAAAAAAAGGTATGTAATTTTAAAAAAATATTTGTAGTTTACGAGCAATAAAACAACCGTCAATGCACATGTAATTAGGGTAGTTGCAAAATACGGAGCCATTGATCAAGAAATAGCCAGTCACGAATCCATTCCCGTAAATATGACGGACGGAACAAGTACTGATTAGGAAGAGAAGTTTATAGCAATATAAAGAACGGATATCTTTTTGTAATAAGACATAGAAAAAGTAGGTAGAGAGCCTGAAAGGGCCGTTTGATCGAATTGAGGGCAAGGACCGCGCAAAATTAAATTGTCTGATTTTGTGTTAAAAGCTTCCCAGGAGTAAGAAAAATACTCCTTTTACCCATTTTGGATCAAAATGAACCGATTTAGGAGCGCTTGAAATTTTGGGGAAATTGTAGTTTGAATTCCCGCCAACTCTGCGTCTCCCCATTTCCCACACTCTCTCGCCCACTCTAGCCGTGTTTCCGTGCGGCAAACGCGTAAAACGGCCGTGGAAACGCGCCCCTTTTGCAGTCCAAATCATATAAAAACGGTATGTTTCAGAATCGTGGAAATGATTTCTATTCAATGAAATACTTGTAAAGAGACTTTGAAAAATCAATTTTACGATGTCCTTCCCCTTTAAACTTACAATCGTTATAATTGACATCACGATGTGTACGATTCCAATTTCCACGAATTTTGTGCCCTCTCTCGTCCACTCATCCGTTCCATTGCTGCTTCTAAAAAGTAGTCTTTCTACTAAATAAAATGAAAACTAACTTATCACATCGATAACCTAGAGGCAATCCTCCATAACGGATGTATGCTTCCATCAGAAAGCCCGACAAACTAAGCAATGTGTTAATGAAATCTTGATAAACAAGCCAAAATGTGGCATTAAAGAATATATTGTTGTGAATTTTGTAGTTTAATCTTTGGATTACAAAAAGATATTTCTTTTTTTCTCTCTCTCCCTCTCCCTCTCCCTCTGTCTCTCTCCCTCTCCCTCTCTCTCTCTCCCTCTCTCTTTTTTGTTTCTCTCTTTCTATTTTCCCAAGTTGAAGATATCATTTCAATGACACTGACCATTGGGACAAAACTTTTATGGGATCTCAGGCGATTTTCAGCGCGAAAATCGGTTAAACGCCAGCTTCGGGATGTTTTCAAGCAATAAAAACATGTTTTTTTTCACAAAAAAGTTTATTATTATTTAATAAGAACATGCAATATTCATAACTTGTCCAGTTGGAGTACTCCAAACGTTGTTTCCAGTACAAGTGACAGTTAGAGGAGCCGTTTGTCCAGGAATCATTGACCAGACTCCAGCGGTATCTCTTGACCAATAATAGAATCCGCTTCCGGGCATAACTGGAGGACAAGTGATGGAGTAACTAAAAGTTGATGTTAAGCTGATTCTCACTCACTCACTCACACTTTTCAGACCATCAAAGATTATAAAAATTACAAAAAAGGGCCGTCACCGCATGGGTAGCCTGGGAACCCTCAGCAGGCCATTTCTGACCGGACCCCCGATTTTACTTAACTTGGTAGGGAAGCTAGCCCGTCACAACGATTTTCACCGCCGCACAGAAATGGAGTTTTTCGTTTCGCTTACATAACCCCACCCTGCGGTGTTGCCGATCGCTTACGGGTTCCTCCGCATACTCTCTCGCATAGAGGGCGCAGACACCCTGGGGCGCCGCTGGTCCTGTAATTAGGTAAAACAGGGGAATCTCGCACCCGTATCGCATCAGACCCTCGTCTGAATGACCTCCCCAGCCGTGCATCAAAAAGAACCTCTGGTTCACTTGCAATCTCGCGTGAAAATCTTTCGCCTTTTACTAAAGATTTCCGTGCAAGTGGGCACAGATGAGAATTGGAAGTTTTTGGAATCCCTCGGAAGAGCGGGAAATCTTTGAAATTTAGTTGAAATGCCAACATTTTCAGTTCCACGAAGATTCTTAGAATCGCATCCATTAAACAAGTCAAATCGGCGAAAATCCACAATTTCTACCTTTCTCGGCCCATAACTCGCTTCAAAGACATTTTCACGCAAAATCGCTGTATCTGTCTCTCTTTCTCTCTCTCTCTCTCTCTCTCTCTCTCTCTCTCTCTTTCCCTCTTCACCTGCATGTCACTCCATCGGATGTTGTAACAGAAGGCGGGGGTACCAAAGTAGCCTCCATCTCGCAAGGTCCAAGGGTTCCTGGATTCCCAGCACAACTATAAGGGCTAGTACAAGTAGAAGCACATGTAGCAGGAGGGGTTGTTGTTACTATCGGCACTGTTGTTGTACCAGTCGGTGCAACCGTAGTAATCAAGTCATCCGCTAAAAATATCTTTCTAAACGCTTAAAATTCGAAGATTACGTGATTTGGTAGGAATGCAACAATTGATAGCTTGGATTAGGAAGGTGATTAGAGCTACGTGGCGCATGGTGAAGTGGCAAAAAGGAGACTATTGTCTCTGACCGCTCGGACTGAACTTCGGACGTAGTATATGGCGGTTTTATAGGCGGATGGAAGGCGATTCTTAGCGCAATGATCGGTTTTAGGTGGACAAATTGAATGACATCACATACTGAAATAGAATGCATTTGAAGTTGCGTTTCAAGATCTTCTCTCTCCTTCTCTCTCTCTCTATTCTTCTCTCTTTCTCTCTCTCTCTCTTTTTCTCTCTCTCTCTTTTTCTCTCTCTCTCTCTCTCTATTCCTTTCTCACTCTTTCTCTCTTTTTGTGCTGATTGAATACTCTTTAAAGAACCATTCGCCAATCTAACAACAGTAGAGTTGGTATACAACGGACAAACGCTGTTTATACCGCTAGAAGGGGAAGGACCGCGTGAAAATAATTGTTCCTGTTTTGTGATAAAATACATCATTCCCAGGATTCCGAAAAATACCTCATTTACCCATTTTGCATCAAAATGGACAGATGTAGGAGCGCTGAAAGTTTTGAAGAAAATATCATTTGAATAGCCGCCAGCTCTGCGTCTCCCCCATTTCCCACACTCTCTCGCCCACTCTAGCCGTGTTTCCGTGCGGCAAACGCGTAAAACGGCCGTGGAAACGCACCCCTTTTGCAGTCCAAATCATATAAAAACGGTATGTTTCAGAATCGTGGAAATGATTTCTATTCAATGAAATACTTGTAAAGAGACTTACCAAAATTAATTTTACGAGGTTCTTTCTCTTTAAGGGTACGTCGTTAAAGTTAGTTAAAGTTTCAAAACAAGGGTACCTCCTTTGAAAATGTCGGGGCTTCTTGTTGATATCCATTGCGAAGTTGCACGATAAAACATTTGGGACAACGACTATTACTTCGTTTTCTAATTACTCTTTTATCGAACAGCGTGTTTCTCCGTTGCTGCGTGACTTCGTTAATCTCAGACTAGTCGGTATCCATTGGACAATCGCTGTTTCTGCCAGTTAAAGGGGAAAGACCTCGTAAAATTGATTTTTCAAAGTATCTTAATAATTATTTTAATGAATACATATCGTTGCAACGATTCTGAAACACACCCCTTTTAGATGATTTGGACTGCAAAAGGGGCGCGTTTCCACGGCCGTTTTACGCGTTTGCCGCACGGAAACACAGCTAGAGTGGGCGAGAGAGCGTTGGAAATAGAGAGACGCAGAGTTGGCGGGAATTCAAATGACAATTTCCCCAAAATTTCAAGCGCTCCTAAATCGATTCATTTTGATCAAAAATGGGTAAAAGAGGTATTATTTGGATTCCTGGGAATGAGATCAAGGAATTTATCACAAAAACAGACAAATTAATTTTACGAGGTCCTTCCCATTTAAAGGATAGTGTGCCCAAGGTCCCGCACAAAAAAGCGGTAGATCAAATGCGGCGCCCATCGTTTAGCGTTATGAAAAAGGACAGCGGAGAGTAACCGTCAAAAAGTATTTGGCTTGCTTTTCCCCCGCTTTTTGTTTTATTTTTTTAGGCGAATAGTTCGTTGGACATAATTTTTATTAAAACATCTTTAATAAGTACAAGCAATATTCATAACTTGTCCTCCTGTTGGAAGACGCCAGACGTTGTTCCCCATGCATGTTACTGTAAGTGGCGCAGCTCCAAGATACTCTCTCCAGACTCCAACAGTGGTCCTTGTGAAAAATGTGCTTCCATCACCGGGCGCAGGTGGCGGACAAGTGATTGAATAACTAAACTTTTACTTTTATCTAATTCTCTGTCTTTTTTAATCCTCTTTTCTTACCTGCAAGTGACTCCATCTGTAGTTCTAACGGATGGCGGGGGTTCCAAAGTCCCTTCCGCTTCGCACCAAGCGGGAATTGTGCCTGCATTGTCACAGCTATAAGGACTCGTACAAGTCGAAGAACAGGTAGGAGCAGTTACGATTGGCATTGTTGTTGGAGCATTAGTTGTGAACAAGTCATCCGCTAAACACGAAATTAAAGGTAGCTATCCAAAACAGGTACGTGATTTAGTTGGAATACAGCAGTAGACAACAGTGGCAAAGAAGTAGACTACAGCAAGATGGCGCATCGTGTCTGACCGATCGGACTGAAGGTGCGGCTAATTTGAAGAAAACGCGTTGCGATCCAAGAATTTTATCAGAGTTCATTTTTGCTGGAGAATACAAAGTACGGTTCTGAATGTCTCTCTCTCTTACCCTCTTTCCTCCTCTTTCTCTCCATCTTTCTATCCCTCTCTCTCCCTGTCTTTGTATCACTATCTTTTTTCATTTGTCTTTTGCATTCCATTTGCCTTTGGCTTGCTTTTCTCGCTTCCTGTATAATCGTTGGACATAAATTTTATTAGAACATCTCTAATAAGAACAAGCAACATTCACAACTTGTCCTCCTGCTGGAAGACGCCAAACGTTGTTCCCCATACATGTCACTATAAGTGGTGCTGGTTGCGTATAGTCAGGATTCCAGACTCCTGCCGTGTCCTTTATTTGAAAAACGGATCCAGAACCAGGGTTGGGGGGTGGGCATGTGAAGGAGTAACTAAACTTATATGTTTCTTGTTTATACTTCCTTTCTCACCTGCATGTCACCCCATCAGTAGTTGTAACCGATGGCTTGGGTACCAAAGTTGATTCCATTTCGCAAGGACCAGTTGTTCCTGGATTTCCTGCACAACTATAAGGACTGGTACATGTAGCTGAACAGGTAGGAGCTGCCGTTGTGGTTACAATAGGCGTTGTTGTAGGAACAGTCGGAGCAATTGTAGTCACCAAGTCATCCGCTAAACATAAACTGTTAAGGGCTTCAAAGACTATTGGCTACGTGATTTAGTGGGAATACAGCAGTAGACAGCTTGGGCTAAAACGTAGATCACAGGGAGATGGCGCATTTCTGAACGGCAGGAACTAGCCGATTGTCTATGACCGATCGGACTGAAGGTGCGGCAAATCTGGCAAATTTGAAGAAAAAGCGTTGCGATCCGAGAAGCCCAGAGATCGTTTTTTGCAGGACGACAGTCTCTCTCTCTCTCTCTCTCTCTCTCTCTCTTTGCTCTCTTTTCTCTCTTTTTACATCTATCACTCTCCTCACTCTCTGCCTCTCTGTCTCTGTGTCCTCTGTCTCTCAATCCCTGTCTTTCTCTCTCTATCTTTTTCTCTTACTCTCTCTTTCTCTTTTTCTCTTTCTCTTTCTTTTTCTCTCTCTCTCTCTCTCTCTCTCTCTCTCTCTTTCACTCCCTTTCTCTCTCCTCTCTCTTTGCCTCTCCCTTTTTTCTCTCTCTCTATCTCTTCTCTCTCTCTTTCTCTTTCTTTCTCTTTCTCTCTCCCTCCCTCTCTCTCTCTCTCTCTCTCTCTCTCTCTCTCTCTCTCTCTATCTCTCTCTTTCACTCCCTTTCTCTCTCCTCTCTCTTTGCCTCTCCCTTTTTTCTCTCTCTCTATCTCTTCTCTCTCTCTCTCTCTCTCCCTCTCTCTCTCTCTCCTCTTACTCTAAAACCCTAATCAGCATAACTCTTACTAAACCCCATGCCAAATTGAACGTTCATGAATTTTCGAGCGTTTCTGACCAATCTCTACCTAGCTGATCACACGTATCGCTCTCTAGTCTGCTGCCCTTCATTCAGTTTTCGCAGTTTTCCCGAAATGTCCGGCGGCCGAAAGCCGGTTCTAGAAACAAAGTGATCTCAAATTTCCAATTAATGGTATCGGACGGAACATTTCGGACAGGGTTTTCAGAAAATACTCTGGTTTTGTTTTAAAAAAAGACTCATTTGATGTGTTGTGTGCAAATCTCTGTTATTCTCATAGTTACGAAAGTATGTAGTATCGGCGACATTGTGATCAAAAATCTCAATCAATGTTTTCTATTATTTCTTTTGCATTTTCCCACACTACATTGTCTATTTTCCATTGTTTCTAACGGATACATAAAGGGACCATTTGCCTAATGAAGCAGTTCCGATGAAGCTCTTCGCTCTCTTCTTCGTTGGTCTGAATTTTGTCAGTTGCGGAGAAGGATGTGCAGTGAAGCCGAAACCAACAGCTACAGCTCAACCTGGTGTGTTTTAATGTAGTATACCTATTATATAAAAACAAAAGCAAACCCTATAAAAAACTGCATATATATTATAGAAACAACATCAACGTCAAGGCCTTCCACATGTGCTTCCACTTGTATCAGTCCTTACAGTTGCGAAGGTAATCCAGGAGCACTATTTTGCGATGAGGAAAAAACTTTGGAGCCAAAGCCTTTTGTCACGACAATCGATGGGGCTAACTGCAGGTAAGAAGGGAATAAATTTTTTTAAAAATACGTAGCCTG
>JAJQXH010000040.1:1027500-1052500 GCA_022343465.1 Oscheius sp. G VE-2021
TTTCAACTTCAAATTTAAATTTAAATTGTATTTTTTTTCAGTCAGTACCCTTCTTACTACAACAACGGCTATAGAGACTTCTCCAACGAGAACTCGAGGGACAGGGATGACTCGAGAGAGGACTACTGGCGCAGAATGAACCAGCAGAACGGAAACAATGGAAACTATGGCCCCCAGGTTATGCCTTTGAACAACAACGGCAGAAAGTGAATGTATACATGTACAAACATATCATAAAGATGTATATCACTTTTAGTTAACTGTGGTCTGAAAGCAGAAAAATAGTCAGTCAGGATCAATTGGGGAGATGTTCTGAAATAGGAAAAGGAAAAAGATTTCAGTTAATGCTTTAAAGGGGTCATCAGCTTTCCTTAAAAATGCAAATTATGGTGAACTACAGTTCAAGTTGGATAATTATATCCAACACCGCTCCAAACAACGGTTGTTCACAAATGGGCTGATTAGCGTATGATTTGCCGAGACTTTGAAAAGGACGCTGGTGGCCTATTTAAAAGGCCAATCAGCCTCGAATTCAGAATGTAGGTGAAGCCTATGTTCTTCAGCTCTTTTGTGAACAACCATTAGCATAGAAAGGAAAAAAGAAGAAAACTGTATGTTTGCACATTTCAAGACCAATAACACAGTTTTCTTTGATTTTTCTACTCGCACACGTACGATATCGGAGACGCCGGGCCTGTTTTAAGTTTTAAAGTCTCTCTCTCTCTCTCTCTCTCTCTCTCTCTCTCTTTATTTTTTTCTCTCTCTCTCGCTCTCTAGCTACCTGCTCTAGCCATCTGAGTCTCTGACCTAGCTGTCTTAGTGTCTGACCCAGCTATCTGCGTATCTGCCCTCGACGTCTGCGTCTCTGACCTAGACCTCTGCGTCTCTGACCTTTACCGTAAAGGCTTTGCGTCTGCATCTCTCACCTAGCTATCTGCGTCTCTGACTTAAACATGTTTTGTTTCAGTAATGAGACCAAGTGCCTTCCATACTGTATTCGGTCAATCCTGGCTGAATAGTTGGCTTAAATCTTCACTGTTTCGGAGTTAGACAAAAAATTTAAATGTTTTCCTGTTTTTAAAAAAAACTGTTTGCTGTATTATTCCCCCCCTCTCTCTATCCCACTCTATCTCAATTTCTTTCTTTCTCTCTCTCTCTCTCTCTCTCTCTCTCTCTCTCTCTCTTACTCTCTCTTCTTCTACACCTCTTTTAACTATGAGACACGTCTGCTGCACACCCATACGGGAGAGGAGGCACCGCTGACCCTCCCACGAACCAGCGATCGTAAACTGTCTGCACGTAGCTGGGACACCATTAACCGAAATAATTGCCGATTCATGATGTTTCTTCAGAAACACTATACAACCCAAAAATAATAAACAAACCGCTGCATCTAAGTCTAAAGGTAATGCAAATTTAAGAAGGTAGACAACGAAATAGCGACAAGTAAATGCATTTATCTTTGGGATTTCAAAACTATACACCATATTTTCCTTAATCTAAACGCTAAAAACAACCTCTTGTACAATTTATTATGCAATTTTACCCATAGTAGTTTCAACCCTCTTGTGGTTATCTGTGTTCGGCTTTTTCTTTATTCCGCTTTTTTCACAAATCAACGCCATATTCCTCCTTCCCTAACGTGTGTCTGGCAGCCGTCGCTGTCTAGCAACAGCCCTGATAGCCCTGCTGTCACACAGTATTTGGTGTTTGTGGCGGGGCGGCGGGCGCTGGCCATCGATCGCCAATGGCCACCGCCAACGCCAAGCCATCGCAACCAGGGCGACCGCCGACCCCAGACCATTTTTTGGCCCATCACTCCTCCGTTTTTCTGCCGTTCACTCCGCTATTGTCTAATTTGCCTCATTACAACACTATTACCAATTTTCTTTATAAACAAGTTGCAAAATATACAAAATTGTTTAAAAACAAATTCATTTTTAAAAAAAAACCTTCCAAAATTCTATTTTCAGTTAATTTTTCGTCCAGTTTTGAATTTTTACAAAAAGCAATTATCACGGAAAAAAGTGTAGAATTCATATATTTTAAGATTTTCTTGTTTTCCGTTTTGAGCCACGGGCAGACGCAAAATTGCGTACGAATTCAAAAAAAAGGAAAAAAATAAATTTTAATTGGGAAAAGTAGGTTCATTGCTTAAAAAAGCGGAAGAGGTTAATAAAAAGCCTATTCAGCTTTGTTTTATGATACTCGGCTTTTTTGGAATGAAGGTCAAGTTTGGCTTTTTTGCTCATGCTTTTTCTGTGTTGTATCGATTTCTACTTTTAAATCTGTTTATTTCTACTTTAATTTTAGTTTCTGGGCCAATCTTCATAAAATGTACATTCTTTTGAATGTCAAGGACGGAACCAAGGTCGCCGACGTTATCCAGCTTTTGGTGAGTTTAAAAAAATTAAATTTAAATTTATAAAAAAATATAATTTTTTTAATAAATGTTTTTAAAATTTTGCAAAGTTTTTTTTGAAACTACTCCACTGACACTCACATACACACGTAAACACTCACACACACTCCCATTTACACGCCGACATGTCCACACACACACACACACACACAGTCACACACACTCTCTTACACACATCACTATCACACACCCACACGTTCACACACTGTCTCTCTTTTACACACACACTCACATTCACACACTCACACACTGACACACACACGCTCACATCTCTCTCACATACTTTGTCACAGACACACATTTTTTTCTCCATTTTCCAGTTCAAAAACGGCTACTCTTCTCTGAACGTGGGAGAAAAAGTGACGGATCTCTGTCCAGAATGCTCTACAGAAGCCACCGCCAAAAATAATCACAAGGACCATGTAAGTACCCAGAAACCACTATTCCTTATGAACCTTACTTTAAGGCACACCTGTTTCCAGTCGAGACCGTATCTCGCGCCGCTCCTCAAATAAGGCAGCTCTCTGGTCAAACTCTTCTTTATGGTCAATCTATGAAAAAGGAGGGACCAAAGAAGGTAGATTCTTTTATTTGAAGATTCAGTTTTCTTTGATTCTTTAGATTCCGATGGTGGCTTCTGGATGCAAACTTTCTAATGCGATTTCGGCAGAGGAGCTTCTGGGAAAGTCGATGTATTCGGAGGAACTTTTCGTTCCGAAGGTGGAGGAGCCAGAACCATCTGTAAGTTTTTTAAAAAATACTTTTCAAGTTTGCTTCCTTTTTTGAGATTAGGTTTGACTTTTTATGGGAGGTATTCCACCAAAATACCGTAGACTTCCCAGTCTGGACCACACAGTCAAAATGGGTGGTCCAGACTGGGTGGTCCGGTCGTATTGCACGATTTCGGTGGAACACCCGGTCAAACTGTGTCTGGGTGGTCTCTTTTTGACCACCCAGATGAGCCACCCAGTCTGGTCCACCCAGTCAAAATGGATAGTACAGACTGGGTGGTCTAAAACACCATGGTTTGATCTCAGAGGCCTTATTTCATGGTGAACATATGGAATCTGGCTGTCAGCCGTTTAGACCACCCAGTTTTTTACCTCCGCGATTAAAGGTAGACAGACCACCCAGAACACGCAAAAACTACCCAAAACAGACTCTGTAGACTGGCCCACACAGGCATACCGTCGTGGGTGGCCCAGTTGACCCAGACATCCCAGCAGATCGGAAATGGGTGGTTAGCCTTAATTCTGGGCGGTCCAATTCTGGTGGGGGGGGGGGGGTCTGAAAAACTTTTACCGTTCTCGGGGGCATTTAGACCACCCAGAAAAATCATTTTCATTAAAATTGATACCAAAATCACTTTTTTTAAATTTAGGAATGCTCCCTGACCGAGGAACACGACGCTTTAATCGAAGATGAAGGGGAGTCCCCGAATGGCCAGGCTGGATCCTCACAAGCCAATATTGTCAGAAGGCGGAGGACAGCCAATATGACTCAACTCACCCCCGGATACGTTTGCCAGGTAGAGAGATTACGGTAGATTATAATAATGAAACTTATACTTTAGATGTGTCGTAGTGTGATTTCTGACACGGGGCCGAATCAGCTCAACCAGTTGGAGAGACATGCAAGACTTCACGCATCGATGAAACAGTTCAGGTAGGGAGAGAGAGAGAGAGAGAGAGAGAGAGAGAGAGAGTGAGAAAGAGAGAGAGAGAGGGGGATAGAGAAAGAGAAGGATATAGAGAGAGGGATAGAGAGAGAGGGAGGGAGTGGATGAGTGAGTGAGTGAGTGTGTGCGTGATTATGCGAGTGAATGTGTGAGTGCGTGAGCGAGTGAGAAAGACTTATCATATTCTTCATTTTTCAGTTGCTCCTTGTGTAACTCCATGTTCACCCGTCGCTACCTCGTCGCTCAACATATCGAAAGCGTACATGCTGAACCCCACGACGCCATGATTATCGATCACTCGTGAGTTTTCTTTTTTTTTGAGTTTTCCATTTTTTTTTCTTTTTTTTTGAGTTTTCATTTTTTCATTTTTTTGAGTTTTCATTTTTTTTTTTTCATATTTTTGAGTTTTTATTTAAAAAAAAACATTTTCCATTTAAAACCGGTTAAAATAATTGGTTTTCAGAAGAGAACTACGCAACGAGTACGAGCTTCTGGTTGGAAAATGCTTCTTCCCGGAAGCTGGAGATATTCCCAGGTCGCAAATTCAGTCCTATCTTGAAATGGTAGATGCTCCAGCAGCGAAGAAATTAAGAAAATAAAGTTATTTTAATAAAGTGTTATTTGATTATAAAATGTTGTTATTACTGGTACCTGCAAGAAATACACATACACAAACACACACAGGAACACAAACAAAGGCACATAAACACACATTCACACAAATATACATACACATACGGATGCACACATTCACACACATACACACATTCACACACTTATACTCACAGCCAATCCTAGTTCGGCGAGTATTGGAAATGGATGAAATTATTCTAATGTTGTTATTCAAAATCCCCCTTACACAGCATAACTTTTTTACGAATTAGCGCTAACGCCATTTTTCGAGGGAATTAGCTTTGGCTAATAGTATACACACACACACGTTCACACACGCTCTCACACGCTTTCACATACGCTCCCACATGCTTTCACACACGTACACACACGTTTGATTGTGAAATTTTATTTATTTAAACATACACACATTGTTGAAATAAAATAGATTGTAAACTTAAGACGCGATGTCTCTATCAGTCGAGCGTACAGGCTGCCTAAGGGACAAAAAATTCAAGTTGTTACGATTGGGCTTATATTTTATATTTTAGTTACCCAAACCCAAATACTTCGAAAAATGTGGTTATTTCCAAAATTTATTAGCCACGCCCACTTTTAATCGATATTTTGTTAATTTTTCATAACTCGGTTCATAATCATCGTAGAAAGATGCGGTTGGAAGCATTCGATAGAATTTTGTATTTTTAGTTTTTGGTTTTTTAACAACTTGTTCTCAAAAGTTGTTTCAATATTGATTTCAGCGCAAAAACTGTGAAAAATTTTGCAAAAAATCAGTTTTTCCACACTTTCTCTTGTTGAAGTCACCGATCCAGCAGAGAAACTATTTTTATCGTATTCTTCAGATAATTTGCAATCGATTGAGCGCTTCAGGTCTCAAGGATTTTCGACTTATAGTAGTGCCGCGATTTTTTGAAAAGTTCAAGATTGCGACCATGAAGCTGTAAATGTCCACTTCACGTCACCCAAACGTTAATATTGTGGCTGTATGCCACCGAATGTTTCACTGCAGGATGACTACATTGTTTTTCGCTTATTTAACACCGTGTTAGACCTTATTTAAAATTCGGACACCCAAAAAATCATATTTTTTGGAGATTTTGCCATATTTCGGCCTTATAACGAGATTCGATTTTAACAAAAAGCATAGAAATGGATTCCTCGGTATTTATCGCATCTTTTCCATGCCTCATGATATTAAAAATGTTGTATTTGAGGCGCGCAACAGTGCAAAACGTATTTAATGTCATTAGTCCGTGTTGCGCAGCCGTTCAGCCCGCCGCCTCGTAGGCCACGCCCCTTTTTGGGTCGGGCGCGAAACTGGTTTGAAAATGCAAAATATAATACGTTTTGCACTGTTGCGGCATGGAAAAGATGCGAAAAATACCGAGGAATCCATTTCTATGCTTTTTGTTAAAATCGAATCTCGTTATAAGGCCGAAATATGGCAAAATCTCCAAAAAATATGATTTTTTGGGTGTCAGAATTTTAAATAAGGTCTAACACGGTGTTAAATAAGCGAAAAACAATGTAGTCATCCTGCAGTGAAACATTCGGTGGCATACAGCCACAATATTAACGTTTGGGTGACGTGAAGTGGACATTTACAGCTTCATGGTCGCAATCTTGAACTTTTCAAAAAATCGCGGCACTACTATAAGTCGAAAATCCTTGAGACCTGAAGCGCTCAATCGATTGCAAATTATCTGAAAAATACGATAAAAATAGTTTCTCTGCTGGATCGGTGACTTCAACAAGAGAAAGTGTGGAAAAACTGATTTTTTGCAAAATTTTTCACAGTTTTTGCGCTGAAATCAATATTGAAACAACTTTTGAGAACAAGTTGTTAAAAAACCAAAAACTAAAAATACAAAATTCTATCGAATGCTTCCAACCGCATCTTTCTACGATGATTATGAACCGAGTTATGAAAAATTAACAAAATATCGATTAAAAGTGGGCGTGGCTAATAAATTTTGGAAATAACCACATTTTTCGAAGTATTTGGGTTTGGGTAACTAAAATATAAAATATAAGCCCAATCGTAACAACTTGAATTTTTTTGTCCTCTGCAGGATCGAGTCTTAGAGACATCGCGTCTTAATCATTATTTCTCTCTATCTCAAAATCAGATGAAGAATAATCAATTTCGCTCAGATCTCCTTCATAGGGAGACAAAGATAACATCGATTCATCAGAATCAGATTCAGGATCAGAATCACCAATTCTAACGTCTTCTCCCGAATATGACCCGATTTCCAAATAGTACATCTGGTAAATATCCAAACAGGTCTTCTGAAGTTCCGAAAATGCAGTTGTGTCGTCTGTGGCCGCCATGAATTTGGAATAAATGTCGGAAATATCGATTGGTGCCTTTTTGAACAGACGCGGAGTGAGGATCTCGAAGAGGGACAAACGGGAGACTTCTGGTTTGAAGTGGACGTACTTTTCCTGATAATAAAAGGAAAATCAACTTTGTGAAAAAGGAAAACTTACTAAGTTGCAGTCTAAAATGACTGCCCATCCTCCGTCGATCATCAGAAGACAGAAATTGAGGCGATCAGGCTAGAACATTGTATATCCCACACATACAGACATACACACACTCACGCACTCATACACTCACACACACATACACACATACACACTCACACACTCACTAATTCACACATTCACTCACACACGCACACTTACTCTCACACACTCGCAATTACTCTCACACGTTCACACGTTCACATACTCACAATAACACACTCACACGCGCACGGACACGCACATAAACACACACCATCACACTCACACACTCACAGGAACACTCACACTCACACATTCACATTCACACAAACACATACACACACCCTACACATTCACACGCACACACTCACTAATTCACACACTCACAGATGTACAAATACACTGACACACTGATACACATACACATACTCACATACCCTCACACACTTACCACACACAGACGCACACATACACACACACACTCACAGATGCACACACACATTGACACACTTGCACTCTGACGCACTAGCCCACATTCACACACACACACACACACACCTACACGTTCAAACACACACGCACGTGCACTCAAACACTTTCTCTCTCTACTTACCCCAAAAACCAAGTCTGAGAATCCCGTTGCCGCTTTCTTGGCGTCAAATCTCGGTCCTGTCCAAAGTAGCTGAATCCCTGGAATATCCAACAATTTCTCAGTGATGGTTTCTTCATCTTCTTCCACAACTATTTGAAGACACAGGAATTCCAGTTTTCCCCGGTTGGATCGATCTTTTACGGTATCCTGAAATCTTTTTCAATGGCTTCTGAATTTAACCAACCATCAAAAAGGCTTTAAACCGCTTAATCCACTCGTTAGGTGGGTTATTAGGTTTTTCTGAAGTCGCTAATGTAAACTTTGCGAAGTTTTGGACTAGAGGGCTCAACCGCTCTGGAAGGTTTTGCAAGAAGCGCACATTGACTTCGGAGCAATGCTGAAATATGGTTTTTAAAGGGGAAGGACCTCGTAAAATTGAGTTGTCAAAGTCTCTTTACAATTGTTTCATTGAATAGATTTCGTTTCCACGGTTCTGAAACATACCCCATTTTTATGATTTTGACTGCAAAAGGGGCGCGGTTACACGGTCGTTTTACGCGTTTGCCGCACGGAAACACGGCTAGAGTGGGCGAGAGAGTGTGGGAAATGGGGAGACGCAGAGTTGGCGGCAATTCAAACTACAACTTCCCCAAATTTTCAAGCGCTCCTAAATCGGTTAATTTTTATCCAAAATGCTTTTATCACAAAAGCAGAAAAAAATCTTTTTACGTGGTTCTTTCCCTTTAATCTTTTTCTTTCTCTCTCTCTCTGTCTCTCTCTCTCTCTTAACTCACCCCAATTGGCAATGTTTCGTAATCCGCTAACGACATGGAATTATTCTCCAAGCAAATCTTAGAGAATTGAAAGAAAGGTAGAATTTCTTTCGTTGAGATGGGGTTGTAGACGTCCAGGCGATCGCAGTGAAGCTTCTGTTGTTCAAGCAGAGGAATAACTTCATTCTCCCATACAATTAATTGCTTCTGTCGACGAACTGCTTTCTCTTCATTCAAAACGGAAGTATTTTTAATACTGAAAACGTCGATCGCCCGTTTCTGTAAATTTCTTTTTGTATAATATATACGGTCAAAACAACTAACCAAAACGATGGTATGAAAAAAGAAGCCGGATAGTTGTTTAAAGGGCTCTGATATCAAAATATCCTGTCTGAAGCCGTCTTGGAAGTTCTTGAGGGTTTCATTCTTATATAACCAAATTTTCCGATTTTTCAAAACGAAAAATTGAAGTGAAGGCTGAAAAGAAGAGGGTTTTCTCTGTCTCTGTCTCTGTCTCTCTCTCTCTGTCTCTGTCTCTCTCTGTCTCTCTCTCTCTCTATCTCTCTCTTACGTTTTTCCTGTCTGTAATCTTAATAAGCAACACCAATTCCTTCTCATCTCTACAAGAAAGAAGATTCCTGTTAGTCTCCGCGAATTCATCGATAACTTTGGAAGTGCGACGCAGTCTACATAAAGTTTTGGCAGAGGTCTGGAATAACTCACTCAAATCAAAACTTTTTTCCTTACCTTTTTCAAAATTGAAAGAAAAGTGGGGTATTGGAAGTTTGAAAATGGTAGTATGTCGGACATGTGACAGACAAGGCTCAATTAAGCACAATCGGAATTGACAAAAAAAGCGATAAAAAGCGACCGATTGGCTTTTTTGAGTTCGAAATGTCTAGGATCAGCCTTTCACGCTAAAAATCAAACAATCGCTAATTGAGAGATAGGCGTGGAAGGTCGAACACTATCTTGGTTTTGGGAGTAATATGTCAAGGTCAGTGAGATTACCTGCGGTATGCGATAGGTTTCCTCAATGGATTGGTATCATTTGTGGTAAATAACAAGATCTATGAATCTAACTAGGGGTCCCCAGAGCAAGGAATCCATATTTTCTGTAAGTTTTGAATACCCAGAATTTTATAATTGGTCCCCAATCACACGGTCTGTGACGTGTGTGCCCTGTCTTCCGTGATGATAATGCGCTGAAGAGCAGGTTGTTCTAGATCAGACAGCCGCCAAAGACAAACACGCGGAGCGGAAGATCAACCGCTTTGAAAAGGTGTGTAACTTGTCGGGCAGAGTATTCATGCCTGTCACCTCACGGTCTGTGATGTTCCCTCGGAGATGTGTGACTTGGCCTGGGAATAGTTTTCTGAGGAGCATCAAACAGTTTTGCAAGCAAAGTCTGTAAACCGTTTAGAAAGAAGCCTCAGTTACTGTATTATGGGAAGTTAAAATGATAAAGGCAGTTGCATTTGGAATTACACACACTCACCGCTCACACATTCACATTCACATTCACACACTCACACACTCACACGCCCACACGTTTACACGCCCACACTCACACACTCACCGCTCACACTATCACACATTCACACGCTCACATTCCCACACTCCCCTCTCACACATTCACATTCACACACTCACACATTCACACATTCACATATTCGCACATTCACACACTCACACGCTCACACATTCACATTCACACACGCACACATTCACACATTCACACACTCACACGCTCACACTCCCACACTCACCGCTCACACACTCACCGCTCGCACATTCACACACTCACCGCTCGCACATTCACACATTCGCACACTCACACACTCACACGCTCACCGCTCACACATTCACACGCTCACACTCCCACACTCACACATTCACATATTCGCACACTCACACGCTCACACACTCACCGCTTGCACATTCACACACTCACACTCCAGTTAAAAAAACATTTTGTGCAATGCGTATGCCAAATTTTTGTTAAAGGTCCCCTGATCATTGAAATCTGACCAATGTTGAACCCTGATCTGTGTTTCAATAAAACCCATTCTCAAAACTATTTGCTCTGCCGGCGGTCTTAATTGTGAAAATGGGTGAAATATTGTTGGCATTGTTTGCTGAGCAAACACAAGTAATCAGAAGAACACGGAGACACATTTTGAGCAGAGTTTCAATTTGCAAAATGATAATACAGAAAACTATTAAGTCTTTAAGTTAAGGCCTTACTGTAAGGAATCCCTCAAGTTTTAAAATTAGCATTTACTCAGTGATTCAATATCAACTATCGACTGGGAGGTTGGAATCCACCCTTATCTGACCTGCGTCAAGTGCGAAAAAGTAAGAAAAGGTGTAAAAGTGAAAGAAACCAATCATAAAACCGCTAAATTACCTCATAATCACTTTTCCAACTAAGAAAAGGGTAAGAACTGTTTGCTCTGCCGCCGGTCCTAATAGTGAGAAGAGGGAAATATCGTTGCCACAGATCACAGTCTGTGCTCACGAGAACAGGGGAAACATAATTTGGCCAATGTTTGACTTGGCGAAAGCATAAAAGTCCGTTTCCCTCAAGATTTGGCATTTTCACTTCCAAGGGCCCTAAAGTTAGAACATTAACTTAAGGGACTTAAGGCTTAAGATTCAGCTTCTTTTATCTCTACTCTTTATAGGGACCATTAGCCTCCTTTTTTAAAAGAAAATGATTCACATGCTATTTTAATCATTTTAATTAAAATAATTTTTTCAACACCCATCCAAGCAACGTTTTTTAATGGGATTGATTAGAATAAGCATTTGGAAAGATGGCCCCTTTAAGGAATGAGCTTACCTTAAGGTTTTCACCCAAATTAAGGCCTTAACTTAGATCCTAGTTTCAGAAACTTAATCCAGTCTTCCTGATCTCTAGTCATTCTAGCTATTTATATGTTGTCCTAAGTACTTGCCCCCAGATGCCACTACTTAAGCCCGCGAGGTTGTGACTGTGCGCGGCCTCGGGCAGAAAATCTCTGCAGCATGAGCTTCTTCACTAATTTCGTTTTCTGTACTCTCTTTGTCACATATAGTTGTAAAATTCAATACAAAATCACCTAATTTTACGACACTGCCGTTTATTTGATAATTTTATAACGTATATTTATCAGTATGGCGCCAAAGGAGTCTGAAATGCAACGGGCGACAACTCTCGAAATAGAATCTCACAAGAACAAAAAGAACACAGCCCTACCCATGCCGGAAGTGGTTCTGCCAGATGATGACGACGATCCGAAAGTCACCTACACACCGTCGGTCTTTGAGAAATTTCTGAATATAATCCTCTGCAGGTTAGTGAAGTTCATATTTCAATAGTTTTTTGTCAAAGTTACATAGCAAGATTTGACTTTTATAGTTTGCCTGAGTCTCTGATATTTACTTTGCGTCTCTTGCTACACTTCTGCGTCTCTGACCTCTGCCACCCTCTGTATCTGCGTCTCTAACTCACTGTCTCTGCTTCTCTAACCCTCTGTACCTGTGTCTCAAACCCTGTGTCTCTGCGTCCCTAACCTCTTCCTCTGCGTCTCTGACCTCTTCCTCGGCGTCTTTGACCTCTTCCTCTAAGTCTCTGACCTCTGCCTCTGCGTCTCTGACCTCTGCCTCTAAGTCTCTGTAGAAGTAATACACTGACGCAATCTTTACTTTTTTCAGAGGAGACTTGGCAAACCAGGTTCTAGAAGTCCGCCCGGTCTCAATCATCGGCTTGGTAATTCTTATTCTTTACCTTACAAACAACTCTTTCAGTTCCGTTACGGTACAAAATGGGACACCTTTCTCCTATTTATTGGAATCATCTGTGCCATCATCAGCGGAATCTCTCAGCCAGTTCTTTCTATTGTCAGCGGTCGCCTCACCAATCTCCTTCTGGTCGTTCCACCGAATAGTAGAGAATTCAGAGGAAAGGCCTATGAAAATGTTTACATTTTCCTGGGAATTGGAGTTTTCATCTTGATTACTAACTTCATCCAGGTATTTATACATTTGACATCTTTAAAGAGAATTTTTCAGTACATGTGTTTTCAACAAGTCTGCACTAGAATCATAGCCAAAATGAGGCACAATTACGTTGCTTCGATTCTTCGTCAGAATGCCGGGTGGTTCGACAAGAATCACTCTGGAACCTTAACTACTAAACTTAACGAGTGAGGGAAAATATGGAATTTCTAAAATCGGAATTTAGTGATATGGAGAGAATCCGAGAGGGTATGGGAGACAAACTGGGGCTTCTTATCCGTGGAGCAGCCATGTTCATCGCAGCTGTGATTATTTCGTTGATCTATGAATGGAGATTGGCTTTGATGATGACTGGGGTTGCTCCAGCTACCTGCATCTGTATGTCACTGATGGCTAGGATGATGACTGCCAATACGGTGTCTGAGTTGGCTGGGGTTGGAAAAGCTGGGGCCATCGCTGAGGAGTCATTGATGGGAGTGAGGACGGTTCAGGCTTTCAATGGTCAGATGACTATGGTCAACAGGTAGGGGAAATATTTTTCTTCCTTTCTCTTTCTCTAACTCTCTCTCTCTCTCTCTCTCTCTCTCTCTCTTTCTCTATTATATCTCGCCATTAATTACTTGAAAATCAAAATTTGAGACTTTTTTCATGAAAATTAAAGGGAAAGGGCTGCGTAAAAATATTTTTTTCTAATTTTGTGATAGAAACCTAGATATCATTCCCAAGAATCCGAAAAATACCTCTATTACCTTTTTGGATCAAAATGAACCGATTTAGGAGCGCTTGAAATTTTGGGGAAATTGTAGTTTGAATTCCCGCCAACTCTGCGTCTCCCAATTTCCCACACTCTCTCGCCCACTCTAGCCGTATTTCCGTGCGGCAAACGCGTAAAACAGCCGTGTAAACGCGCCCCTTTTGCAGTCCAAATCGTTTAAAAGGGGTTTGTTTCAGAATTGTGGAAACGATATCTATTCAATGAAAAAATAAAATAAAAAAAGACTTTGAAAAATAAATCTTTCGAGGCCCTTTTTCTTTAATGCTTACCAACCATTCAGATACGCAAACGAGCTCTCCAAAGGAAAAGTCTTTGCTATCTGGAAGGGTTTCTGGAGCGGTCTCTTCGAAGGTCTCTTCTTCTTCATTCTCCTAGCCTTCGTCGGTTGTGGAATGCTCTACGGCGGTTATCTCCTCAAAGTCGGCGTGGTCTCCAAACCTGGAGACATTTTCACCGTTGTCTGGTCAATGCTTCTGGGAGCCTATTTTCTTGGATTGATATCACCTCACCTCATGGTACTTCTGAATGCCAGAGTTGCGGCGGCATCGATTTATCAGACAATTAACCGGGTAAAAAGTATTCTGCAATAAAATGTAACGATAACATTTTAGGTTCCAAGTATTGATGCTTTTTCTACAAGTGGCCGAAGGCTTGATAAAGTTACCGGACGAGTGGAGTTCAAGAACGTTCATTTCCGTTATCCTACAAGGAAAACGGCTAAGGTAATTAAGGACTTTAAAGGAGAAAGACCTCGTAAAATGAGTTTTGAAAAATTTTCAAAAGTTTCATTGAACTTTACAATTGTTTCATTGAACAGTCGTTTCCACGATTCTGAAAAATACCCCTTTTTATATGGTTTGGACTGCAAAGAGTGGGCGAGAGAGCGTGGGAAATGGAGAGACGCAGAGTTGGCGGCAATTCAAACGCCAATTTCCACACAATTTCAAGCACTCCTGAATCTATTCATTTTGATCCAAAATGGGTAAAAGAGGTATTTTTCGGTATACTGGGAATGAGATCTAGACTTTTTATCATAAAATCAAAAAATTTTTACGTGGTCCTTCCCCTCTAAAGATTCACTCACCCTATTCCTTTCAGATTCTTAACGGCCTCAACCTCGTCATCGAGCCTGGCCAGACGGTCGCCCTTGTGGGTCACTCCGGTTGTGGTAAATCCACCTCAGTTGGTCTCCTGACCAGACTCTACGAACCAGAAGGAGGAAATGTTCTACTAGACGGAGTTGATGTCAGGGACCTCAACATCGAATGGCTCAGAAACACAGTTGGAATCGTACAACAGGTAGAAACTCTCAAAAGAGTCTTCTGAAACTAATTTTAGGAACCAATTCTCTTCAACGAAACCATCGATGCCAATCTGAAGATGGGAAATCCACTGATCTCAAGGGAGCAGATGGTCCACGTCTGCAAGATGGCCAATGCCCACGACTTCATCATGAAGATGCCTAAAGGATACGACACTTTGATTGGAGATGGAGGAGTTCAGCTGTCAGGAGGACAGAAGCAAAGAATTGCTATTGCCAGGTACTACAAAATACAAACTTAAAGGGGAAGGACCGCGTAAAAATAATTTTTTCTGATTTTGTGATTATAATCTAGATCTTATTCACAGGATTCCGACAAAATACCTCTTTTACCGATTTTAGATCAAAATGAACCGATTTAGGAGCGCTTGAAATTTGGGGAAATTACCATTTGAATTGCCGCCAACTCTGCGTCTCCCCATTTCCCACACTCTCTCGCCCACTCTAGCCCTGTTTCCGTGCGGCAAACGCGTATAATGGCCGTGAAACGCGCTCCTTTTGCAGCCCAAATCACATAGAAGGGGTATGTTTCAGAATCGTGGAAACGATATCTACTCAAACAAACTATAATAAAGATACTTTGAAAAATCATTTTTACGAGGTCCTTCCCCCTTAACCAAGTTTGGTTTCAGGACCTTGGCTCGAGACCCCAAAGTTCTACTTCTTGATGAGGCAACGTCAGCTTTGGATGCTCAAAGTGAAAGCATTGTGCAGGTAAAGCACTCTTTAGATTTAGCTAAGAATCTACTTCAGGAGGCTCTGAACAATGCATCCAAGGGTAGATCCACCATAATCATAGCCCACAGGCTATCGACAGTCCGAGATGCCGACAAAATCGTAGTTTTCGAGAAGGGAGAAATTGCTGAGCAGGGTAATCATGAAGAGTTGGTTGCCCTGAAAGGAAGATACTTCGAATTGGTGAAAGCTCAACAGTTCCAACACGATGATGACCAAGAAACTGTCAAGTTAGAAGATGAGATAGACTTTGAGTGGGTTTATCTCCCAATTCCGAGAAGTTCTAAGTTTCAGTGACAACTACACCGTCAGCCGTTCATCCAGATCATCAACCCTGACCCAGACCCGTCGTTCTGGAAGAGATGCCTTCATGAGGAGTTCGATGAACAACTCCTTCGGCAACAGATCAAGAAGTGCAACAGATGACGCAGAAGCCGAAGCTTTTGCCCAAGAGGTCCAGAAAGTCATGGAAGAGGTAGGTCAAATCTTCTGATGATACCTTTCCTTCCCAGGATGGCGTCATCAGCGCTGGCTTCCTTGACATCTACAAGAACGCTGAAGGAAACTACATCTATATGTTCCTCGGTCTTGTAGTCGCCCTAATCCGTGGATTGGAACTACCTGCCCAAGCGCTAATCTTAGGCTACGTTTTTGAAGCCTTTACTTATACACCCTACGGTGGAAAGATGATGCACCGATTAGCCGTGGCAGTAATAATCTACTGTTCTGTAGGTATTGGAGTCTTCTTGTCCCAACTTGTTAGCGTAAGCCTGACTTTGGCTAATATTCGAAGACAACATTTCAGAGTATCCTATTCGCAGTGGTTTCTGAAAATCTGGCCATGAGATTCAGAGTGCAATCATTCCGCAGCCTTCTTTATCAAGACGCATCTTACTTCGATAACCCAGCCCATACTCCTGGAAAACTGATCACAAGATTGGCTTCTGATGCACCTAACATCAAGGCTGTGATTGACTCCAGGGCTCTTCAAGTGATCTATGCTTTGGCTGCTATCTTGGCTTGCATAGTGATAGGATTCGTCAACACTTGGGAGGTGGGAAAAATAGCTTTGACGTTTGGGTAACCTTAGGCCGCCCGGGAGCCGCTTTGCGGTCCAAAGCCGCTTTTTCTATAAACAGCTAGGCTCGAGCATAAACCAGCCGGCGTTGATAACTCGTTGCTTTCAGGTAGCTCTCATGGGCACTGGTCTCGTCCTTCTCTTGGCAGTTGTCATGATCTCATTGGCTATGATCATCATGAAAGCTAACGTGTCCCTAGTGAAGAACGACGAGGCTGGCCGCATTGCCATCGAGATCATCGAAAACGTCCGCACCATTCAACTACTGACCAGGACTAGTCACTTCTACCAGCATTATACTAAAGCGAGTAAGAATCAAAAACACCTGGAACTTAACAAAGGTAGATAGAAGTTCATAAATGATCATTTAAAATGGTTTAGGCATCTTTGAGGCTATCAATTTTACCGTGTCCCAGTCGTTTGCTTATTTTGTTATGTGCCTTACTTACGCTGTTGGTATTCATATAATGTATATGGAGATGAAAACGCCGGATCAAGTGTTTAGGTGAGATTTTCTTCCTCTCTCTCTCTTTTTCTGTCTCTCTCTTTCTGTCTCTCTCTCTCTACTTCTCTCTCTCTCCCTCTCTTTCTCTCTCTCTTTCTCTCTCTCACTCACTCTCTCTCTCTCTCTCTCTCTCTCTCTCTCTCTCCCTCTCCCCCTCTCTTTCTTTCTCTCCCTCCCTCTCTCCCTTTCTTTCTTTCTTTCTTTCTTTCTCTCCCTCTCTCCTTTTCTTTCTTTCTCTCTCATCTATTTCTCACTCTCTCTCTTTCTCTCTTCCACTCACACATTTCAGATGCATGGTAGCCATGTTACTCGGCTCAGTGGCAGTCATGAACGCTTCCCAGTACTTCCCCGAATTCGTAAAAGCCAAGACAGCAGCTGGTCTCCTCTTTTCCATAATTGAAAGGAAGCCAAGAACCGGAGATGCAGATCAAGGAGATAAAATTGTAAGGTCCACAACAAACTCAACTAAACATTTTTTAGGAAATCCGTGGAAACATCCTCTTTGATGATGTCAAATTCTCCTACCCTCAAAGGCCTCGTCAACCAATCATGAAGGGGCTCCAATTCACTGCCACCAGAGGTCAAACTGTGGCTCTTGTGGGACCTTCCGGTTCTGGAAAATCTACCTGCATCTCTATGCTGGAACGATTCTATGATACTACTGGAGGAGCTTTGGTAAGATTCCCTGAAAGCGTCTGAAACATCCTGTTTCAGAGATTCGATGGAAAGGACATCAAAACCCTGAACCTGAATCATCTGAGGACCCAGATGGCTTTGGTCGGTCAGGAGCCCAGGCTCTTTGCAGGAACAATCAAGGACAACATCTGCTTTGGATTGGGAGAGGTGCCCATGGACAAGATTGACCAGGCATTAGAATTGGCCAATTGCAAACGATTCCTGTCAAATCTGCCGCAGGGAATTGAAACTGAGGTAGGTCAAACAGAAAAAAACAGAAATTACGAAATCTATAGGTCGGAGAAAGAGGAACCCAGCTGTCTGGAGGTCAGAAACAGAGAATCGCCATTGCAAGAGCTCTCGTTCGAGATCCCAAGATTCTATTACTTGATGAGGCTACTTCAGCTTTGGATTCTGAATCTGAAAGAGTGAGTTCAAATTGAAACCTTTAAGAAACCGTCGGGGACCTTTTTGCGGCGTTTATTTGCCTATTGTGACCATTCCTGTATGTGGCTGGTGTACCCTTTCCGCGGCCGCCGATCTTGTACGGGTGTGAAAAGCGCAAGCTACCATGCCAGACAATTAGAGTTTTCTGCGTCTTTTCAGGTGTGAACTTTGAAAATTCGAAAGTGGCGGCCAAAAAGTCGATAAACCGATGGATTTGACGGGCGCGTAAACACCGTGCACGTAGTTCGTAAAAATGCATGTTCCCCAGGTGACTATCGCTTGGAATGAAATGGTATTTCGAATGCAGATTTCTGCAAAACAGCGCAGTAAACCCTCGAATGTTTTATCTTCCTGGAATAATTTTTCAAGCTCTTTAACATAATTCAAAGAGGTTCCTGGGGGTCCCTTTAAAGGGGAAGGGCCTCGTAAAAAAGTTTTTTTAAATCCTCTTTACAATTGTTTCATTGAATAGATGTCGTTTCCAGGATTCTGAAACATACCCTTTCTATTTGATTAGGACTGCAAAAGGGGCCGTTTTACGCATTTGCCACACAAAAACAAGACTAGAGTCGACCAAAGAGTTTGGGAAATGGAGAGACGCAGAGTTGGCGGCAATTCAAACGGCAAATTTCCCAAAATTTCAAGCGCTCCTAAATCGGTTAATTTTTATCTAAAATGGGCAAAAGAGAATTTTTCGGAATCCTGGGAATGAGATCTAGGCTTTTTGACAAAATAAGAAAAATTCTTTTTACGCGGCCCTTCCCCTTTAAACGGAGGTTTTCAGGCAGTCCAAGAGGCCCTTGACCGTGCGAGAGAGGGTCGTACTTGCATCACAATCGCCCATCGCCTCTCCTCCATCCAGAATGCTGACGTCATTGTTTACATCGAAGGTGGAAAAGTGCGGGAGAGTGGAAACCACAACCAACTCATCCAACGGCGAGGAAAGTACTACGACCTTATTAAGAAGCAAGATTTGGCAACTTGAAGTGATCGATAATTACACTGTATTTGATGTACGGGTGTTGAAAAAAGATTTTAAAGAATGTAAGGGCGTTAGCCACAGAAAAGCAGTGGTTTTTATGGTTTCTGACTTAAGGACCAGGTACTTACATCACAAACCAAAACACACGGTGTGTTTACCCAGGCGGAGCCTTGTCGTAACCATTCTTACTCTGAACTGTGTAGAGGCTACAAAGAACAAACTCTGACCTCTTAAAACTTGAGGCTAAGGTCATCTTTCAACTGATAGTTAGAGCGTAGATGATCCTTTGATTGCATTTTGAAGCCAACTTTCTTTTCAGGAGCACTTGAAAGTTTGACGTGGAGTTGAATCATTGAGCCCAGTTGTAGTTCGTGATCTGTTTGAGTTTCCACCGGTTTTCGGGTGTAGCGAGCGCTGCCGACTTGTGAAATATTGCTTGGCACTGTTTGCTGAGCATTCGCGGAGGGAAGAACAACGAGCACGCGCACTTTCCGTCGCGATTAGGAGGTGATTTTTTGGTCAGACCGGTTGGTTTTCGGCCCCGCAAATAGGGAAAGTGCTTGAAATGGAGTGCAACTGTACTGAGCTGAAGGGGGTGGCAAGGTGGTACCCACATTTCTAAATCTTTAATTTTTCGTACACGAAGTCTGAGAGGTTTGAAGAGAGGGGACGTGAAATCGTTAAACACTGATGCCTTACCTTAATTAAACTCGGATTGAGCGATTCGAAGAGAGAGAGACAAAAAACCTAGGAAGACAGAGAGAGAGAGAGAGAGAGAGAGAGAGAGCGAGAGAGAGAAACTTAGAGAGAGATTTAGAGAGAGACTTAGAGAAAAAGACATAGAGAGAACTACAGAGAGATTTATGGAGAGAGAGAGAGACATAGAGAGACTTAAAAAGAGAGACCTAGAGAGATACCTAGATAGAGAGAAAAAAGAAAGAGAGAAACTTAGAGAAAAATAGAGAGAGAGAGAGAGAGAGAGAGAGAGAGAGAGAGAAAGAGTGGAACCCAGAGAGATTCATAGAGATTATTTTTATCTAGTTTTACCGCTTCATAGTTTAATTGTAGCAGTTTAGTTGTTCCGGTGGTAGTCACAACATTCTTCGTAAAGTAGCCGCTACGATCATTGTTTGGCTACTAGAAAAAAGTGATCATTTGGTACGGGTTTTGTGTTTCATAATCATCGTGTCGTATTAATTCAATCCTAGTTTCTTGTCGTTCCAACCTACAAGCGTTTCTCTGTTTGCATTAGTTCGGCATTGATACTACTACCTTCAACTAAAGATCAAATAGCACGATCTGCTACTGGGTTTTAGAATGATGACAAATAGGTTAGAAACAAACGAGGTCACAGCTGCCGAAACTAAACTTAAACAGATTGGTTTCAGTGACAGTTAAAAACCTCTAATTTGCGGATTTTTATGTTTTACTTTTCAATAGAAGGATACACCACATAATCTCATTTTTATGTGCTGAAAGACCAGATTCATCATCAGTGAAACAAGAATGCATTTATAGACTTGGATACTACCCAAAATTTTAGGATATGGTATTCAGAGCTGTTGGTTAGACACTGCAACATTTCAGATGTTAAAGGCCCCCTCACGCAGGATATGAATGTCGCTACGTCGCACATTGTCACCGAAAATGTATTTTCTGGTGCAACAACACATTTTCCGTCGTTGAAACAACATTCGATCAATTTTCGAAAACTTTTGTAAGGAAAACACAGCCACAGCCACAGACACAAAGAAACATATAGACACATCTCTTTCGCTTTCTCTCTCTCTCTTGCTTTCTCTCTCCTTCTCTCTCTCTCTCTCTTTCTCTCTCTCTCTCATTCTCTACTCTTTCTATCTCGTTCGCACTCTCACAAACACAAACACACACTTTTTTCAGAAGACTTCTTTTGGTTGGACAATTCGGCATTCGAAAATGTCTCTGTTGCATGATTTAAATGTTACATAAACGTCGCCGATGATGCCCTTAATCGTGTAGCAAAGAATTTTCAGTCGCTGAAACATTCGATCTTTCGAATTGTGTTTTAAATTCTCGCAGGTTCTACATATTTAAATTAATTCATTTTTAGCCCAGGAACATATCCCTTCTCCAGACAGCCAAATATGATCACAGCACGTGGCAATCAGACCCCAACAATCAAACTCGCAATAGGAATGGAAAAAGATTTGTGATCATCTATTTCCGTCGTCACAAAGGGGAATTGTGTCACATCAATTCACTGTTTCATTTTTGTAAAATCACTCCACTGTTTCACTTTTGTCACATCACCTCACTGTTTCCCTTTTGTCCCATTGCTTTACTGTTTCGAGAATTAAAGCCCAACTCAGTCAAAGAGTATATAAAGCTTGAGTATTTGGCATAGAAAACAATTTCATAAAAATCTCTGAATTTCCAAAATGATGGTTTATTTTCAATAAATCATGATAGACTATTATTCAAATGAGAGGAATTTTCATAAATTTGCGACCAAATAAGGCTAAATGAGAAAAGTGGTGCTAAGTTCAAGAAAAGCTGTTTGTCTATTGTCCTTCTCAAGACAAAAACGTTTCTACGCAGACCGGGTGATCCAGACTCAGTACCGTGAAGCCTCGCCACAAAGCACATCTCCTGGGTCTCCGAGTTCCGCGCACTCTCCCTCCTGCCACCCGCCTTGTGTGCCAACTACATGCACCCGCTACTTAAACCTGGTCGCGGGTTCCCTTGTTAAAGAATTCACTGCTCCGCCGAGCCAGGGACAACCTCACAATTTTTGCAACCTTTATTTTGTAGTCATCACTTTGCATTCTTCACTTTGCTTTGAAACTTTACATTCTCTTCTCTTGAAACAGTTTCTTTTGCTTACATCTTTTTAAGCTCAATCTTTTGTTTCAGAGAACCAAACCCCTCGCTTCAGCGGGATGGCCCCTAAGGAGCCCTCGCTGCGGCGAGCGGTGTCTCCCTTACGGGATTCACAGCTCTCCAAAAAGAGTACGGTATTGGCTGTACCAGCCATGGTCCAACCGGACTACATCGACGACGACGACGAGCCGAAAGTTACCTACACCCCCTCGATCTTCGAAAAGGCCCTCAATATTCTACTTTGCCGGTTGGTTTTTAATGCATTTCTTTGTTCATTTCAATTTTAGTGGCGACTTAGCAAACCAAGTATTAGAAGTCCAGCCCGTCTCTATTTTTGGATTGGTGAGTTTTAAAACCTTAATTGTTAGACCGTAAAGTCGTTAATCAAACCTAAGGATACTGTAGGAACCGAACCAAGGCCTTAAGTTTTGCGCGCGTTACATTCCACTGCGCCAAAGTAGCCTTTTTCTTAAACTATTCTTTTACGCAAAAGTGCGTCTATTGGCATATACTTTGTGCCTTGTGCTCCTTGTGCTTCCGTAATCCCAATGAACAGCGGTGCAAACACGGGTTTCTTTGCATGGCAGAGCAAATAGTCAGGAGGTGCGAGGGAGTCCATTGGGGCTACGGAATCACACAAACACCACATTCCAAACAAGGAGGTGGCGAACTTTTGATTCTTGGCGGTTGCGCATTGAATCAGGCTAGGAGATTGAAAACTTTGAAAAAGGTGAAAAGAAGTTTTCGCCAGACGCTCAATATCGGTTTTTAGGTCCGGGTTACGGTAGATCAAAATTTTGAGCCCCAAAATTTCAAAAACATGTAATTTCAATGTCATATATATTTTGATGTAGGAAATGTTTTGGACATAAATAATATAAATAAGTAAACACTTAAATTTAAAATTGATGAAAGTTACCTTAAAACATTTGAAACACCATTTTTTGGGGTTTTTCAACCTTTTCGAAACCAAGAAAAACTTAACATTTTCATTGTATTTTACGTAAAATTGCGAGTAAATTTAAAATTCCAAATCAAAAATTGACAGTGACTAATTTACTTAAAATTTCTATTAAAAGTGCAAATTTTGGCCAAAAATCGCCAGAAATTGCAATTTTTACCCACTGCACTTGGATGAATTCGGTTTCAGTTTTACTTAAATTTTGAACTTCGATCGATTTAACATATTTTCGGCTTTTTCGAGTTGACCCAAGTAAGTTCTTGAAAGTTCGGTTAAAATGACCCCGAACTCTTTTATTTTCAAATTTTCAACATTTCCGCATGAAAAGACGCAGATAACGCTGCTTATCTAATATGGCGAGTTTCACACCCGTACGCAATCGGTTGCCGCGGCAGGGTAGTTGCGCAACCTACAGCAGTAAACTCCAAAAAACTTTTTGACTAATAAACTTGGCTTCTTTCAGTTCACCTTCGGTACAAAATGGGACTACTTCATGCTCGTGATCGGCTTCTTGTGTGCCTGTGTGAGCGGTATCTCCCAGCCCATCCTTGCCCTGGTCAGCGGTCGAATCACCGATGTACTCCTGGTCTACCCTCCCAACACCAGCATGTTCCGCAAAAAGGCCTACGAGAATGTCTACATCTTCTTGGGAATTGGAGTCTTCATCTTTATCACCAACTTTATCCAGGTACCCAACTCTTTGAGATTCTCCAATCAATGTGTGTTTCCAGTACATGTGCTTCCATCAAGTTTGCACAAGGATTATCGCAAAGATGAGACACAAGTACGTTTGGTCGATCCTCCGTCAGAACGCTGGATGGTTCGATAAGAACCACTCGGGAGCCCTCACTACTAAACTCAATGAGTGGGTTAATTTAAGCACCCTAAGGAACTTAAGGTTTTAGTAACATGGAGCGCATCCGCGAGGGTATCGGAGATAAGCTCGGTCTTCTGATCCGTGGAGCTGCAATGTTCTGTGCCGCTGTGGTCGTCGCTTTCATCTACGAGTGGCGTCTGGCTTTGATGATGTTGGGAGTGGCACCAGCTACTTGCATCTGTATGTCTTTGATGGCTAGGAAGATGACTTCTACGACTATGTCGGAGCTGGCTGGAGTTGGAAAAGCTGGAGCCATCGCTGAGGAGTCGTTGATGGGAGTGAGGACGGTTCAGGCCTTCAATGGGCAGATGACTATGGTCAACAGGTAAGAAAAAGAAGCTATCTCTCTCTCGCTTTTTCGCTCTCTCTCTCTCTCTCTCTCTCTCTCTCTCTCTCTCCAACAACCCACTTTTAGGTACGCAACCGAACTCGGAAAAGGAAAAGTCTTCGCCATCTGGAAGGGTTTCTGGAGTGGTTTCTTCGGGGGTCTCTTCTTCTTCCTCCTCTTTGCCTTCCTCGGCTGCGGAATGCTCTACGGTGGCTATCTCCTCAAAGTTGACGTCATCCACACCCCCGGAGATGTCTTCATCGTAGTCATGTCTATGCTTCTGGGAGCCTACTTCTTGGGTCTCATCTCCCCTCATCTGATGGTTTTGCTGAACGCTCGTGTGGCTGCCGCTACTATCTACCAGACGATCGAAAGAGTGGGAAAAAACTGCAAAAGGGTAATTAAACGCATATTTCAGAATCCGAAGATCGATGCTTATTCAACAGCAGGCCGCCGACCGGACAGGGTCACTGGACGGGTGGAGTTCAAGAATGTTCACTTTCGCTACCCAACGAGAAAGGAGGCTAAGGTAGTCCAATATTAAAACATGTTCAAGCCCTTATTTTAGGTCCTTAACGGCCTCAACCTCGTAATCGAACCCGGCCAGACGGTTGCCCTTGTGGGTCACTCCGGTTGTGGTAAATCTACCTCCGTCGGTCTCCTGACCAGACTCTACGAACCAGAAGGAGGAAACGTTCTTCTAGACGGAGTTGATGTCAGGGACCTCAACATCGAATGGCTCAGAAACACAGTTGGTATCGTACAACAGGTAGAAATCACAGAAAGAATCTTCTGAAACTAATTTTAGGAGCCAATTCTCTTCAACGAAACCATCGATGCCAATCT
>JAJQXH010000040.1:1057500-1104895 GCA_022343465.1 Oscheius sp. G VE-2021
CATTTACCTCAAATTGTACAATCGAATTTCGGCTGTCATCCATTAGCTCGATACCTCCCCTAAATAAAATATATAAATATATTGTAGTTTATTTCTCTTTTTTTAAATTTACCCGACTGTGTCGTTTACTTTGAACAAGCGTCTCCCCTTGACTCATAGTAAATAAGCCGTTGGTAAGTTTAGGGGCAACCTCGGCTGCACTAACGATAATAAGGGCCTAAATGTGGTAATAGGTTTCTTAAACATTAAGTTTTCTCACAAGGAATATGATTTTTGGAAGCATCAGGTCAGAGCCAGTGAAATGAATGGACGTAAGCTTAGAATCAAATCTGCAAGAAAGCGACAGCTAAATGAAGTGCTACGGGTTGGATGGGCAACGGAAGCTAAAATGGTCGCTTTTGTTTCTTTCGGCAGTAAACAATTAAATATCGCTGTAGTCGAGATAGAAAATGCAGCATTTTATACGAAAAGACTGAGAAGGAAACATATATTAAAATGAAAATAAATTTTTAGTCAAAAAGTAAAAAAAGAAAACTTATTAAAATGAAAATGAATTTTAGTCAAAAAGACTAAAAAGGAAACCGAATTAACAATGAAAATTTTTTGCAAAAAAATTAAACAGGAAATTGATAATAAAATAGATATGTTTTATCTGCATTTACTTCCATAAGAAAAAAAAACTTTTATTATGGAAGTAAATGCAAAAAAATTTTATGGAAGCATAAAAAAAACTTTTCTTATGGAAGTAAATGCAAAAAAAGCTTATGGAAGTTAATGCAAAAAAAAATCATATGGAAGCATACTTCCATAAGCAAAAAAAACTTTTTTTATGGAAGTAAATGCAAAAAAAAGTTTATGGAAGCATACTTCCATAAGAAAAAAAACTTTTCTTATGGAAGTAAATGCAAAAAAAGCTTATGGAAGTAAAAGCAAAAAAAAATCATATGGAAGCATACTTCCATAAGAAAAAAAACTTTTATTATGGAAGTAAATGCAAAAAAAGCTTATGGAAGCATACTTCCATAAGAAAAAAAACTTTTCTTATGGAAGTAAATGCAAAAAAAGCTTATGGAAGCATACTTCCATAAGAAAAAAATTTTTTATTATGGAAGTAATAGCAGAAAAAACTTATGGAAGCAAACTTCCATAAGAAAAAAAAACTTTTCTTATGGAAGTAAATGCAAAAAAATCATATGGAAGCATACTTCCATAAGAAAAAAAACTTTTCTTATGGAAGTAAATGCAAAAAAAGCTTATGGAATTAAATGCAAAAAAAACTTATGGAAGCATACTTCCATAAGAAAAAAAACTTTTCTTATGGAAGTAAATACAAAAAAAGCTTATGGAAGCATACTTCCATAAGAAAAAAAAACTTTTTATATGGAACTAAATGCAAAAAAAACTTATGGAAGCATACTTCCATAAGAAAAAAAAACTTTTCTTATGGAAGTAAATGCAAAAAAATCATATGGAAGCATACTTCCATAAGAAAAGAAACTTTTATTATGGAAGTAAATACAAAAAAAGCTTATGGAAGTAAATGCAAAAAAGCTTATGGAAGCATACTTCCATAAGAAAAAAAACTTTTCTTATGGAAGTAAATACAAAAAAAGCTTATGGAAGCATACTTCCATAAGAAAAAAAAACTTTTTATATGGAACTAAATGCAAAAAAAACTTATGGAAGCATACTTCCATAAGAAAAAAAAACTTTTCTTATGGAAGTAAATGCAAAAAAAGCTTATGGAAGTAAAAGCAAAAAAATCATATGGAAGCATACTTCCATAAGAAAAAAACTTTTCTTATGGAAGTAAATGCAAAAAAAGCTTATGGAATTAAATGCAAAAAAAGCTTATGGAAGCATACTTCCATAAGAAAAATTTATTATGGAAGTAAATGCAACAAAGCTTATGGAAGCATACTTCCATAAGAAAAAAACTTTTCTTATGGAAGTAAATGCAAAAAAAGCTTATGGAAGCATACTTCCATAAGAAAAAAACTTTTATTATGGAAGTAAATGCAAAAAAAGCTTATGGAAGCATACTTCCATAAGAAAAAAAACTTTTCTTATGGAAGTAAATGCAAAAAAAGCTTATGGAAGCATACTTCCATAAGAAAAAAATTTTTTATTATGGAAGTAATAGCCGAAAAAACTTATGGAAGCATACTTCCATAAGAAAAAAAACTTTTCTTATGGAAGTAAATGCAAAAAAATCATATGGAAGCATACTTCCATAAGAAAAAAAACTTTTCTTATGGAAGTAAATGCAAAAAAAGCTTATGGAATTAAATGCAAAAAAAACTTATGGAAGCATACTTCCATAAGAAAAAAAACTTTTCTTATGGAAGTAAATGCAAAAAAAGTTTATGGAAGCATACTTCCATAAGAAAAAAAAACTTTTCTTATGGAAGTAAATGCAAAAAACAGCTTATGGAAGTAAAAGCAAAAAAAAATCATATGGAAGCATACTTCCATAAGAAAAAAAACTTTTCTTATGGAAGTAAATGCAAAAAAAGCTTATGGAATTAAATGCAAAAAAAACTTATGGAAGCATACTTCCATAAGAAAAAAACTTTTATTATGGAAGTAAATGCAACAAAGCTTATGGAAGCATACTTCCATAAGAAAAAAACTTTTCTTATGGAAGTAAATGCAAAAAAAGCTTATGGAAGCATACTTCCATAAGAAAAAAACTTTTATTATGGAAGTAAATGCAAAAAAAGCTTATGGAAGCATACTTCCATAAGAAAAAAAACTTTTCTTATGGAAGTAAATGCAAAAAAAGCTTATGGAAGCATACTTCCATCACAAAAAAATTTTCCTTATGGAAGTAAATGCAAAAAAAGCTTATGGAAGCATACTTCCATAAGAAAAAAAACTTTTCTTATGGAAGTAAATGCAAAAAAATCATATGGAAGCATACTTCCATAAGAAAAAAAACTTTTCTTATGGAAGTAAATGCAAAAAAAGCTTATGGAATTAAATGCAAAAAAAACTTATGGAAGCATACTTCCATAAGAAAAAAAACTTTTCTTATGGAAGTAAATGCAAAAAAAGCTTATGGAAGCATACTTCCATAAGAAAAAAAAACTTTTTATATGGAACTAAATGCAAAAAAAACTTATGGAAGCATACTTCCATAAGAAAAAAAAACTTTTCTTATGGAAGTAAATGCAAAAAACAGCTTATGGAAGTAAAAGCAAAAAAAAAATCATATGGAAGCATACTTCCATAAGAAAAAAAAACTTTTCTTATGGAAGTAAATGCAAAAAAAGCTTATGGAATTAAATGCAAAAAAAACTTATGGAAGCATACTTCCATAAGAAAAAAACTTTTATTATGGAAGTAAATGCAACAAAGCTTATGGAAGCATACTTCCATAAGAAAAAAACTTTTCTTATGGAAGTAAATGCAAAAAAAGCTTATGGAAGCATACTTCCATAAGAAAAAAACTTTTATTATGGAAGTAAATGCAACAAAGCTTATGGAAGCATACTTCCATAAGAAAAAAACTTTTCTTATGGAAGTAAACGCAAAAAAAGCTTATGGAAGTAAATGCAAAAAAATCATATGGAAGCATACTTCCATAAGAAAAGAAACTTTTATTATGGAAGTAAATACAAAAAAAGCTTATGGAAGCATACTTCCATAAGAAAAAAAAACTTTTCTTATGGAAGTAAATGCAAAAAAAGCTTATGGAAGCATACTTCCATAAGAAAAAAAATTTTCCTTATGGAAGTAAATGCAAAAAAAGTTTATGGAAGCAGACTTCCATGAGAAAAAAAAACTTTTCTTATGGAAGTAAATGCAAAAAATGCTTATGGAAGCAACTTTTATTATGGAAGTAATTGCAAAAAAAGCTTATGGAAGCATACTTCCATAAAAAAAAACTTTTCTTATGGAAGTAAATGCAAAAAAAGCTTATGGAAGTAAAAGCAAAAAAAATCATATGGAAGCATACTTCCATAAGAAAAAAAACTTTTCTTATGGAAGTAAATGCAAAAAACAGCTTATGGAAGTAAAAGCAAAAAAAAAATCATATGGAAGCATACTTCCATAAGAAAAAAAACTTTTCTTATGGAAGTAAATGCAAAAAAAGCTTATGGAATTAAATGCAAAAAAAACTTATGGAAGCATACTTCCATAAGAAAAAAAACTTTTCTTATGGAAGTAAATACAAAAAAAGCTTATGGAAGCATACTTCCATAAGAAAAAAAAACTTTTCTTATGGAAGTAAATGCAAAAAAAGCTAATGGAAGCATACTTCCATAAGAAAAATAAATTTTCCTTATGGAAGTAAATGCAAAAAAAGCTAATGGAAGCATACTTCCAAAAGAAAAAAAAACTTTTCTTATGGAAGTAAATGCAAAAAAAGCTTATGGAAGCATACTTCCATAAGAAAAAAAACTTTTCTTATGGAAGTAAATGCAAAAAAAGCTTATGGAAGCATACTTCCATAAGAAAAAAAACTTTTCTTATGGAAGTAAATGCAAAAAAAGCTTATGGAAGCATACTTCCATAAGAAAAAAAATTTTCCTTATGGAAGTAAATGCAAAAAAAGTTTATGGAAGCATACTTCCATAAGAAAAAAAAACTTTTCTTATGGAAGTAAATGCAAAAAAAGCTTATGGAAGCATACTTCCATAAGAAAAAAAACTTTTCTTATGGAAGTAAATGCAAAAAAAGCTTATGGAAGTAAATGCAAAAAACAGCTTATGGAAGCATACTTCCATAAGAAAAAAAACTTTTATTATGGAAGTAAATGCAAAAAAAGCTTATGGAAGCATACTTCCATAAGAAAAAAAAACTTTTCTTATGGAAGTAAATGCAAAAAAATCATATGGAAGCATACTTCCATAAGAAAAGAAACTTTTATTATGGAAGTAAATGCAAAAAGAGCTTATGGAAGTAAATGCAAAAAAATCATATGGAAGCATACTTCCATAAGAAAAAAAACTTTTATTATGGAATTAAATGCAAAAAAAACTTATGGAAGCATACTTCCATAAGAAAAAAAAACTTTTCTAATGGAAGTAAATGCAAAAAAAGCTTATGGAAGCATACTTCCATAAGAAAAAAACTTTTATTATGGAAGTAAATGCAACAAAGCTTATGGAAGCATACTTCCATAAGAAAAAAACTTTTCTTATGGAAGTAAATGCAAAAAAAGTTTATAGGCTTATACTTCCATAAGAAAAAAAAACTTTTCTTATGGAAGTAAATGCAAAAAAATCATATGGAAGCATACTTCCATAAGAAAAAAAACTTTTATTATGGAATTAAATGCAAAAAAAACTTATGGAAGCATACTTCCATAAGAAAAAAAAACTTTTCTTATGGAAGTAAATATAAAAAAATCATATGGAAGCATACTTCCATAAGAAAAAAAACTTTTCTTATGGAAGTAAATGGAAAAAAGTTTATGGAAGCATACGTCCATAAGAAAAAAAAACTTTTTTTTTGGAAGTAAATGCAAAAAAAGCTTATGGAAGCATACTTCCATAAGAAAAATTTATTATGGAAGTAAATGCAACAAAGCTTATGGAAGCATACTTCCATAAGAAAAAAACTTTTCTTATGGAAGTAAATGCAAAAAAAGCTTATGGAAGTAAATGCAAAAAAATCATATGGAAGCATACTTCCATAAGAAAAAAAACTTTTTATATGGAAGTAAATGCAACAAAGCTTATGGAAGCATACTTCCATAAGAAAAAAACTTTTCTTATGGAAGTAAATGCAAAAAAAGCTTATGGAAGTAAATGCAAAAAAATCATATGGAAGCATACTTCCATAAGAAAAAAAACTTTTATTATGGAATTAAATGCAAAAAAAACTTATGGAAGCATACTTCCATAAGAAAAAAACTTTTCTTATGGAAGTAAATGCAAAAAAAGCTTATGGAAGTAAATGCAAAAAAATCATATGGAAGCATACTTCCATAAGAAAAAAAACTTTTTATATGGAATTAAATGCAAAAAAAACTTATGGAAGCATACTTCCATAAGAAAAAAAACTTTTCTTATGGAAGTAAATACAAAAAAAGCTTATGGAAGCATACTTCCATAAGAAAAAAAATTTTCCTTATGGAAGTAAATGCAAAAAAAGTTTATGGAAGCATACTTCCATAAGAAAAAAAAACTTTTCTTATGGAAGTAAATGCAAAAAAGCTTATGGAAGCATACTTCCATAAGAAAAAAAAATTTTCTTATGGAAGTAAATGCAAAAAAGCTTATGGAAGCATACTTCCATAAGAAAAAAAAATTTTCTTTTGTAGGTAAATGCAAAAAAGCTTTTTCTCATGGAAGTAAATGCAAAAAAAGCTTATGGAAGCATACTTCCATAAGAAAAAAAACTTTTCTTATGGAAGTAAATGCAAAAAACAGCTTATGGAAGTAAAAGCAAAAAAAAATCATATGGAAGCATACTTCCATAAGAAAAAAAACTTTTCTTATGGAAGTAAATGCAAAAAAAGCTTATGGAATTAAATGCAAAAAAAACTTATGGAAGCATACTTCCATAAGAAAAAAAACTTTTCTTATGGAAGTAAATGCAAAAAAAGCTTATGGAAGCATACTTCCATAAGAAAAAAAACTTTTCTTATGGAAGTAAATGCAAAAAAAGCTTATGGAAGCATACTTCCATAAGAAAAAAACTTTTCTTATGGAAGTAAATGCAAAAAAAGCTTATGGAAGCATACTTCCATAAGAAAAAAAACTTTTCTTATGGAAGTAAATGCAAAAAAAGCTTATGGAAGCATTTACTTCCATAAGAAAAAAATTTGTTCTTATGGAAGTAAATGCTTCCATAAGCTTATGGCATTTTTTTTCTTATGGAAAATTCCATAAAGCTTTTTTGCATACTTCCATAAGAAAAGTTTTTTTCTTATGGAAGTAAATGCAAAAAAAGCATATGGAAGCATTTACTTCCATAAGAACAAATTTTTTTCTTATGGAAGTATGCTTCCATAAGCTTTTTTATGCATTTACTTCCATAAGAACTGATTTTTTTCTTATGGAAGTATGCTTCCATAGGCTTTTTAATGCATTTACTTCCATAAGAACTGATGTTTTTTCTCATGGAAGTATGCTTCCATAGGCATTTTTATGCATTTAGTTCCATAAAAACTGATTTTTTCTTATGGACGTATGCTTCCATAAGCTTTTTCGTGCATTTAATTCCATAAGAACTGATTTTTTTCTTATGGAAGTATGCTTCCATAAGCTTTTTCGTGCATTTACTTCCATAAGAATTGATTTTTTTCTTATGGAAGTATGCTTCCATAAGCTTTTTTATGCATTTACTTCCATAAGAACTGACTTTTTTCTTATGGAAGTATGCTTCCATAAGCTTTTTTATGCATTTACTTCCATAAGAACTGACTTTTTTCTTATGGAAGTATGCTTCCATAAGCTTTTTAATGCATTTACTTCCATAAAAACTGATGTTTTTTCTTATGGAAGTATGCTTCCATAAGCTTTACTTCCATAAAAACTGATTTTTGTCTTATGGAAGTATGCTTCCATAAGCTTTTTTTTGCATTTACTTCCATAAGAACTGATGTTTTTTCTTATGGAAGTATGCTTCCATAAGCTTTACTTCCATAAAAACTGATTTTTGTCTTACGGAAGTATGCTTCCATAAGCTTTTTTATGCATTTACTTCCTAATAAGAACTGATTTTTTTCCTTATGGAAGTATGCTTCCATAAGCTTTTTCGTGCATTTACTTCCATAAGAATTGATTTTTTTCTTATGGAAGTATGCTTCCATAAGCTTTTTTTGCATTTACTTCCATAAGAACACATTTTTTTTCTTATGGAAGTATGCTTCCATAAGCTTTATTTATGCATTTACTTCCATAAGAAAGTTTTTTCTTATGGAAGTATGCTTCCATAGGCTTTTTATGCATTTACTTCCATAAGAACTGACTTTTTTCTTATGGAAGTATGCTTCCATAAGCTTTTTTATGCATTTACTTCCATAAGAACTGATTTTTTCTTATGGAAGTATGCTTCCATAAGCTTTTTTATGCATTTACTTCCATAAGAACAAATTTTTTTCTTATGGAAGTATGCTTCCATAAGCTTTTTTATGCATTTACTTCCATAAGAACAAATTTTTTTCTTATGGAAGTATGCTTCCATAAGCTTTTTATGCATTTACTTCCATAAGAACAATTTTTTTCTTATGGAAGTATGCTTCCATAAGCTTTTTTATGCATTTACTTCCATAAGAACTGACTTTTTTCTTATGGAAGTATGCTTCCATAAGCTTTTTAATGCATTTACTTCCATAAGCACAAATGTTTTTTTCTTATGGAAGTATGCTTCCATAGGCATTTTTATGCATTTACTTCCATAAAAACTGATTTTTTCTTATGGACGTATGCTTCCATAAGCTTTTTCGTGCATTTACTTCCATAAGAACTGATTTTTTTCTTATGGAAGTATGCTTCCATAAGCTTTTTCGTGCATTTACTTCCATAAGAACTGATTTTTTTCTTATGGAAGTATGCTTCCATAGGCTTTTTTATGCATTTACTTCCATAAGAACAAATTTTTTTCTTATGGAAGTAAGCTTCCATAAGTTTTTTTATGCATTTACTTCCATAAGAACATTTTTTTTCTTATGGAAGTATGCTTCCATAAGCTTTTTTATGCATTTACTTCCATAAGAACTGACTTTTTTCTTATGGAAGTAAGCATCCATAAGTTTTTTTATGCATTTACTTCCATAAGAACATTTTTTTTCTTATGGAAGTATGCTTCCATAAGCTTTTTTATGCATTTACTTCCATAAGAACTGACTTTTTTCTTATGGAAGTATGTTTCCATAAGCTTTTTAATGCATTTACTTCCATAAGCACAATTTTTTTCTTATGGAAGTATGCTTCCATAGGCATTTTTATGCATTTACTTCCATAAAAACTGATTTTTTCTTATGGACGTATGCTTCCATAGGCTTTTTTATGCATTTACTTCCATAAGAACTGATTTTTTTTCTTATGGAAGTATGCTTCCATAAGCTTTTTTATGCATTTACTTCCATAAGAACTGACTTTTTTCTTATGGAAGTATGCTTCCATAAGCTTTTTCGTGCATTTACTTCCATAAGAACTGATTTTTTCTTATGGAAGTATGCTTCCATAAGCTTTTTCGTGCATTTACTTCCATAAGAACTGATTTTTTTCTTATGGAAGTATGCTTCCATAAGCTTTTTCGTGCATTTACTTCCATAAGAACTGATTTTTTTCTTATGGAAGTATGCTTCCGTAAGCTTTTTTGTGCTTTTACTTCCATATGAATTGATTTTTTTCTTATGGAAGTATGCTTCCATAAGCTTTTTTATGCATTTACTTCCATAAAAACTGATTTTTGTCTTACGGAAGTATGCGTCCATAAGCCTTTTTCGTGCATTTGCTTCCATAAGAACTGATTTTTTTCTTATGGAAGTATGCTTCCATAAGCTTTTTCGTGCATTTACTTCCATAAGAACTGATTTTTTCTTATGGAAGTATGCTTCCATAGGCTTTTTTATGCATTTACTTCCATAAGAACAAATTTTTTTCTTATGGAAGTAAGCTTCCATAAGTTTTTTTATGCATTTACTTCCATAAGAACAATTTTTTTCTTATGGAAGTATGCTTCCATAAGCTTTTTTATGCATTTACTTCCATAAGAACAATTTTTTTTCTTATGGAAGTATGCTTCCATAAGCTTTTTTATGCATTTACTTCCATAAGAACACATTTTTTTCTTATGGAAGTATGCTTCCATAAGCTTTTTTATGCATTTACTTCCATAAGAAATGACTTTTTTCTTATGGAAGTATGCTTCCATAGGCTTTTTTATGCATTTACTTCCATAAGAACTGACTTTTTTCTTATGGAAGTATGCTTCCATAAGCTTTTTTATGCATTTACTTCCATAAGAACACATTTTTTTCTTATGGAAGTATGCTTCCATAAGCTTTTTTATGCATTTACTTCCATAAGAAATGACTTTTTTCTTATGGAAGTATGCTTCCATAGGCTTTTTTATGCATTTACTTCCATAAGAACTGATTTTTTTTCTTATGGAAGTATGCTTCCATAAGCTTTTTTATGCATTTACTTCCATAAGAACTGACTTTTTTCTTATGGAAGTATGCTTCCATAAGCTTTTTAATGCATTTACTTCCATAAGAACTGATTTTTTTCTTATGGAAGTAAGCTTCCATAAGTTTTTTTATGCATTTACTTCCATAAGAACAATTTTTTTCTTATGGAAGTCAGCTTCCATAAGCTTTTTTATGCATTTACTTCCATGAGAACTGACTTTTTTCTTATGGAAGTAAGCTTCCATAAGTTTTTTTATGCATTTACTTCCATAAGAACAAATTTTTTTCTTATGGAAGTATGCTTCCATAAGCTTTTTTATGCATTTACTTCCATAAGAACAAATTTTTTTCTTATGGAAGTATGCTTCCATAAGCTTTTTTATGCATTTACTTCCATAAGAACAAATTTTATTCTATAACGATTATGGGGTTTTATCAAGTGATCATAAAAAAACCATACCGCTATGCTAACAATAACAATTTTAATTCCAATTCAACGGTGCTTTATTTTTTTCAATAATTAAAATCAAATCAGCTTTAGGATTCAACAATGATTTAAAACCGTTCCATATGATATTGCTCAGTTCTTATCGTAAAATGGCTAGATTCTGCGACTCAACTGATAAGTATTTCCCAGTCGACAGCCGTTGCGCCCACTTTATAAGTGAGCTTTTAAAAAAATGAAAAATTAATAGGAACCAACGAGTTCAAGAATCCTTATTTCAGTGGAGGCTTTACAAACTCAAATAATCGAAATTCTCACCATTTTGCAAAAAGAACAACGCGAATTCGCAACGGATGGTAAAATATAAATTTTAAAATTTTATTTAAATTTCAGTGAAAAAACAACTTTCTGATCAAGAACAAAAGATTAATCTTCTTCAAGCAGAAATCCAAAGTTTGAAAGCTAAAACAGAAGAAATCCATTCAATTGCACTAAATTCTCTTCTAGGAAATTTTGAATGGATGAAGTCAAAAATATTCCTTATTGACGGAGAAATAGAAACTTCATACGGTATACATTTAAATGGAAACTGTTTTATGACAAATTTCAGGTAGAAGGTTCAGTTTAGTGGAATGGAAAGAGGCAATTGAAATGAATATTCCATGGAGGTTATTTCCTGAAGAATATGGTGAAAATAATTCTTTATTTTAGTTCCCAGTGTTGTTATCACTTATTGTACGCAATTTTACTAGCGAAAAAAAGTTTGATGGTACTCAAAATTGCGTTGCGTGCGATCGAAAATATTGTTTAAAAGTACACGATTTTGCGTGCGACCAAAAATATGGTTTAATCGTACTCTATTTCGCGTGCGATCAGAAATAAGTTTGAAGGTACGCAATTTAGCGTGCTACCAAATATATTGTTTAAAGATACGCTAACTTGCGTGCCATCGAAAATATTGTTTAAAGGTACGCATTAAAAATAAATTTAAAGGTACGCAATTTGCGTGTGATCAAAACTATAGTTTAAAGATATGCTAGTTTGCGTGCCATCGAAAATATTATTTAAAAGTACGCGATTTTGCGTGCGACAAAAACTCTTGTTTAAAGGTACGCTAAATATTGCTTAAGGTATTTTGCATGATATCAAAAATGTAGTTTAAAGATATCCTAATTTGCGTGCCATCGAAAACATTGTTAAAAAGTACGCAAACTTGCGTGCCATCGAAAATGTTGTTTGGAGGTACGCAAATTTGCGTCCGATCGAAAATCTAGTTTAAAACTACGCAAATTTGAATATTTAAAAATATTGTTTTCCAGAAGTTAAATGTCGTGTTTCTTTCTGTAAACAGCCAATTCCTGTATCTTCTTGTATTCGTGAAGACAATGTCAGTGTATTATGCCCTCATCATCGAAATGGAACTCATTTGACAATTCTAGGCCACCCAAAATATGGATTTTAGTGAGTTTTTTTTTTAAATTTAAAAACTAAACTAAAGTAATCTTTCAGTTGGGGATTTTTCCTGCCTTGCGATCATTTCAATCAAGTGCCAATTGGAGATAAACCGACAAAGTGTGGTTTTTGTGGAAAGGAGGCAGAAGAAATTAATAGTAATTAAAACAAGTCAATTACACAATTTTATTTTTTTTAGGCATTCTTACCCAGTGGACAAGAACTCCAAAGCGGAAATAGTTATGTCAAACGATTACAAAAAAACTATTCATTTTATTTAAACAAATAAAACATTAAACGATAATTGAAATTTACACAAATTGAAATTTCGATTTTGAAAATTACTTTCGTTTTCTCTTGTTAACATTTTGACTACCTTCTTGTTGGAGTCCGTACTTGCCGATTGTATGGTCCTAAATTAATGATAAAAAATTCTAAGCTTGTATCATAGTACCATTACAGCTAACTTCTTTTTTTCCACAAACTCCGCAAATGTTCGGCCTTTCATCGACTTCCACAAAATGGAAATGACCGCAAGGACTGAAATTAATCCAACTGAAAGAAAATTTCAATTTTCCTAGCATGACTCACTCAAATCCTGGTTTTCTGGTACCCAGAATTGTCCAGTGATCAGAAAATGGACAGAGCACACTGACTTTGTCTTCACGAAGACAGGCAGAAACGGGGATAGGTTTCTTACAATTTGAATTCCAGCATTCCACTTCTAGAATTACGTTTATCTACCTTTTCTTTTTGTTTTGTTTTGTTTTGTGTGCGTATGTGTGCGTGTGAGTGTGTGAGTGTACAAGTGTGTGAATGGGTATGCATGTCAGTGTGGGAATGTGTGAATGTGTATGTGAGTGCGTAAGTGTGGGAATGTGTGAATGCGTGTGCATGTCATTATGTGATTGCGTGAATATATATGTGAGTGTGTGCGTGCGTGCGTATGTGAATCGGTGAGTCGGTGAACGTGTGAGTGTGCGAGTATTTGAATAGGTGTGCGTGCGCGTGAGTGTGTGAGTGTGTGATTGTGGTGAATATGTGGGTAGGTGAGTGTGTGAGTGAACGTGTGAGCGTGTGAGTGGGTGAGAATATGATTGTGTGAGTCTGTGAATGTGTGATCGAGCGAGCGTCTGGGCGTGTGAGAATGTGAGTGTGCGAGTGTGCACGTGTATGCGTGTGTGCGTGTGACTCACCATATTCTTTAGGGAACAGATTCCAAGGAGTATTCGTCTCAATCACCTTTTTAACTTCACCAAGGCTGAACTTTTTGCCTGAAATATTTTGTACTTTAATTGTCACAAAAAATAGTACCTTCCGTAACTTTGATTTCTCCATTGAATAAAGAAATTTTTGGCTTCATCCACTCAAATGTGTCAGTTAGCGATTTCAGAGTACTTTGCAATTCCTCTCTTTCTCTCTGCTCTTCTCCAGTTTTCAAAACAATTTCGTGCATTTCCTTCTGAATGTTGTTGTTTTCCGTCATTTTCTTTTGAATGTCGTTTTGCGCCATCACAATTGAAAACACTGAAAATATAGTTCAAATTGATAAAAAAAATTTTTAAAAAAAACTGACAAGCTGGTTGAAATTCATCCACTTTTTTGCCAACTCCTTTCACTGATGTTACAAGTTCCTCCACTAAATTTCCAGTAAGACAAAATGAAATTTTTTTAAAAAATTTAACAAACCCTCAGATTTCCTTGATTTCCTAATTTCTTCAACCGATTGCTTCAAAGTTTGAATTTCCTTTTCCAGAAGAATCATTTTTTGATACATTTTTTCCATCATCGCAATCATTTGAGAATTTGGCATAGCCACTGAAAATCATTTAAAAGAACGTAAAAATTCCTTTAACTTCTTTAAAAAAAATTCTTATTAGAAAAAAACTTATGACTAATGTGAACTGACTTATCGGCTAGGCGTCTGGATTGCCGAGTGAGGAAAACCATCAGCTGAGTTGGATTATCTTTCTATTATATGATAAGAAGGGATTGCCAAATCAGCAACATTCGAACAACGAACCACTGCTTTGCCCACTTTTCTTAATCGCTCCTTATCACAGCTTTGGGGTGACTGATTAGGCCCTGACTCATACGGCTTGCTCTATCGATCCGAAAAAATCGCTTGCGAATTTTAAATTACGTGACATCTAGACAAAAAAATTAGACCAAAAAATGAATTAGAATTGTGAAATTCAAGAGAAAATCCACATTTTTGGCCAAAGAAACATTAAAAAAGTAACTTGAAAATTTTACACGGATGTAACCAAACTTTTATCCAAATGACGCTACTCTTTTGTACTTCTAAAAGCTCGAGTAGCTTAAGGGAAAATGTTTTAGCTATACTGACATTTGTATTATACAGAATTACATAAACGAAATTTTGTAAAATATTCATTTTTGTTTGAAGAAGAATTAAATTTTTTAGAATATTGTTTTTGATTTTAACACAAATTCCTGATTATTTTTGTGTTTTAATCTAATGAAAAATGCAAAGAGTGGTTTTTATGAGAAATTTTAAAAAAATTTAAGCTGAATGTTTTGAAAAATAAGTGTTTATTATAATGCCAGGTATCTCTCTACGTCGCTCTCTCGCTCCTTTGTTGTTAAACATTAAAAATTTCTCTCTATCTTTCTCTCACTCTCTTTTTTACACACACCATTATGTGTTCTATCTTTCTCATTCCCATATTAAAATGATTCATCTTTTTTCGAAAACGATCTTATTGCCTGAACTAATTCGCCTTCTTATCAGAAAACGGAAACTTGGGCGTCATCACTGATAATCCTTACCCAGACGACTGCCGTTTCTTGCTGTGAACAAGTAAGTTTTTTCATTTTATTTCTCATACTTTAAAAAGGCAGTTTCATAATCATTAACTTGGTGCAAACATTACCGTGTAAAACTCTATTTAAAAGTATTTCCGATTCAAGCAAAGAAAATTTCACGGTTAGGATTAAGATTTTTTAGATGGAGTTAAAATTTAAATAAAGTTTTTGCTATGATTTGTAAAATTACCGTTTTTTGTAGTGGATGTCGTCAGCGCACGGCTTCTGGAACTGCTAACTGAAATGCGAAATGAACAACGAGAATCGGCTTTAAACGGCGAGTAAACGTTTAATTTTTTTATTTGCGAGCTATTAATTTATATGGTTTCAGTCCAAAACCTTTTATCTGAGCAAGATCAAAAAATTCGTTTTCTTCAAGCCGAAAATGAAACTCTGATGCAAAAATTAGAAGAAATTGCGACTTCAGTTAAAGGAGTTGGTAAAAAAGTCGATGATTTTCAACCCGCACGTAAGTTTAATTTAAATTGAAAGACAACAAAAAAAGTTTTAGTTGTTACAATCGTGAAAGCTCAAAACGCAATTCAAAGGAAAATTACCGAAACCTGTAAAATTCAAGAAGAAATTCGCATTGAAACACGGAAAACGGACGATGAAAAAAGAAAAGATCAATTTGTTGAAAATACCCTGAATTTGCTTTTCGAAAACTTTGATTGGATGAAGCCTAAGATATTTCTAGTTAATGGAGAAATACAAACTACAAATGGTAATTTTTGCGCAAATTTTTTTTCCATTTGTCATTTTTCAGGGAAAAAATTCAGTCTTGATGAAATTAAAGAAGTAATTGAAATGAAAACACCTTGGAAACTGTTTCTTGAAGAATTTGGTAAGTTTATTTGTCAGTGTGATTAGATACCTTGTTTAGATGTAAATAGGCATTAATAGAAATTTTTGAAAGCAGATTTCGAATCATTAAAAAGCTTGCATTAGTTAAAATATTTATTTTTAAAAATTCAGAAGTTCAAATTGAAATGATAAAAAAACCAAAATCGCAAAATAATATTTTTAAGTTTAAAAAATTTAATTGTGAAAAGTTTTTTAAAGTTTTAAAAGACTTTAAAACGGTTGAATTTTTTTTAAACTTTCGGACATTTCACCTTGTAAAGTTTAAATATCAATTTCAATTTTCGAAGTTCAATGTCGGTATTCAAATTGTCAAAAACAAATCCATGTTTCTTCAAATCTTCGTGAAGACAAAGTCAGTGTTAAATGCCCACATTGTATTAAGTGGACAATAGTCGGCCCACCAAAACCAGGATTTGAGTGAGTTTTTATTTTTATTTATTTTTAACTTTTAAAAAACTATCATTGATTGCAGAAAACTAGATATTTTAGATGGGTGTATTTTGTCCCTTGTGTCCACCATCATCAGGTGCAAACGGGGAAAAGACCGATCAACTGCATACTTTGCGGAAGAATGGCAAATGGTTGTTATGGTAATTTTAGAAACACTTTGATATTCTAAGTGTGTTTTAGGTAACCAAAGTGCGTACGTCAGAATTCCTACTAAAAAATGACCAAACATAAATGAAAACGGAGATTCCAATAAAACAAACGTTTAAACATATGTTTTAATCTATTTAGATATCTTCCGGCTGTATTGTTTTGTGTGTGTATGTGAGTGTGTAAGTTTGTTAATGTGTGAGTTTGGTTATGTGTTAGTGAGTGTATATAGTGTGCGTATCTGTGTATCTGTCTGTGAGTGAGAAATGTGTGTGAGTGAGAATGTGAGTGTGGGAATGTGTACATATACCCGTTTGAATGTGTGTGAGTGTGTGAATGAGTGCGTGTACGTGTGTGTGAGTGTGGTAATATGTGATTGTGGTTTTGTGTGAGTGTTTGAGTGTGTGTGGATGTGAATGTACTTATGTGTATGTGTGTATTTGTGTATGTGTGTACGTGTGTGCGTGTATGTATATGTGTTTCAATGTAAATGTGTGTATGTGCAATGTGTATGTGACATACCAAATTCTTCAGGGAAAAGGATTCACGGAGTTTTCATTTCGATTACTTTTTTAATTTCATTCATATTGAATTTTTCACCTAAACTTTTATCATATAATTGTTATTAATTCCACAGAAATACCATAAGTAGTTTTCATTTCTCCATTTTCAATATGAATTTTCGGTTTCATCCAATTGAATGTGTCAGTGAGTGTTTTTAGAGTATTTTGCAATTCCTCCTTTTCTTTCTGCTCTTCACCATGTTTCAAGGCAACTGTGTGAATATCCTTCTGAATGCTGTTGCTTTCAGTTATCTTCTTTTGAACTTCATTTTGCGCCTTCACAATTGAAATCACTGAACATAAAAATTTTAAAAAACCCAAAATAAACAACAAAAGCACTTACAAGCCGGTTGTCGACTTTTCTTCCAACTTTTCTTAGTGATGCCACAATTTCGTCAACTAAATTTCATATCAGAAAAAAAGAAAGAATATAAAAAACCGTCGGATTCTCTCGATTTGTTCATTTCTTCGACCGATTGCTTCAAAGCTTGCATGTCTTTTTCGAAAAGATTGTTTTTTTCAAACATTTTAACCAGAATCTCCATGATTTGGGAGTTGGACATCCATATCTCACTTGTCGACTATGCGTTTGGACTTCTGCGCTGGTAAATAATTATCAGGCGACAAGTTTTGCCATTTTCCGATAAGAAGGCTCACCAAGTGTGCAAGAGCCCCTTTCATAAAACAATTCCCGCTTCAATACGCAGTATGGCGTTTAGCGAAAAATATGAAAGCAGTTTCAGCTTTGAAGGAGAACTAGAAAGTAGCAAAATATGAAATTTTAAAGTTTTTTATTCTTTTTAAATAAAATTATTCAAAAGTACGATAAAGGAGAAATGACTGTGGCAATTAAGTTTATAAATCCGTTATGTAATATACATTTTTATTAAGGAAAGAGGGTCCAACTTTTTCAATAAATCGATTGTTGTAAAAAAAACAAATGTTTATTTTTAAAAAAACAAAGAATCATATAAAGATAGCTCGTAAAAGTGTATGGTTTACTTGCAAATCGAACCGTCCTACTTAAGTCACCTGAAAGAAAAAATTAAGACTATTAGAGGTGACAAATTAGATAAATTGCAATAAAAAACTATAAGAGCAGCATTACCATTCAATGAAACGTTTCCTTATCCAAAGAATCTTCCTCAAATCATAAGTGTGGGTCGGCCATATGTATGTGTATTACAGCATTTTACCGAAGCTATTTTAAACAATTTACTAAAACTACTTCTTGAAAAAGAACATTTCTTGTGGCAAATTCGGCATTCCACTCCTGAAAATATATTTAAATATTACTATAATTCTATGTACTTTTGAATTCATTGGTTTTTTTGGTAAACAAGTTTACGGTAAGTTTACCTATAAGTAAGTAAAATGTTCCGGTAATTTGGATTATAGTGACGTTAGTAGCTACTGCCTCAAATTAGTACAGCCAAAAACGTTTTTAAAACTTTAATTTAAGTTCCTAATTGGCTATAATTTTTAATGATTTTTATATAATGTTTATGTGAATATCCTACAAATTTGGAAAATTTAAATGGAGTATTTTAAAGGGACAGTCAGGGTCCTTTTCATTTAGTTTTGGAAGAATACTGTCGTCCATTTTGAATATTCAAAATTGCTAAATTGTCTCGCGCACTCCTCATTCTCCTCACTATCTCATTCGATTTTGAATTCCACTAAACGCAGAACACAATGACCGTTCGGGCCATCCGCACCTTTTGCGGATGGAAACTCGAATGCGGCCACTTTGAATATCTCAAAAACTAGCAATATAATGACAAAGGAGTTTTTTGTACATCTGAATTTTCTCTCTCATTCGAGACAAAGTTGCAAAAGACTTTCAAAAAAAATTTCTCAAAAGTTTATTGCCCGCTGAAAAAAGGTGACGGCTGGGACAGTTTCGTTTTTTTTCTTACCAGCTTACTTTTGAAAAATCGTAACGTAAAGCTTAACGTAACTTACCATATGCGTGGGGGAATATGTAAGAAGGAGCGGCTACCATTGTGCTCATAAATTCCTGAAGGGTACATCGATGTCCTGAATTAAAATTAAAATACAAAAATCAAAACTGTACCGTTCGTGGTTTGAACTTCTCCGTTAACTAAGAAAACCAGAGGTTTCGCCCATTGGAATCCTGCAAGAAACGAGTTGAGTTGTGCTTCCATTGCTTCTTTTTGTTTTTGTTCCTTTTCACGTTTCAAAATAACTGCGTGAATTTCTTTCTCCATGTCGCTGCTTTCAGCCGGCTCCTTGATTTTCTTTAGCACCCCGTTTTGAGCTTTCATAATTGAAATTACTAAAAATTAAAAAAAAAAATAAATTTTTAAGTATGTCTTACATGCTGGTTGGAAATCGTCGACTTTTCTGCCAACGCCCCTAACTGTAGTTACGAAGTCCTCCACTAAATTTTGTTTGTGCAAATTAAACGACACCTTACCATCGGCCTCCCTTTGATTCTTTATTTCTTCCAGCATTTGCTTCAAAGTTTGATTTTCTTCTTGAAGGAGATTAATTTTTTGCTCTTGCTCATCAAATCGTTTTTCGACTGGAACTAAAACTTTAAAAAAGTCGATATTGAGTTACTTTTCGAAGTAAGATTGCGTTGCTCGTTTTGAATTTCAGTGAGCAGATCCATGAGTTGGGCATTGGAGACATCCACTAAACTTTATTGATAAACATTTTAATAACAAATTTTTTTTCAAAAAACATAATGAACACTTTGAGAATTGACAAACTCACTTGGGCACAATGCTCTCAGAGGCTGTCGGCTGGGAAGGAATAGTCTTTATCTTTATATTTAAATGGCACTTGAAAAAGTCATTTGAGATAAGACGCGTTTTCTTCAAGGAACAACGCTGAAACATGTTTCGGTACAAAGATTTTGAATAAAAAATTAAATCAAGAAAAAAAGGGGAGACAAAGAGAATAATGAATCGGCAGTCGATTGGAAATATTTTATCTAATTCCAAAAAAAACTGTCAGGCGGTGAATGGATAAAATGCCATTATTAAAATTTGTTTTTCCATTTTTTAGCAATAAAATACTCATACAGTATTGTTTTGTCGTTTTGTGAGCAACAACGTGAACAAAGCAACAAAACAAGTTTTTTTTACAAACTCTCCTTAGAGAGTTTTTTGTTTTCAAAATAAGTAAAATGGAAAACTCTCTCCAGAGAGTTTTTTATTTTCAAAATAAGTTTTTTTAATAACTCGCCTCAGTGAGTTTTTTGTTTTCGAATCAAGTAAAATTAACAACTCTCCCCATAGAGTTTTTGTTTTAATAAAAAATAAAATGCAACTCTTAAACGTTGATATATTTCCAAAATAATTTTAAAATCGGCACTAACCGAAGGTTTGAAATTTTGTTTTCAGGCTAAAAAACATGTTTTGTTATAAAAATATCTTTATATAGAAAAAACAAACTACAGTAATTTTACATAGCAACAAAAATGAAAAAAAAAACAATTATTAATGGAAACCTGAAATGTTCCTAACTTGTGATTGTTGTAGCTTGAAAACGGATTACAACAAGGCAATCGGTGTTTGTTGTTAAAAATAAGAAACTGAAAACCTTACTGTGGTTCACAACGTGGCAGAAAAGTTCAACCCACTGTGCCAAATCGGTGATTTGTATTTCACATTTGTGAATGATTCCTTTTTGTTATTGTCGTCTACCACGGCTCATTGGAAAAGGGAAATGTGGAAAGTTTGTGAAATTGAGGCAGTGCAAAATTCAAATATCTAAATTCGGATAGGAAAACACATATCATTTTTTCTTCAAATTTCCAGAGATTTGTAACAGCAGGTATTTAAAGAAAACGAACCATCTGAGGTGAAAGAAGGTGGAAAAATAAAAATACAATTAAAACATTTATTATGTCAAATTTTAAAAAAAATTAATCGTCGCTTGCTGTTTTTCTTGCAGGAATGTGTTCAAACTCATGTTGATAAACTAAAAAAAAAAATGTAAACTCCAGAGTGTTGCAGAAATCACCATCACAATCTTCACCACAAATTTCGCAGTTCACGGGTATTTCGCCTATTTCATTCTGTTGGAGATGTTCGCAGGGCAAAAGTTTAACCCACCTCAAAAAAAAAGTTTTGTTGATTAGCTAAAACTCACGAGAATCCTGGTCTTGGTTCGCTGATTATTTCCAGTGCGCCGCAAAATGGGCACTTCGCAATATCTTTATTCTCTTTAATACAACAGTAAGCAGGAAATTCCTTCACACAATACATATTAGAACAAGTTACTAAAAATTAAAAAAATGCAATGTGCCAAAACAAATTATTCCAAAATTGTGTTGTCATTATATATCCAGCAATGGTTACATTTTTGGCGCACATTATTATTTTTCCATGTTACATTTACACCAACTGCAGTCATTAGCACACAACCCATTTTTTGTGTTTTTAAAGTTCTTTCAGCTAAATTTCGCTAAAATTTATTGGATATGCTGCTTATAAATGTTTAAAAAGCCAACTGACGCACCGTAGTCTCCAGGGAATAGTTTCCAAGGTGCGTCCTTTATAACAGCATTTATCAATTCATCTAGACTGAACGTTTTTCCTAAAAATCCAATGCTTTAATTAATGAAAACGGAGAAGTACCATCATTTGTTTGCATTTTCCCGTTCACTAACTGCATTTGGGACTCCATCCACGCATATTTATCAAAAAGGCATGTGAGGGTCATGCGCTGTAGCATGGTTACAGCCTCTTCAATTGCATCGTTTTGTTGTTGATTGTCAATTTTCTTTGCAACGACGCAAAGTTTCTCTTGAATTTCCTTTTGGCAGTTGGCCACTTTCCATCCAATATCACTTTGGGCTTTCGCAACTGAACTCACTGAAAATAAAGAAAAAAAAACTTCAGATTTCAAAAAGTCTTACGCATTGGCTGAAGATTGTCGACTTTTTGACCAATTGCTCCAATTGCGCAAACGAATTCTTTTTCTAAATTTGCGTCGCAATCATGACTTTAACTAAGTTACCTTCTAATTTTTCAGTGTTCTTCTTATTTGTGTTTACGGATTCCAGAATCAGACGGTACAAATTTTGAACGTCGGCTAAAATTGGATTTCCGTTTTGCTTAATGGATTTTTTTTGGCGACAGCTTTACCTAATTTAATAGTTTTAAAATTTAGCAATTTTAAACAATCATATTAGGTATAGCTGTCGCCAAATGGAAAACCTTTAAGCAACAAAAAATGAACGGGTAACAGTAGTCTGTGATTGTTTAAGACTCAGTGTCTGTAAAACGAGTAGGCGCCTTAAAGAACTTGTTAAGAAGCTGTGTTAGGGAAAGAACTTGATGTTTTAGAATTGGCTGAAACTTTGTGAATAAGGTCCCTATGCCACACTAACCTTATCCTGAAACTTTTGGGACGAGGTCATTTTTGCGTCACGGGTTACGGTAGGCGCAACCCGGGGTACGGTAATTTTTCAACTTTAAAAAATGAATTATTATAAAAATCACGGCATAGGATCGCATCCCGGAGCTACACAAAAAATTTTAAGGTTTTTTAATTCATATGTAGAAAATAGCGTGCAGCCAGAATACGCAAACGTGTGTGCTAACTCCGAGTGCATTAATGTTGTTTTAGCAGGATTACGATGTGGCAGGAGCTAAAACACAAAAAATAATAAACACAAACCTTTTAGACTATCCACCTTTGTGGCCCCTTCCTTCAACAAATCCATCTTCAGCTCGCAGAGATCGATCCTTTGCTGTTGTTCGTGGTGCAAAATTTCAACTAGAGTTTTTTTTTAATATTTAAAAATAGAATTCAGACCTCGATCCATCATTTGATGTAGGTCTCTTTGTAGATTGTTGTCGTTCGCAGCTGAAAACCATTAGAGAGCATGTGAAGAAAACTCAAGCTCCATTTTTCTTTAAAAAATGTATGACATTTTTTAATGTCATTAAAATTTTTTTCAAATTTTTAAACTTTTTTTTCAGACGTTTAATATTTCTTTCCGTAATTCTCGCTTTTCCCAGTTTTTAAAATTTTGCTATTTTTTGTCTATTTTTTAAATCTCAACCAACAAGATATCTAAAAACAGTGAAAGAGTAGATAGTGTAGATAGAACAACAAACTGATGTGAAAAAAGATCTAAATATGAAAAGTGGTTGAAAGCGTGAAGAAGAAAAAAAATAATTTCAAGCTAAGTTTTCAGGATTATTGGAATCGGGTCAATTTTTTGATAGTTCTTCAAAATTCACAAAAAAGTAGCTTACGAATGTCTGCCGTGATGGTCCGAGGAGGTCGAGGAGGCATTTCCATTTCAGCACGTTGCTTCTCAATTTCAACTAAAATTGGTATTTTTTGTATATTTTTTTTAAACTTACGCTTCAATCCATCCACCTTGTTTGCCAATTCTTCAAATAAGTCAACTTTGATCTCCAAGTGAATTATTCGTTCCTGCTGTCCGTTTAGCAACATTTCCACTGAATTCATTTTTGACACAAATTGGTTTGAAAACAAATTGACTTAAAAGTCTAACCTCGTGACATCATTTGATGTTGTTCCTGCCTCATTGCATTGAGCAGTTGAATAACCTGCCCTTCTGAGTACGCCACTGAAATTGAGTATGTTCTGTAAATAAAAATGTAGATTTAATTACTTTTCTTTAAAAAAAGGACATTTTAATATAAAAATCAGATAAGAAAACTTACTCGTCAGCCGATTGGATGACTCACAATTGGAATAGGCATCTATTTTTTGAAAAGATGTTGGTACAACCGAAAATGTGATTTAACTTCTTTTTTTATTACAAAAGTGGGTTTTGGTATGGCTTTATGGTTTTCTCTCTCGATTAATCAACCTGAACAACTGCATTTAAATTAAATTCATTGAAATTACTATTAACTGTAAGTTTGCAAAAACTATTAGAACTACCTTTTTTAGTTCTACAGAAGGGGAGCAAACTCACTTGCAAGCAGATTGAATAGCAGTCGACTGGATATGTCTTATCTTTGTTTGATAAGAAAGAGAACGTACGTCTTTTGAGTCAATTGTGAGTCATCCAATCGGCTGACTTTTTACCGAATAAAATAGACACGTTAGTACGTGTCTATTTTATTCGGTAAAAAACTAATAAAGTAATTTAAATACTATTTTCAGACGTTCTTGCAAAATAAGTCGATTGCCTGACCTACTAAAGCGAGAATTCTCTATTTTTGTTTTTAGTTTACAATTGCGAGCACCTTTAAAAACACTATCATATGTATGGTGAGAAAATTCACTTGCAAGCAGATAGCCCGGCAGTTGATGGGATGTGACGTTTTAGATTCCGATAAGAGTTCAAGACGAATCTTTTACGACATGAATAAAGTTCAAAACGGGAGAGATGGGGGTGATGAAAGAAGAGAGAGAGAGAGAGAGAGAGAGAGAGAGAGAGAGAGAGAGAGAGGAGAGAAATAGATAGAGAGTGATAAAGGGTGAGAATAAGCGTTTGAAAAACAACATTGAATAAAGTTTTCTAGCTTGAATTGGTTTTGTTTCTAAGAACAAAACACTCGTTTTTATTAACACCAAGATTTATCGAACATCACTAACTTATACACAATCACACTGCCAAACGATTCATACAAAATCGGTTATAAAAATATACTTATAAATAGGGAAGGAGAAAAATGAAACAAACAAAATGCTTCATTAATACACAAACAGAAATAAAAACATTTGTTTCCAAGATTCTTTTTGAATAACCAAATATAAATTTCACTTTAGCCTGGCATACGTATTTTTGTAGAACTTCTCAGCCAATAATTGACCACACCTGGAAAGTAATGTTAATTTATGATTTGACATTAAATTACCACAGCAAACAATACGATTTTCGCAGAACCAACAGATTTTGCTTCGCACTTGTTGGAAATGGCAGCAAGTTTCAAAGTGCACCCATCTGAAAGACAGGTTTAATTTTTGAAGAAAACGCTCACTGGAATCCTGATTTTGGAGCACCGAGTGGGGAAGAATTTAAGCAATGAGGACATCTAGCACTGACTTTGTCATCACCGAGACAAACAGAGATGTTTGAAATTTTGTTACATCCGTTGCATTCAACTTCTGTATAAACAAATGATAGCTTTCGGATAAAATATTTTTATACCCATTACCCACTACATTTTAAAGTGGAAGGACCTCGTAAAATTAATTTTTTAAAGTCTCTTTACATTTATTTCATTGAATTGGTACCGTTCCCACGATTTTGAAAAATACCCCTTTTATATGATTTAGACTGCAAAAGGGGCGCGTTTACACGGCCGTTTAACGCGTTTGCCGCACGGAAACACGGTTAGAGTGGGCGAGAGAGTGTGGGAAATGGAGAGACGCAGAGTTGGCGGCAATTCAAACTACAATTTCCCCAAAATTTCAAGGGCCCCTACATCGGTTCATTTTGATCCAAAATGGGTAAAAGGGGTATATTTCAAAATCCTGGGAATGAGATCTAGGCTTTTATCACAAAATCAGAAAAAATTATTTTTATGCGATTCTTCCCCTTTAATATGTATCCCCAATGTAAAAAAAAAACTACCGTATTGTTTTGGGAAAAGAATCCAAGGCCTCTTCATTTCAATTGCATTTTCCACTCATCTGGAGAGAAACGCTTTCCTAAAGAAAAGTAACTTTATTGTTCACAATACCAAACCTTCAAAAGTTTGTATTTCCCCATCGACAATGGAAATTTTTGATTTCATCCAAGTATAAGATCCAACAAGTGAATTAAGATATTTTTCTCTTTCTTTCTTCTCTGTTTCCATTTTACGGTTTTGCGAGTTTTCGTTTCGTGATTCTTTTTCAGATTTCACAACCGATAAAACTGGAAAAAAAGATTTTATATTAAATATAATTTTAAAACTCACCAAATGGTTGAATATCGTCCACTTTTCTGCCAAGACCTTTAACTGAGTTGATGATCTTGTTTGCTAAATTTTAATTTTATATCGATATAATAGTGTTTTACCGTTATTGTCTCTTGACTTCTTGACTTCTTCCACCAATTTCTTTACAGTTTGTAATTCGTGTTGTATAATAGAATTTTTTGTTCTTGATCGGAAAGCATCTTTTCGACTAAAACTGATCAATTTAAAATTTTAAAGTTACTTTTTTCACCAGGTTCTTACTTTAAAACTTACTTTAAAAATTTAAAAGTTAAACATACTTTTTTCAGCAGTTTCTCGTTGTTCGGATTGGATTTCAGCCATCATGTTCAGCAGATGAGAATTTGAAGCACCCACTGGAACAGTTTTATACGTTCAAAGGAGTGTTTGTTCCATGATTCTTCGCACCAACAGTAAAACTCACTTGAAAGAATCAGTTAAAAAGGATAATCCAAAGAAATTATCGTGGTTCACCTGAAAGAACAAAACTATGAGACTTTTCAGCAGAGCGTGGAGAGCCTGATTACATGAGTGCCGCAATTATGTTCGTTGCTATGGGAGGCGGGCGCCGCCTTCACCTGGCATCATGCCTCTACAAACACGATAAAGTGCAAATAAAAATTAAAACCAAAGCGTTGAACCATCAGCGGCCTCCAGAAGTTTGAGACTGTGCAAACACACTGACCATAACTCAGAGTTTAAAAAAATTATTCAATCCCTAATTATTAAAGTTCGTAATTGATTTTGCAAAACATAAATGTATAAACATTTGAGGTGTTTGCAAAAAACTTAATACTTCATTAAAATAGTATTTAATTAAATGTACTACAAACTGAAGTTGGTAATGCATACATTTTGCAAAATGATTTTGTAAACTATCATCGAAATATCTGGCCCCAGAGATTTCATGTTCAAAAACGGAAAAACAGGAAATCTCTCACCCCAGAGATTTCATGTTCAAAAAAAGGAAAAACAGGAAATCTCTCGCCCCAGAGATTTCATGTTCAAAAACGGAAAAACAGGAAATCTCTGGCCCCAGAGATTTCATGTTCAAAAAAAGGAAAAACAGGAAATCTCTCGCCCCAGAGATTTCATGTTCAAAAAAAGGAAAACAGGAAATCTCTCGCCCCAGAGATCTCATGTTCAAAAACGGAAAAACAGGAAATCTCTGGCCCCAGAGATTTCATGTTCAAAAAAAGAAAAAACAGGAAATCTCTCGCCCCAGAGATTTCATGTCAAAAAAAAAGGAAAAACACGAAATCTCTGGCCCCAGAGATTTCATGTTCAAAAAAAGGAAAAACAGGAAATCTCTCGCCCCAGAGATTTCATGTTCAAAAACGAAAAAACAGGAAATCTCTCACCCCAGAGATCTCATGTTCAAAAACGGAAAAACAGGAAATCTCTGGCCGCAGAGATTTCATGTTCAAAAAAAGAAAAAAACAGGAAATCTCTCGCCCCAGAGATTTCATGTCCAAAAACGGAAAAACAGGAAAACTCTCACCCCAGAGATTTCATGTTCAAAAACGGAAAAACAGGAAAACTCTCACCCCAGAGATTTCATGTTCAAAAACGGAAAAACAGGAAATCTCTGGCCCCAGAGATTTCATGTCCAAAAAAAGGAAAAACACGAAATCTCTGGCCCCAGAGATTTCATGTCCATAAAAAGGAAAAACACGAAATCTCTCACCCCAGAGATTTCATGTCCAAAAAAAAGGAAAAACACGAAATCTCTGGCCCCAGAGATTTCATGTTCAAAAAAGGAAAAACAGAAAATCTCTGGCCCCAGAGATTTCATGTTCAAAAACGGAAAAACAGGAAAACTCTGGCCCCAGAGATTTCATGTTCAAAAACGGAAAAACAGGAAATTTCTCACCCCAGAGATTTCATGTTCAAAAACGGAAAAACAGGAAATCTCTGGCCCCAGAGATTTCATGTTCAAAAAAAGGAAAAACAGGAAATCTCTCGCCCCAGAGATTTCATGTCAAAAAAAAGGAAAAACACGAAATCTCTGGCCCCAGAGATTTCATGTTCAAAAACGGAAAAACAGGAAAACTCTCACCCCAGAGATTTCATGTTCAAAAACGGAAAAACACGAAATCTCTCACCCCAGAGATTTCATGTCCAAAAAAAGGAAAAACACGAAATCTCTGGCCCCAGAGATTTCATGTTCAAAAAAGGAAAAACACGAAATCTCTCACCCCAGAGATTTCATGTCCAAAAACGGAAAAACAGGAAATCTCTCACCCCAGAGATTTCATGTCCAAAAACGGAAAAACAGGAAAACTCTCACCCCAGAGATTTCATGTTCAAAAACGGAAAAACACGAAATCTCTCACCCCAGAGATTTCATGTCCAAAAAAAGGAAAAACACGAAATCTCTCACCCCAGAGATTTCATGTTCAAAAAAAGGAAAAACACGAAATCTCTCACCCCAGAGATTTCATGTCCAAAAACGGAAAAACAGGAAATCTCTCACCCCAGAGATTTCATGTTCAAAAACGGAAAAACAGGAAATCTCTGGCCCCAGAGATTTCATGTCCAAAAAAAGGAAAAACACGAAATCTCTGGCCCCAGAGATTTCATGTTCAAAAAAGGAAAAACACGAAATCTCTCACCCCAGAGATTTCATGTCCAAAAACGGAAAAACAGGAAATCTCTCACCCCAGAGATTTCATGTCCAAAAACGGAAAAACAGGAAAACTCTCACCCCAGAGATTTCATGTTCAAAAACGGAAAAACACGAAATCTCTCACCCCAGAGATTTCATGTCCAAAAAAAGGAAAAACACGAAATCTCTGACCCCAGAGATTTCATGTTCAAAAAAAGGAAAAACACGAAATCTCTCACCCCAGAGATTTCATGTTCAAAAAAAGGAAAAACAGGAAATCTCTCGCCCCAGAGATTTCATGTTCAAAAACGGAAAAACAGGAAATCTCTGGCCCCAGAGATTTCATGTTCAAAAAAAGGAAAAACAGGAAATCTCTCGCCCCAGAAATTTCATGTTCAAAAAAAGGAAAACAGGAAATCTCTCGCCCCAGAGATCTCATGTTCAAAAACGGAAAAACAGGAAATCTCTCGCCCCAGAGATTTCATGTTCAAAAAAAGAAAAAACAGGAAATCTCTCGCCCCAGAGATTTCATGTCAAAAAAAAAGGAAAAACACGAAATCTCTGGCCCCAGAGATTTCATGTTCAAAAAAAGGAAAAACAGGAAATCTCTCGCCCCAGAGATTTCATGTTCAAAAACGAAAAAACAGGAAATCTCTCACCCCAGAGATCTCATGTTCAAAAACGGAAAAACAGGAAATCTCTGGCCGCAGAGATTTCATGTTCAAAAAAAGAAAAAACAGGAAATCTCTGGCCCCAGAGATTTCATGTTCAAAAAAAGGAAAAACACCAAATCTCTCACCCCAGAGATTTCATGTCCAAAAACGGAAAAACAGGAAAACTCTCACCCCAGAGATTTCATGTTCAAAAACGGAAAAACACGAAATCTCTCACCCCAGAGATTTCATGTCCAAAAAAAGGAAAAACACGAAATCTCTGACCGCAGAGATTTCATGTTCAAAAAAAGGAAAAACACGAAATCTCTCACCCCAGAGATTTCATGTCCAAAAACGGAAAAACAGGAAATCTCTCACCCCAGAGATTTCATGTTCAAAAACGGAAAAACAGGAAAACTCTCACCCCAGAGATTTCATGTTCAAAAACGGAAAAACAGGAAATCTCTGGCCCCAGAGATTTCATGTCCAAAAAAAGGAAAAACACGAAATCTCTGGCCCCAGAGATTTCATGTCCATAAAAAGGAAAAACACGAAATCTCTCACCCCAGAGATTTCATGTCCAAAAAAAAGGAAAAACACGAAATCTCTGGCCCCAGAGATTTCATGTCCAAAAAAAAGGAAAAACACGAAATCTCTGGCCCCAGAGATTTCATGTTCAAAAACGGAAAAACAGGAAAACTCTGGCCCCAGAGATTTCATGTTCAAAAACGGAAAAACAGGAAATTTCTCACCCCAGAGATTTCATGTTCAAAAACGGAAAAACAGGAAATCTCTGGCCCCAGAGATTTCATGTTCAAAAAAAGGAAAAACAGGAAATCTCTCGCCCCAGAGATTTCATGTTCAAAAACGGAAAAACAGGAAATCTCTGGCCCCAGAGATTTCATGTTCAAAAAAAGGAAAAACAGGAAATCTCTCGCCCCAGAGATTTCATGTTCAAAAACGGAAAAACAGGAAATCTCTCGCCCCAGAGATCTCATGTTCAAAAACGGAAAAACAGGAAATCTCTGGCCCCAGAGATTTCATGTTCAAAAAAAGAAAAAACAGGAAATCTCTGGCCCCAGAGATTTCATGTTCAAAAAAAGGAAAAACACCAAATCTCTCACCCCAGAGATTTCATGTCCAAAAACGGAAAAACAGGAAAACTCTCACCCCAGAGATTTCATGTTCAAAAACGGAAAAACACGAAATCTCTCACCCCAGAGATTTCATGTCCAAAAAAAGGAAAAACACGAAATCTCTGGCCCCAGAGATTTCATGTTCAAAAAAGGAAAAACACGAAATCTCTCACCCCAGAGATTTCATGTCCAAAAACGGAAAAACAGGAAATCTCTCACCCCAGAGATTTCATGTTCAAAAACGGAAAAACAGGAAATCTCTGGCCCCAGAGATTTCATGTTCAAAAAGGAAAAACAGGAAATCTCTGGCCCCAGAGATTTCATGTCAAAAACGGAAAAACACGAAATCTCTCACCCCAGAGATTTCATGTTCAAAAACGGAAAAACACGAAATCTCTGGCCCCAGAGATTTCATGTTCCAAAAAAGGAAAAACACGAAATCTCTGGCCCCAGAGATTTCATGTTCAAAAAGGAAAAACACGAAATCTCTCACCCCAGAGATTTCATGTTCAAAAAAGGAAAAACAGAAAATCTCTGGCCCCAGAGATTTCATGTTCAAAAACGGAAAAACAGGAAAACTCTGGCCCCAGAGATTTCATGTTCAAAAACGGAAAAACAGGAAATTTCTCACCCCAGAGATTTCATGTTCAAAAACGGAAAAACAGGAAATCTCTGGCCCCAGAGATTTCATGTTCAAAAAAAGGAAAAACAGGAAATCTCTCGCCCCAGAGATTTCATGTTCAAAAACGGAAAAACAGGAAATCTCTGGCCCCAGAGATTTCATGTTCAAAAAAAGGAAAAACAGGAAATCTCTCGCCCCAGAGATTTCATGTTCAAAAAAAGGAAAACAGGAAATCTCTCGCCCCAGAGATCTCATGTTCAAAAACGGAAAAACAGGAAATCTCTGGCCCCAGAGATTTCATGTTCAAAAAAAGAAAAAACAGGAAATCTCTCGCCCCAGAGATTTCATGTCAAAAAAAAAGGAAAAACACGAAATCTCTGGCCCCAGAGATTTCATGTTCAAAAAAAGGAAAAACAGGAAATCTCTCGCCCCAGAGATTTCATGTTCAAAAACGAAAAAACAGGAAATCTCTCACCCCAGAGATCTCATGTTCAAAAACGGAAAAACAGGAAATCTCTGGCCGCAGAGATTTCATGTTCAAAAAAAGAAAAAAACAGGAAATCTCTCGCCCCAGAGATTTCATGTCAAAAAAAAAGGAAAAACACGAAATCTCTGGCCCCAGAGATTTCATGTCCAAAAAAAGGAAAAACACGAAATCTCTGGCCCCAGAGATTTCATGTTCAAAAACGGAAAAACACGAAATCTCTCACCCCAGAGATTTCATGTCAAAAAAAAAGGAAAAACACGAAATCTCTGGCCCCAGAGATTTCATGTCCAAAAAAAGGAAAAACACGAAATCTCTGGCCCCAGAGATTTCATGTCCATAAAAAGGAAAAACACGAAATCTCTCACCCCAGAGATTTCATGTTCAAAAACGGAAAAACAGGAAATCTCTGGCCCCAGAGATTTCATGTTCAAAAACGGAAAAACAGGAAAACTCTGGCCCCAGAGATTTCATGTTCAAAAACGGAAAAACAGGAAATTTCTCACCCCAGAGATTTCATGTTCAAAAACGGAAAAACAGGAAATCTCTGGCCCCAGAGATTTCATGTTCAAAAAAAGGAAAAACAGGAAATCTCTCGCCCCAGAGATTTCATGTTCAAAAACGGAAAAACAGGAAATCTCTGGCCCCAGAGATTTCATGTTCAAAAAAAGGAAAAACAGGAAATCTCTCGCCCCAGAGATTTCATGTTCAAAAAAAGGAAAACAGGAAATCTCTCGCCCCAGAGATTTCATGTTCAAAAACGGAAAAACAGGAAATCTCTGGCCCCAGAGATTTCATGTTCAAAAAAAGGAAAAACAGGAAATCTCTCGCCCCAGAGATTTCATGTTCAAAAACGGAAAAACACGAAATCTCTGGCCCCAGAGATTTCATGTTCAAAACGGAAAAACAGGAAATCTCTCGCCCCAGAGATTTCATGTTCAAAAACGAAAAACAGGAAATCTCTGGCCCCAGAGATTTCATGTTCAAAAAAGGAAAAACACGAAATCTCTGGCCCCAGAGATTTCATGTTCAAAAAAGGAAAAACAGGAAATCTCTCGCCCCAGAGATTTCATGTCCAAAAAAGGAAAAACACGAAATCTCTGGCCCCAGAGATTTCATGTTCAAAAAACGGAAAAACAGGAAAACTCTCACCCCAGAGATTTCATGTTCAAAGGAAAAAACGAAATCTCTGGCCCCAGAGATTTCATGTTCAAAAAAGGAAAAAAACGAAATCTCTGGCCCTAGAGATTTCATGTTCAAATATGGAAAAAAAACGAAATCTCTGGCCCCAGAGATTTCATGTTCAAAAAAGGAAAAAAACGAAATATCTGGCCCCAGAGATTTCATGTTCAAAAACGGAAAAACAGGAAATCTCTCACCCCAGAGATTTCATGTTCAAAAACGGAAAAACAGGAAATCTCTGGCCCCAGAGATTTCATGTTCAAAAACGGAAAAACAGGAAATCTCTCACCCCAGAGATTTCATGTTCAAAAAAGGAAAAACAGGAAATCTCTCACCCCAGAGATTTCATGTTCAAAAACGGAAAAACAGGAAATCTCTGGCCCCAGAGATTTCATGTTCAAAAAGGAAAAAACAGGAAATCTCTCGCCCCAGAGATTTCATGTCAAAAAAGGAAAAACACCAAATCTCTCGCCCCAGAGATTTCATGTTCAAAAAAGGAAAAACACGAAATCTCTGGCCCCAGAGATTTCATGTTCAAAAACGGAAAAACAGGAAATTTCTCACCCCAGAGATTTCATGTTCAAAAACGGAAAAACAGGAAATCTCTGGCCCCAGAGATTTCATGTCAAAAAGGAAAAACACGAAATCTCTGGCCCCAGAGATTTCATGTCCAAAAAAACGAAAAACAAGAAATATCATACCGCAGAGATTTCATCTTCAAAAAAAGCAAAAAAACGAAATCTCACACCCCAGTGTTTTCATGTTCAAAAAAGGAAAAACACGAAATCTCTGGCCCCAGAGATTTCATGTTCAAAAAAGGAAAAACAGGAAATCTCTGGCCGCAGAGATTTCATGTCAAAAAAAAAGGAAAAACACGAAATCTCTGGCCCCAGAGATTTCATGTCCAAAAAAAGGAAAAACACGAAATCTCTGGCCCCAGAGATTTCATGTCCATAAAAAGGAAAAACACGAAATCTCTCACCCCAGAGATTTCATGTCCAAAAAAAAGGAAAAACACGAAATCTCTGGCCCCAGAGATTTCATGTTCAAAAACGGAAAAACAGGAAAACTCTGGCCCCAGAGATTTCATGTTCAAAAACGGAAAAACAGGAAATTTCTCACCCCAGAGATTTCATGTTCAAAAACGGAAAAACAGGAAATCTCTGGCCCCAGAGATTTCATGTTCAAAAAAAGGAAAAACAGGAAATCTCTCGCCCCAGAGATTTCATGTTCAAAAACGGAAAAACAGGAAATCTCTGGCCCCAGAGATTTCATGTTCAAAAAAAGGAAAAACAGGAAATCTCTCGCCCCAGAGATTTCATGTTCAAAAACGAAAAAACAGGAAATCTCTCGCCCCAGAGATCTCATGTTCAAAAACGGAAAAACAGGAAATCTCTGGCCCCAGAGATTTCATGTCCATAAAAAGGAAAAACACGAAATCTCTCACCCCAGAGATTTCATGTCCAAAAAAAAGGAAAAACACGAAATCTCTGGCCCCAGAGATTTCATGTTCAAAAAGGAAAAACACGAAATCTCTGGCCCCAGAGATTTCATGTTCAAAAACGGAAAAACACAGGAAATCTCTCACCCCAGAGATTTCATGTTCAAAAACGGAAAAACAGGAAATCTCTGGCCCCAGAGATTTCATGTTCAAAAACGGAAAAACAGGAAATCTCTGGCCCCAGAGATTTCATGTTCAAAAAACGGAAAAACAGGAAATCTCTCTGGCCCCAGAGATTTCATGTTCAAAAAAGGAAAAACAGGAAATCTCTGGCCCCAGAGATTTCATGTTCAAAAAAGGAAAAACAGGAAATCTCTGGCCCCAGAGATTTCATGTTCCAAAAAGGAAAAACACGAAATCTCTGGCCCCAGAGATTTCATGTTCAAAAAAGGAAAAACAGGAAATCTCTGGCCCCAGAGATTTCATGTTCAAAAAGGAAAAACACCAAATCTCTCACCCCAGAGATTTCATGTTCAAAAACGGAAAAACAGGAAATCTCTCACCCCAGAGATTTCATGTTCAAAAACGGAAAAACACGAAATCTCTCACCCCAGAGATTTCATGTTCAAAAAAGAAAACACGAAATCTCTCACCCCAGAGATTTCATGTTCAAAAACGGAAAAACAGGAAATCTCTGGCCCCAGAGATTTCATGTTCAAAAACTGGAAAAACAGGAAATCTCTCACCCCAGAGATTTCATGTTCAAAAACACGGAAAAACAGGAAATCTCTGGCCCCAGAGATTTCATGTTCAAAAAACGGAAAAACAGGAAATCTCTGGCCCCAGAGATTTCATGTCCAAAAAGGAAAAACACGAAATCTCACCCCAGAGATTTCATGTCCAAAAAAAAGGAAAAACACGAAATCTCTGGCCCCAGAGATTTCATGTTCAAAAAAGGAAAAACAGTAAATCTCTGGCCCCAGAGATTTCATGTTCCAAAACGGAAAAACTGGAAATCTCTGGCCCCAGAGATTTCATGTTCATAAACGGAAAAAAAGGAAAAAACTGGCCCCAGAGATTTCATGTTCAAAAAAAGGAAAAACAGGAAAACTCACGCCCCAGAGATTTCATGTTCAAAAAACGGAAAAACAGGAAATCTCTGGCCCCAGAGATTTCATGTTCAAAAACGGAAAAACAGGAAATCTCTCGCCCCAGAGATTTCATGTTCAAAAAAAGGAAAAAACAGGAAATCTCTCGCCCCAGAGATTTCATGTTCAAAAAAGGAAAAACAGGAAATCTCTCGCCCCAGAGATTTCATGTTCAAAAAAGAAACAGGAAATCTCTGGCCCCAGAGATTTCATGTTCAAAAAAGGAAAAACAGGAAATCTCTCGCCCCAGAGATTTCATGTTCAAAAAAACGGAAAAACAGGAAATCTCTGGCCCCAGAGATTTCATGTTCAAAAACGGAAAAACACGAAATCTCTGGCCCCAGAGATTTCATGTTCAAAAAGGAAAAACACGAAATCTCTCGCCCCAGAGATTTCATGTTCAAAACGGAAAAACAGGAAATCTCTCACCCCAGAGATTTCATGTTCAAAAACGAAAAACAGGAAATCTCTGGCCCCAGAGATTTCATGTTCAAAACGGAAAAACAGGAAATCTCTCACCCCAGAGATTTCATGTTCAAAAAACGGAAAAACACGAAATCTCTGGCCCCAGAGATTTCATGTCCAAAAAAGGAAAAACACGAAATCTCTGGCCCCAGAGATTTCATGTCCATAAAAGGAAAAACACGAAATCTCTCACCCCAGAGATTTCATGTTCCAAAAAAGAAAAACACGAAATCTCTGGCCCCAGAGATTTCATGTTCAAAAACGGAAAAACAGGAAAACTCTGGCCCCAGAGATTTCATGTTCAAAAACGGAAAAACAGGAAATTTCTCCCCAGAGATTTCATGTTCAAAAACGGAAAAACAGGAAATCTCTGGCCCCAGAGATTTCATGTTCAAAAAGGAAAAACAGGAAATCTCTCGCCCCAGAGATTTCATGTTCAAAAACGGAAAAACAGGAAATCTCTGGCCCCAGAGATTTCATGTTCAAAAAGGAAAAACAGGAAATCTCTCGCCCCAGAGATTTCATGTTCAAAAAGGAAAACAGGAAATCTCTCGCCCCAGAGATCTCATGTTCAAAAACGGAAAAACAGGAAATCTCTGGCCCCAGAGATTTCATGTTCAAAAAAGAAAAAACACAGGAAATCTCTCGCCCCAGAGATTTCATGTCAAAAAAAGTGAAAAAACACGAAATCTCTGGCCCCAGAGATTTCATGTTCAAAAAAGGAAAAACACGAAATCTCTGGCCCCAGAGATTTCATGTTCAAAAACGAAAAAACAGGAAATCTCTCACCCCTGAGATCTCATGTTCAAAAACGGAAAAACAGGAAATCTCTGGCCCCAGAGATTTCATGTTCAAAAAAATGAAAAACAGGAAATCTCTCTGGCCCCAGAGATTTCATGTTCAAAAACGGAAAAACACAGGAAATCTCTGGCCCCAGAGATTTCATGTTCAAAAAACGGAAAAACACGAAATCTCTGGCCCCAGAGATTTCATGTTCAAAAACGGAAAAACAGGAAAACTCTGGCCCCAGAGATTTCATGTTCAAAAAACGGAAAAACACGAAATCTCTGGCCCCAGAGATTTCATGTTCAAAAATAGGAAAAACACGAAAATCTCTGGCCCCAGAGATTTCATGTTCAAAAAAAGAAAAAACAGGAAATCTCTGGCCCCAGAGATTTCATGTTCAAAAAAAGGAAAAACACCAAATCTCTCACCCCAGAGATTTCATGTCCAAAAACGGAAAAACAGGAAATCTCTGGCCCCAGAGATTTCATGTTCAAAAAAGAAAAACAGGAAAATCTCTCACCCCAGAGATTTCATGTTCAAAAAGGAAAAACACGAAATCTCTGGCCCCAGAGATTTCATGTTCAAAAAGGAAAAAAACGAAAATCTCTCGCCCCAGAGATTTCATGTTCAAAAACGGAAAAACAGGAAATCTCTGGCCCCAGAGATTTCATGTTCAAAAAGAAAAAACAGGAAATCTCTCGCCCCAGAGATTTCATGTTCAAAAAAGGAAAAACACCAAAATCTCTCGCCCCAGAGATTTCATGTCAAAAAAAGGAAAAACACGAAATCTCTGGCCCCAGAGATTTCATGTTCAAAAACGGAAAAATAGGAAAACTCTCACCCCAGAGATTTCATGTTCAAAAAAAGGAAAAACACGAAAACTCTCACCCCAGAGATTTCATGTTCAAAAACGGAAAAACAGGAAATCTCTGGCCCCAGAGATTTCATGTCCAAAAAAGGAAAAAACACGAAATCTCTGGCCCCAGAGATTTCATGTCCATAAAAAAGGAAAAACACGAAAATCTCTCACCCCAGAGATTTCATGTCCAAAAAAGGAAAAACACGAAATCTCTCACCCCAGAGATTTCATGTCCAAAAAAAGGAAAAAACAGGAAATCTCTGGCCCCAGAGATTTCATGTTCAAAAAACGAAAAAACAGGAAAACTCTGGCCCCAGAGATTTCATGTTCAAAAACGGAAAAACACGAAATCTCTCACCCCAGAGATTTCATGTTCAAAAACGGAAAAACAGGAAATCTCTGGCCCCAGAGATTTCATGTTCAAAAAAGGAAAAACAGGAAATCTCTCGCCCCAGAGATTTCATGTTCAAAACGGAAAAACAGGAAATCTCTGGCCCCAGAGATTTCATGTTCAAAAAAAGAAAAAAACACGAAATCTCTCGCCCCAGAGATTTCATGTTCAAAAAAAAAAAAGGAAAACAGGAAATCTCTCGCCCCAGAGATCTCATGTTCAAAAACGGAAAAACAGGAAATCTCTGGCCCCAGAGATTTCATGTTCAAAAACGAAAAAACAGGAAATCTCTCGCCCCAGAGATTTCATGTCAAAAAAAGGAAAAACACGAAATCTCTGGCCCCAGAGATTTCATGTTCAAAAAGGAAAAACACGAAATCTCTCGCCCCAGAGATTTCATGTTCAAAAACGAAAAAACAGGAAATCTCTCACCCCAGAGATCTCATGTTCAAAAACGGAAAAACAGGAAATCTCTGGCCGCAGAGATTTCATGTTCAAAAAAAGAAAAAAACAGGAAATCTCTCGCCCCAGAGATTTCATGTCAAAAAAAAAGGAAAAACACGAAATCTCTGGCCCCAGAGATTTCATGTTCAAAAACGGAAAAACAGGAAAACTCTCACCCCAGAGATTTCATGTTCAAAAACGGAAAAACACGAAATCTCTCACCCCAGAGATTTCATGTCCAAAAATAGGAAAAACACGAAATCTCTGGCCCCAGAGATTTCATGTCCAAAAAAAGGAAAAACACGAAATCTCTGGCCCCAGAGATTTCATGTTCAAAAAAGGAAAAACACGAAATCTCTCACCCCAGAGATTTCATGTCCAAAAACGGAAAAACAGGAAATCTCTCACCCCAGAGATTTCATGTCCAAAAACGGAAAAACAGGAAAACTCTCACCCCAGAGATTTCATGTTCAAAAACGGAAAAACACGAAATCTCTCACCCCAGAGATTTCATGTTCAAAATCGAAAAAACAGGAAATCTCTCACCCCAGAGATCTCATGTTCAAAAACGGTAAAACAGGAAATCTCTGGCCGCAGAGATTTCATGTTCAAAAAAAGAAAAAACAGGAAATCTCTCGCCCCAGAGATTTCATGTCCAAAAAAGAAAAAACAGGAAAACTCTAGCCCCAGAGATTTCATTTCAAAAAAAAAGGAAAAACACGAAATCTCTGGCCCCAGAGATTTCATGTTCAAAAACGGAAAAATAGGAAAACTCTCACCCAGAGATTTCATGTTCAAAAACGGAAAAACAGGAAAATCCTCTCACCCCAGAGATTTCATGTTCAAAAAAGGAAAAACAGGAAATCTCTGGCCCCAGAGATTTCATGTCAAAAAAAGGAAAAAACACGAAATCTCTGGCCCCAGAGATTTCATGTCCAAAAAGGAAAAAACACAGGAAAACTCTCACCCCAGAGATTTCATGTCCAAAAAAGGAAAAAACACGAAATCTCTGGCCCCAGAGATTTCATGTTCAAAAATGGAAAAACGGAAATCTCTCGCCGCAGAGATTTCATGTCCAAAAAAAAGGAAAAACACCAAAACTCTCGCCCCAGAGATTTCATGTCAAAAAAAAGGAAAAACACGAAATCTCTGGCCCCAGAGATTTCATGTTCAAAAACGGAAAAATAGGAAAACTCACCCCAGAGATTTCATGTTCAAAAACGGAAAAACAGGAAAACTCTCACCCCAGAGATTTTTCATGTTCAAAAACGGAAAAACAGGAAAATCTCTGGCCCCAGAGATTTCATGTTCAAAAACGGAAAAACAGGAAAACTCTGGCCCCAGAGATTTCATGTTCAAAAAAAAAGGAAAAACAGGAAATCCCTGGCCCCAGAGATTTCATGTCCAAAAAAAGGAAAAACACGAAATCTCTCACCCCAGAGATTTCATGTTCAAAAACGAAAAAACAGGAAATCTCTCACCCCAGAGATCTCATGTTCAAAAACGGAAAAACAGGAAATCTCTGGCCGCAGAGATTTCATGTTCAAAAAAAGAAAAAAACAGGAAATCTCTCGCCCCAGAGATTTCATGTCAAAAAAAGGAAAAACACGAAATCTCTGGCCCCAGAGATTTCAGTTCAAAAAAGGAAAAACAGGAAAACTCTCACCCCAGAGATTTCATGTTCAAAAACAAAAAAACACGAAATCTCTTCACCCCAGAGATTTCATGTCCAAAAACGGAAAAAACGAAATCTCTGGCCCCAGAGATTTCATGTTCAAAAAGGAAAAACACGAAATCTCTGGCCCCAGAGATTTCATGTCTCAAAAGGAAAAACACGAAATCTCTCACCCCAGAGATTTCATGTCCAAAAACGGAAAAACAGGAAATCTCTCACCCCAGAGATTTCATGTCCAAAAACGGAAAAACAGGAAAACTCTCACCCCAGAGTTTTCATGTTCAAAAACGGAAAAACACGAAATCTCTCACCCCAGAGATTTCATGTTCAAAATCGAAAAAACAGGAAATCTTCTGGCCCCAGAGATCTCATGTTCAAAAACGGTAAAACAGGAAATCTCTGGCCGCAGAGATTTCATGTTCAAAAAAAGAAAAAACAGGAAATCTCTCGCCCCAGAGATTTCATGTCCAAAAAAAAGGAAAAACACCAAAACTCTCGCCCCAGAGATTTCATGTCAAAAAAAAAGGAAAAACACGAAATCTCTGGCCCCAGAGATTTCATGTTCAAAAACGGAAAAATAGGAAAACTCTCACCCCAGAGATTTCATGTTCAAAAACGGAAAAACAGGAAAACTCTCACCCCAGAGATTTCATGTTCAAAAACGGAAAAACAGGAAATCTCTGGCCCCAGAGATTTCATGTCAAAAAAAAAGGAAAAACACGAAATCTCTGGCCCCAGAGATTTCATGTCCATAAAAACTGTCGGAAAAACACGAAAACTCTCACCCCAGAGATTTCATGTCCAAAAAAAAGGAAAAACACGAAATCTCTGGCCCCAGAGATTTCATGTTCAAAAAAGGAAAAACAGAAAATCTCTGGCCCCAGAGATTTCATGTTCAAAAACGGAAAAACAGGAAAACTCTGGCCCCAGAGATTTCATGTTCAAAAAAAAAGGAAAAACAGGAAATCCCTGGCCCCAGAGATTTCATGTCCAAAAAAAGGAAAAACACGAAATCTCTCACCCCAGAGATTTTATGTCCAAAAAAAGGAAAAACACGAAATCTCTCACCCCAGAGATTTCATGTCCAAAAAAAAGGAAAAACACGAAATCTCTGGCCCCAGAGATTTCATGTTCAAAAACGGAAAAACAGGAAAACTCTGGCCCCAGAGATTTCATGTTCAAAAACGGAAAAACAGGAAATTTCTCACCCCAGAGATTTCATGTTCAAAAACGGAAAAACAGGAAATCTCTGGCCCCAGAGATTTCATGTTCAAAAACGGAAAAACAGGAAATTTCTCACCCCAGAGATTTCATGTTCAAAAACGGAAAAACAGGAAATCTCTGGCCCCAGAGATTTCATGTTCAAAAAAAGGAAAAACAGGAAATCTCTCGCCCCAGAGATTTCATGTTCAAAAAAGGTAAAACAGGAAATCTCTCGCCCCAGAGATTTCATGTTCAAAAAACGGAAAAACAGGAAATCTCTGGCCCCAGAGATTTCATGTTCAAAAAAAGAAAAAACAGGAAATCTCTCGCCCCAGAGATTTCATGTCAAAAAAAAGGAAAAACACGAAATCTCTGGCCCCAGAGATTTCATGTTCAAAAAAAGGAAAAACAGGAAATCTCTCGCCCCAGAGATTTCATGTTCAAAAAAGGAAAACAGGAAATCTCTCACCCCAGAGATCTCATGTTCAAAAACGGAAAAACAGGAAATCTCTGGCCCAGAGATTTCATGTTCAAAAAAGAAAAAACAGGAAATCTCTCGCCCCAGAGATTTCATGTCAAAAAAGGAAAAACACGAAATCTCTGGCCCCAGAGATTTCATGGTCACAAAAGGAAAAACAGGAAATCTCTCGCCCCAGAGATTTCATGTTCAAAAACGAAAAACAGGAAATCTCTCACCCCAGAGATCTCATGTTCAAAAACGGAAAAACAGGAAATCTCTGGCCAAGAGATTTCATGTTCAAAAAAGAAAAACAGGAAACGGAAAAAACACGAAATATCTGGCCCCAGAGATTTCATGTCCAAAAAAAGGAAAAACACGAAATCTCTGGCCCCAGAGATTTCATGTCCATAAAAAGGAAAAACACGAAATCTCACCCCAGAGATTTCATGTCCATAAAAGGAAAAACACGAAATCTCTGGCCCCAGAGATTTCATGTTCAAAAAAAACGGAAAAACAGGAAATCTCTGGCCCCAGAGATTTCATGTTCAAAAACGGAAAAACAGGAAAACTCTGGCCCCAGAGATTTCATGTTCAAAAACGGAAAAACAGGAAATTTCTGGCCCCAGAGATTTCATGTTCAAAAACGGAAAAACAGGAAATCTCTCAGCCCCAGAGATTTCATGTTCAAAAACGGAAAAACAGGAAATCTCTCTGGCCCCAGAGATTTCATGTTCAAAAAAGGAAAAACAGGAAATCTCTCGCCCCAGAGATTTCATGTTCAAAAACGGAAAAACAGGAAATCTCTCGCCCCAGAGATTTCATGTTCAAAAAAACGGAAAAACAGGAAATCTCTCGCCCCAGAGATTTCATGTTCAAAAAGGAAAACAGGAAATCTCTCGCCCCAGAGATCTCATGTTCAAAAACGGAAAAACAGGAAATCTCTGGCCCCAGAGATTTCATGTTCAAAGAAAAACAGAAAATCTCTCGCCCCAGAGATTTCATGTCAAAAAAAAAGGAAAAACACGAAATCTCTGGCCCCAGAGATTTCATGTTCAAAAAAAGGAAAAACAGGAAATCTCTCGCCCCAGAGATTTCATGTTCAAAAACGAAAAAACAGGAAATCTCTCACCCCAGAGATCTCATGTTCAAAAACGGAAAAACAGGAAATCTCTGGCCGCAGAGATTTCATGTTCAAAAAAAGAAAAAAACAGGAAATCTCTCGCCCCAGAGATTTCATGTCAAAAAAAAAGGAAAAACACGAAATCTCTGGCCCCAGAGATTTCATGTTCAAAAACGGAAAAACAGGAAAACTCTCACCCCAGAGATTTCATGTTCAAAAACGGAAAAACACGAAATCTCTGGCCCCAGAGATTTCATGTCCAAAAAAAGGAAAAACACGAAATCTCTGGCCCCAGAGATTTCATGTTCAAAAAAGGAAAAACACGAAATCTCTCACCCCAGAGATTTCATGTCCAAAAACGGAAAAACAGGAAATCTCTCACCCCAGAGATTTCATGTCCAAAAACGGAAAAACAGGAAAACTCTCACCCCAGAGATTTCATGTTCAAAAACGGAAAAACACGAAATCTCTCACCCCAGAGATTTCATGTTCAAAATCGAAAAAACAGGAAATCTCTCACCCCAGAGATCTCATGTTCAAAAACGGTAAAACAGGAAATCTCTGGCCGCAGAGATTTCATGTTCAAAAAAAGAAAAAACAGGAAATCTCTCGCCCCAGAGATTTCATGTCCAAAAAAAAGGAAAAACACCAAAACTCTCGCCCCAGAGATTTCATGTCAAAAAAAAAGGAAAAACACGAAATCTCTGGCCCCAGAGATTTCATGTTCAAAAACGGAAAAATAGGAAAACTCTCACCCCAGAGATTTCATGTTCAAAAACGGAAAAACAGGAAAACTCTCACCCCAGAGATTTCATGTTCAAAAACGGAAAAACAGGAAATCTCTGGCCCCAGAGATTTCATGTCCAAAAAAAGGAAAAACACGAAATCTCTGGCCCCAGAGATTTCATGTCCATAAAAAGGAAAAACACGAAAACTCTCACCCCAGAGATTTCATGTCCAAAAAAAAGGAAAAACACGAAATCTCTGGCCCCAGAGATTTCATGTTCAAAAAAGGAAAAACAGAAAATCTCTGGCCCCAGAGATTTCATGTTCAAAAACGGAAAAACAGGAAAACTCTGGCCCCAGAGATTTCATGTTCAAAAAAAAAGGAAAAACAGGAAATCCCTGGCCCCAGAGATTTCATGTCCAAAAAAAGGAAAAACACGAAATCTCTCACCCCAGAGATTTTATGTCCAAAAAAAGGAAAAACACGAAATCTCTCACCCCAGAGATTTCATGTCCAAAAAAAGGAAAAACACGAAATCTCTCACCCCAGAGATTTCATGTCCAAAAAAAAGGAAAAACACGAAATCTCTGGCCCCTGAGATTTCATGTCCAAAAAAAGGAAAAACACGAAATCTCTGGCACCAGAGATTTCATGTTCAAAAAAGGAAAAACACGAAATCTCTCACCCCAGAGATTTCATGTCCAAAAAAAGGAAAAACACGAAATCTCTCGCCCCAGAGATTTCATGTCCAAAAAAAGGAAAAGCACGAAATCTCTCACCCCAGAGATTTCATGTCCAAAAACGGAAAAACAGGAAAACTCTCACCCCAGAGATTTCATGTTCAAAAACGGAAAAACACGAAATCTCTCACCCCAGAGATTTCATGTCCAAAAAAAGGAAAAACACGAAATCTCTGACCCCAGAGATTTCATGTTCAAAAAAAGGTCTTTTTGACTAAAATACTTTTTCATATTAAAATGAATTTTATTTTTAGTCTTTTTGACTAAAATACTTTTTCATTTTAAAATGAATTTTATTTTTAGTCTTTTTGACTAAAATAAATTTTATTTTTAAATGGAATTTGTTTTAGTCTTTTTGACTAAAATACATTTTCTTTTGAAATGGAATTTTATTTCTAGTCTTTTTGACTAAAATACAATTTCATTTTAAAATTAATTTTATTTTTAGTCTTTTTGACTAAAATACTGTTTCATTTTAAAATGAAAAATATTTTTATTCTTTTTGACTAAAATACATTTTCTTTTGAAATGGAATTTTATTTTTAGTCTTTTTGACTAAAATACTTTTTCATTTTAAAATGAATTTTATTTTTAGTCTTTTTGACTAAAATAAATTTTATTTTTAAATGGAATTTGTTTTAGTCTTTTTGACTAAAATACATTTTCTTTTTAAAAATGGAATTTTATTGTTCCTAGTCTTTTTGACTAAAATACTTTTTCATTTTAAAATGAATTTTATTTCTAGTCTTTTTGACTAAAATACTTTTTCATTTTTAAATGAATTTTAATTCTAGTCTTTTTGACTAAAATACTTTCTAATTTAAAATGAATTTTATTTCTAGTCTTTTTGACTAAAATACTTTTTCATTTTAAAATGAATTTTATTTTTAGTCTTTTTGACTAAAATACTTTTTCATTTTAAAATGAATTTTATTTTTAGTCTTTTTGACTAAAATACTTTTTCATTTTAAAATGAATTTTATTTCTAGTCTTTTTGACTAAAATACTTTTTCATTTTAAAATGAATTTTATTTTTAGTCTCTTTTTTGACTAAAATACTTTTCATTTTAAAATGGAATTTTATTTTTAGTCTTTTTGACTAAAATACTTTTTTCATTTTTTTAAATGGAAGTTTTAGTCTTTTTTGACTAAAATACATTTTCATTTTTAAATGGAAATTGTTTCTTTTTTTGACTAAAATACTTTTTCTTTTTAAAATGGAATTTTATTTTTAGTCTTTTTGACTAAAAAATACATTTTCATTTTTTAAAATGGAAATTGTTTTAGTCTTTTTGACTAAAATACATTTTCTTTTGAAATGGAATTTTATTTTTTAGTCTTTTTGACTAAAATACTTTTTCATTTTTAAAATAAATTTTATTTTTAGTCTTTTTGACTAAAAATAAATTTTCATTTTAAAATTAATTTTATTTTTAGTCTTTTTGACTAAAATACTTTTTCATTTTAAAATGAATTTTATTTTTAGTCTTTTTGACTAAAATACATTTTCTTTTGAAATGGAATTTTATTTCTAGTCTTTTTGACTAAAATACAATTTCATTTTAAAATTAATTTTATTTTTAGTCTTTTTGACTAAAAATAAATTTTATTTTTAAATGGAATTTGTTTTAGTCTTTTTGACTAAAATACATTTTCTTTTGAAATGGAATTTTATTTTTAGTCTTTTTGACTAAAATACAATTTCATTTTAAAATGAATTTTATTTTTAGTTATTTTGACTAAAATACATTTTCTTTTGAAATGTTATTTTATTTCTAGTCTTTTTGACTAAAATACTTTTCATTTTAAAATGAATTTTATTTTTAGTCTTTTTGACTAAAATACTTTTTCATTTTAAAATGAATTTTATTTTTAGTCTTTTTGACTAAAATACATTTTCTTTTGGAATGGAATTTTATTTTTAGTCTTTTTGACTAAAATACTTTTTCATTTTAAAATGAATTTTATTTTTAGTCTTTTTGACTAAAATACAATTTCATTTTAAAATGAATTTTATTTTTAGTCTTTTTGACACTAAAATACTTTTTCATTTTAAAATGGAAATTGTTTTCAAGTCTTTTTTGACTTTTAGTCTTTTTGACTAAAATACTTTTTCATTTTTAAAATGAATTTTATTTTTAGTCTTTTTTTTTTGACTAAAAATAAATTCTTTTCATTTTTAAAAAATGGAATTTTATTTTTTAGTCTTTTTGACTAAAAATACATTTTCATTTTTGAAATGGAATTTTATGTTTTAGTCTTTTTGACTAAAATAATTACATTTTCGATGTTTTAAATGGAATTTTATTTTAGCTCTTTTTTGACTAAAAATACAATTTCATTTTTTTAAAATGAATTTTATTTTTAGTCTTTTTGACTAAAATACTTTTTCATTTTAAAATGAATTTTATTTTTAGTCTTTTTGACTAAAATACATTTTCATTTTTAAATGGAAATTGTTTTAGTCTTTTTGACTAAAATACATTTTCTTTTGAAATGGAATTTTATTTTTAGTCTTTTTGACTAAAATACTTTTTCATTTTAAAATGAATTTTATTTTTAGTCTTTTTGACTAAAATACATTTTCTTTTGGAATGGAATTTTATTTTTAGTCTTTTTGACTAAAATACATTTTCTTTTGGAATGGAATTTTATTTTTAGTCTTTTTGACTAAAATACTTTTTCATTTTAAAATGAATTTTTTATTTTTTAGTCTTTTTGACTAAAATACTTTTTCATTTAAAAATGAATTTTATTTTAGTCTTTGCGGCTAAAATACTTATTCATTTTAAAATGAATTTTATTTCAAGTCTTTTTGACTAAAATACAATTTCATTTTAAAATTAATTTTATTTTTAGTCTTTTTGACTAAAATACTTTTTCATTTTAAAATGAATTTTATTTTTAGTCTTTTTGACTAAAATACATTTTTCTTTTCAAATGTAATTTTATTTATAGTCTTTTTGACTAAAATACATTTTCATTTTTAAATGGAAATTGTTTTAGTCTTTTTGACTAAAATACTTTTTCATTTTAAAATGAATTTTATTTCTAGTCTTTTTGACTAAAATACTTTTTCATTTTAAAATGAATTTTATTTTTAGTCTTTTTGACTAAAATACTTTTTCATTTTAAAATGAATTTTATTTTTAGTCTTTTTGACTAAAATACTTTTTCATTTTAAAATGAATTTTATTTTTAGTCTTTTTGACTAAAATAAATTTTAGTTTTTAAATGGAATTTGTTTTAGTCTTTTTGACTAAAATACATTTTCATTTTTAAATGGAATTATATTTCCTAGTCTTTTTGACTAAAAATACTTTTTCATTTTAAAATGAATTTTTTTTAGTCTTTTTTGACTAAAATACATTTTCATTTTTTAAATGGAAATTGTTTCAGTTCTTTTTGACTAAAAATACTTTTTCATTTTTAAAATGAATTTTATTTTTTAGTCTTTTTTGACTAAAATACATTTTCATTTTTAAATGGAAATTGTTTCAGTCTTTTTTGACTA
>JAJQXH010000036.1:0-92500 GCA_022343465.1 Oscheius sp. G VE-2021
ATACATTTTCATTTTTAAATGGAAATTGTTTTAGTCTTTTTGACTAAAATACATTTTCTTTTGAAATGGAATTTTATTTTTAGTCTTTTTGACTAAAATACTTTTTCATTTTAAAATGAATTTTATTTTTAGTCTTTTTGACTAAAATACTTTTTCATTTTAAAATGAATTTTATTTTTAGTCTTTTTGACTAAAATAAATTTTATTTTTAAATGGAATTTGTTTTAGTCTTTTTGACTAAAATACATTTTCTTTTGAAATGGAATTTTATTTTTAGTCTTTTTGACTAAAATACTTTTTCATTTTAAAATGAATTTTTTTTAGTCTTTTTGACTAAAATACATTTTCATTTTTAAATGGAAATTGTTTCAGTCTTTTTGACTAAAATACTTTTTCATTTTAAAATGAATTTTATTTTTAGTCTTTTTGACTAAAATACATTTTCATTTTTAAATGGAAATTGTTTCAGTCTTTTTGACTAAAATACATTTTCATTTTTAAATGGAAATTGTTTTAGTCTTTTTGACTAAAATACATTTTCTTTTGAAATGGAATTTTATTTTTAGTCTTTTTGACCAAAATACTTTTTCATTTAAAATGAATTTTATTTTTAGTCTTTTTAACTAAAATAAATTTTAGATTTTAAAAGGAATTTGTTTTAGTCTTTTTGACTAAAATACTTTTTCATTTTAAAATGAATTTTATTTTTAGTCTTTTTGACTAAAATACTTTTTCATTTTAAAATGAATTTTATTTTTAGTCTTTTTGACTAAAATACTTTTTCATTTTAAAATGAATTTTATTTTTAGTCTTTTTGACTAAAATACATTTTCATTTTTAAATGGAAATTGTTTTAGTCTTTTTGACTAAAATACATTTTCATTTTTAAATGGAAATTGTTTTAGTCTTTTTGACTAAAATACATTTTCTTTTGAAATGCAATTTTATTTTTAGTTTTTTTGACCAAAATACTTTTTCATTTAAAATGAATTTTATTTTTAGTCTTTTTAACTAAAATAAATTTTAGATTTTAAATGGAATTTGTTTTAGTCTTTTTGACTAAAGTTTTCATTTTAAAATGAATTTTTTTTAGTCTTTTTGACTAAAATACTTTTTCATTTTAAAATGAATTTTATTTTTAGTCTTTTTGACTAAAATACTTTTTCATTTTAAAATGAATTTTATTTTTAGTCTTTTTGACTAAAATAAATTTTATTTTTAAATGGAATTTGTTTTAGTCTTTTTGACTAAAATACATTTTCTTTTGAAATGGAATTTTATTTCTAGTCTTTTTGACTAAAATACTTTTTCATTTTAAAATGAATTTTTTTTAGTCTTTTTGACTAAAATACTTTTTCATTTTAAAATGAATTTTATTTTTAGTCTTTTTGACTAAAATAAATTTTGTTTTTAAATGGAATTTGTTTTAGTCTTTTTGACTAAAATACATTTTCATTTTTAAATGGAAATTGTTTTAGTCTTTTTGACTAAAATACATTTTCATTTTTAAATGGAAATTGTTTTAGTCTTTTTGACTAAAATACATTTTCTTTTGAAATGGAATTTTATTTTTAGTCTTTTTGACTAAAATACTTTTTCATTTAAAATGAATTTTATTTTAAGTCTTTTTAACTAAAATAAATTTTAGTTTTTAAATGGAATTTGTTTTAGTCTTTTTGACTAAAATACATTTTCATTTTAAAATGAATTTTTTTTAGTCTTTTTGACTAAAATACTTTTTCATTTTAAAATGAATTTTATTTTTAGTCTTTTTGACTAAAATACTTTTTCATTTTAAAATGAATTTTATTTTTAGTCTTTTTGACTAAAATAAATTTTATTTTTAAATGGAATTTGTTTTAGTCTTTTTGACTAAAATACATTTTCTTTTGAAATGGAATTTTATTTCTAGTCTTTTTGACTAAAATACTTTTTCATTTTAAAATGAATTTTTTTTAGTCTTTTTGACCAAAATACTTTTTCATTTAAAATGAATTTTATTTTTAGTCTTTTTAACTAAAATAAATTTTAGATTTTAAATGGAATTTGTTTTAGTCTTTTTGACTAAAATACTTTTTCATTTTAAAATGAATTTTTTTTAGTCTTTTTGACTAAAATACTTTTTCATTTTAAAATGAATTTTATTTTTAGTCTTTTTGACTAAAATAAATTTTATTTTTAAATGGAATTTGTTTTAGTCTTTTTGACTAAAATACATTTTCATTTTAAAATGAATTTTATTTTTAGTCTTTTTGACTAAAATACTTTTTCATTTTAAAATGAATTTTATTTTTAGTCTTTTTGACTAAAATAAATTTTAGTTTTTAAATGGAATTTGTTTTAGTCTTTTTGACTAAAATACATTTTCTTTTGAAATGGAATTTTATTTCTAGTCTTTTTGACTAAAATACTTTTTCATTTTAAAATGAATTTTATTTCTAGTCTTTTTGACCAAAATACTTTTTCATTTAAAATGAATTTTATTTTTAGTCTTTTTAACTAAAATAAATTTTAGATTTTAAATGGAATTTGTTTTAGTCTTTTTTGACTAAAATACATTTTCATTTTAAAATGGAAATTGTTTTAGTCTTTTTGACTAAAATACTTTTTCATTTTAAAATGAATTTTATTTTTAGTCTTTTTGACTAAAATACTTTTTCATTTTAAAATGAATTTTATTTTTAGTCTTTTTGACTAAAATACTTTTTCATTTTAAAATGAATTTTATTTTTAGTCTTTTTGACTAAAATACTTTTTCATTTTAAAATGAATTTTATTTTTAGTCTTTTTGACTAAAATAAATTTTATTTTTAAATGGAATTTGTTTTAGTCTTTTTGACTAAAATACATTTTCTTTTGAAATGGAATTTTATTTCTAGTCTTTTTGACTAAAATACTTTTTCATTTTAAAATGAATTTTTTTTAGTCTTTTTGACTTCCTATTGTCAGGTGGGCGTATCGTTATTGTTGTGTTATGTTGGTTGTGCAGTTGTTACATGCACTGTGATTACTCTTAAGCATTCTCTTTCTATTTGCTTTGACCAAAAGCACTGTTCAACCGTGTAGTCCGTAGACAGAAACCATCGAAGCTCATATCACCGTCCGCGTGGCGCCCAAAGTAAAGGGTTTTGGCGAGCGGGTCTTTCTGGAAGATTGACGCGGACTATTCGGGGTGAAAGGCTGCGACAACTTTATAAAAAAAGTATTTAATTAAACATACTACTAACTGATGTTGGTAATGCAAGGCTTTTTGTAAAATGATTTTGTAAACTATCAGAAAACAGCAATTTGGAATTGCCAAGGGAAACAAAATTATGTAATTATTATGACTGACTAAAATTAAAATTGGTTTAAAAAAAGGCCATTTTTAATATATGTGTTTTTTAGAATTACAATTGTTAGAAAAGGTTGGAGAAAATGTATTAAAAAAAATTTAACAAAAGATTAGAACTCTAACTCTAGGGACAATTGCCAAGAGTACCGTGGAGATAGCTTCTAGATTGATAAGCGCAAGGTCAGAGGTTCGTATCCCAGGCAGTATTTTCTTTTTGCATTTTGTTCAAGAAGTGAAAATTTACAAGACTTTTTTCAAATTTTTTAAAATTTTTTTTGAAAATTGACTGTGCTTGAAACGGCTTGAAACGTCCATTGTTTACTATTGTTTGGATTTTCAAAAAAAAATCATATTAAATTGTTCAATCTTTTTTTTTCAATTAAATTATTTAGAATTTTTTTTTTTTTTTTCGAAAAAAAAAGTCTTGTACATTTTCACTTCTTGAACAAAATGCAAAAAGAAAATACGAACCTCTGACCTTGCGCTTATCAATCTAGGAGCTAAGCGGCTGAGCCAACTAGCCACGCTTTTCTTTAGCGCGTCGCCGTTTTTTCACTCGGGGCGCGTAAAAAGTGTCGAAAATCATGCAGAAAAACGCGTCGTTCTCGAAAGTGAATGCTATTCGGCACTTTTAAATTTCACAGATCGAATACCTATCGGATGCTTGATCGATCAGTATGGGCCTCCCCCGGAATCGGGACCCTTGGCAACTCTCCCCAGTAAGATTGCTGGTTTTATCAGTTTGGATAAGCCTGTCTTGCGCCGCATTATCTTCCCACAATGCGCCGTTTTACGTTTTTCTGTTCAAGAAATTTATGGTTTTTATTTAGAAACACTTTGAAATTTCCGATTTGACAGTGAAAATGGATGAATTACGCAGCGTTCTACATGAAATAAGGGAAAATCTAAGAAGTAAGTGTTTTGAATGCAAATTTAATTTTTTAAAATAAAATCTAGGAAATGAAGAAGAAATGGCTGAAATGAAGAAGACATTACATGAAACAAAATTGGAAATGTCGCTTTTACAGCAAAATCAAAGGCTCTCTCTGAGAACCTCCGAATCTTGCGAAGAAGTTTTGAGAACTTTGGTGCCCAGTGGTAAGATTTTGAAATTTTCATAATACAAAATTATTTTTAGTTCAACATTTGGCAAACAGCCTTCAAGAAGTTCTGGATTCGAATTTCGGAGGTAAACAAAAAATGAATGTAATTTTTTAAATTATTTTTAAGAAGATTTGAGTGCTAAGATTACTGAAACAACCAGTGAAATGAAGAAGAAAGTGGATGATCTTCAACCAGCTCGTGTGTTTTTATAATATTTCTAGAAAAAAATAGATTTTAGTGGCTTCATTTATTATCGGTCAAAATGGACTTCGAAAACAAATTTCAACAGAGTTTGAGAAGTTTGAAGAAATAAAAAAGGAAATGTCTGACACACGCGGTAAAATAAAAGCTTTTTTTCTGGTTTTTATTTTGTAAAATTGTAAATCAAATCTTTTCTTGAATGAGCTTTTTGGTTTTTGCATGTAAAAAATTTATTTTCAGAAGTACTGCTTAGAACTGTTGCCAGATCTACAGATGAAATACGAGCGTCAACAGCTACAAAGTTTCAAATTGAAAAACTTTCTGAAATAATGACTCTAAAGAAACGTTAGTTTAGCTTTCTTAAGCTCGAAAATTGTAATGTTGTTTTTAGAAGAGATGGAAAATTTGAAACAACTTCTTCAAGACGAAACTGGCGGTTCTGGGAAAATTCAGAAGGCAGACGGTAAACTTTTGTTTTATTTGTTACGATTTGTTATTGAATCCAATTTCAGTTGAAGAGATTATCTTGGCTATAGAAAAACTTGGCAAACACATCGGCCACCTTCAGCCAGCGCGTAAACATTTCAATTTTTTTAGTATTTTGATATTTTAGTGAATTCCAATGTGAAATCTCAACAACAAATTGAAGCGGAAGTTGAAGAAAAAAGAAAGGCTGATGAACTGCAAAAAGAGAAAGATAAAAGCAGGCAGAAAGAAGCTGAGGAAAAACTAAGGAAAGACCTAGAAAGAACCCTGGCAGAAGAAAAAAAAGAAAAAGAGAAAAACCAAAAAGAACGAAATGAAAGCATTCTTCTTTCTCTTCCTCGTCCCCTCCAATGGCTGAAGGCTAAATTATCTGTCGTTAATGGGGATTTTCAGCACATTGACGGTTTGTTTGAACAAAAAAAAATTTTTATTGAATTGTTTTAGGCAGGAAAATTAGTGCAGCGGATTTTCAAGATGCATTCAAAAATCAAGGTCTATGGCGTATTTGCCCAGAAGAATACAGTGAGTCGCATTGTTTCATGTTTAAAAGGAACCAAGTGAGATTGTTTTATACAAAGTCTGATGAATGTTTTAAGTAAAAACATTAGTAAAAACATTAGTAAAGCGTTTTTTTTTTTGTTTAAAAAATAGTATTAGTAAAAATTAGTAAAAATTTTAAGTAAATAAAAATTAGTAAAATTTTTTAGCAAAACTTGATTGAATTGGTAAACACACTGAACACGATTAATTTTCAGAAAATTAAATTTAAAGGTGGAAATCGATCCACTATTTCGAGATTGACAAATTTGCTGAAACATAATTTGTAAACACAGTGCAGAGCAAACGTAATAACGGCAATCACTTGTAATTTGTTTGGTGCATCAAAAGCACAAAAAGAACATTTGGTTACTAAAAAAAGCACAAAAAGAACATTTGGTTACTAAAAAAAGCACAAAAAGAACATTTGGTTACTAAAAAAAGCACAAAAAGAACATTTGGTTACTGAAAAAAGCACAAAAAGAACATTTGGATACTAAAAAAGCACAAAAAGACCATTTGGTTACTTAAACCATAAAAACGAAAACAAGAAAAAATGAAATCTTTCTTTACGATATTTTTTAACGAACAAAACACCTTTTTTGTTATTTTAAACGATATACAAGGTTGGTTTGTTACAGTATTTTTTGTCAAATTATATTGTTCGTTGAACAATTTCGCTAAAAAAATTTTGTTTTCCTTTTTAACTGTTTAACCAACAAAAAAAATTTTACGCTTTTTAATTTAAAATTATAAAAAAAACTTTTTTTTAAATTTGAAAATCACACAACCACAACGTTTTTACGTGCGCTTAGCCCTGTGTTTACAAATGATCTTTCAGTAAATGTGTCAATCGAAATAGTCAATCGATTTCCACCTTTAAATATATTTTTCTGAAAATTAATCTCATTGAAAATATAGCATAACCAACTTTTTCAAAAGTCGAATGTTGTCATGTAAGTTGTAGAAAACAAATTTTGCTCTCTGGCCATCTTCGCCAGGACAGAACCAGCGTCAAATGCCCTTATTGTAGTTTTGATACTATGCTCGGGAAGAACAAAGGAGGATTTGAGTGAGTCTGATTTTTATAAAGTTATAAACTTTTTTTCAGCTGGTTTTTACTGGATCCATGCCTTCATTTCCAGCAGATTCCCGCTGGAGTAAAAATAGAAGAATGCGGATTTTGCGGAAAGGGGGTAGTGGACGCCATTGGTAAATTCAATTTCACTAAATTTTGTTTTAGCAGAAAATATATGAATTTTAAAAACTTACATTCAGGTGGTTACACTGATTGCGCTCGACAGCCAACACATAAGGATCAGGAGGGAAGATATAACAACAGTGGCAATATTTATTGAAAAAGTTTCTGTGACTAGGTTTTTAGTGTGTAGTATAACTATAATTGTGTTTAACAGAATTGTAAGCAGGGAAATAAAGGTGTAATCTTCATTGAAAGAGTACAGGAGTTTGAGCATTCTATAGAATGGTCCAGCCAATCGATACCCCTAGCCGACACTTAAAGTAAAGTATCGGCGCCGCCACCAATAGCGCTATGGCCGTTACTGTAAGCAGTGGGACCTTGGTGGTGAAACAAGAGAAAAGTCCCCTAAATGTCCCTTTAAGCACCTAATTTCCAATGTTCTGTTCTGTTTCCCTGTATATAAGCCATGAAATGATAAAAAAAGACCAACCCTGCCCGAAGCCTATTTCCTAAAGGCAGGGGCAAAAATAACTTTTTAAGGCTCTATTTCCTTAATTCAAGGGCGAGAATACCTTATTAAGGCCCTATTTCTGCAAGCCAACGGCGATAATATCTTATTAAGGCCCTATTTCTACAAGCCAAGGGCGTGAATACCTTATGAAGACCCTATTGCCTTATTTCAAGGGCGACAATACCTTGTTAAGGCCCTATTTCCTTAAGTCAAAGGCGAGAATACCTTGTTAAGGCCCCATTGCCCTAAGTCAAGGGCGAGAATACCTTATTAAGGCCCTAATTCCTTAAATCAATACATGGAAACATTGTATTAAAATGCAAATGAGAAACGAGCAATCAACATGATCAATATTGGAGGGACAAGGCTTCTCGAATGACACTACCACGGCCCCAGGCGGGTCTTCCAAACGTCGGAGGGCTTCAGGTTCTCTGAAAATCTTGATAATTTCATTGGTAAAGTTAGCGTAACGGTAAGGAGAACAGTTTTTCAATTTCCGACTTTAGGTTCCTTTCAATAACTCACCCGTGTTCTTAGCGGAAGGCGAGTCTCCCCAAATCTTTTTGATGGAATCCAGCGATTTGACTAAAATAAATAATTAAATTTCTTAAAACTATCCAACGATAAGCGTCCTATGTTTACGGTACTCAAATTTCAATAGATTTCACTGTGAGCCTGTCTTCCTTAACAATTTCAGGGGGTTACGAGCTTTGCGGCTGACACTCGTAAAGTATTGGCGGCGGAACCGATAGGGGTCTGGCCGCTTACCGTAAGCCGTGGGACCTGGGCGGTCAAACAAGAGATAAGCCCATGACTGCTTTTTAAGCATAATATTGCGATTTTCAACTGCTAAAGAAGTAAAACTACCAATGTCCAATTACAATGTTTAAAAAAAACTCAAACAGGCATTCGTCGAAAAATAGAAGCCATTTTATTTTATGAAAATAGGACCTACCCTGTTCAGCTGCCTTGCGCAACTCGATCCTGAGACAAGTGTTCAGCGCTCGTTCAACCAAGAGCTCCACTTCCAGGGCGTGAATGCGGGCCTCCATGTCGAATCCAGGGGAATCTGAAATTTAGAGAACAGTTAGCATTGGGATTCAATCGATTTTCTGTTTTTTGGTAAGTCATTTGTAAGGTTTTTGAAAGAGAAAACAATAGAGAGAGAGAAAGAGAGAGAGATAGAGAGAGAAAGAGAGAGAGAGAGAGAGAGAGAGAGAAATAAGGCTGAGAGCAGCGAGGCTGTACAGCGGGATTGGAGGCAACTGCGGTTTGCAGACAGTAATCTAGCGTATGACTAAAAACGGCGTCTGATGGCATTCACCCGACCAGCTGTTGAACAAAAAGGAGCGGCGTCAGTGAACTCTCCGCAGGTGTCCGCTAACGGATGGCGCCGAGCGGATGAATCAGCATAGGATAACCCAGAGGACAAAATGAACACAGATGGCCGCGAGAAGTCTCTCCATCAATAGCTCACAGTGCAGAAGTTGTCTAAAAGGGACCCTTAATATTCTTTCCGAATGATAGGCGCTTTGTATTCTAATTAGCCATCTCCCCTTTGTGAACAGTCGTTGCTTGGAATTCTGTAGGGACACTAACATCCTATAGAATTACCTTAACAATGAGCTCTATTTGGAAAAGGAGCCTAACAGGATATTCTGAAATTTTGATTTCTCGTTTAAAGAGGAAGGACCTCATAAAATTGAGTTATCAAAGTATATTTATTATAGTTTCATTGAGTAGGCAACATACCCCTTTTATATGATTTGGATTGCAAAAGGGGCGCGTTTACACGACCGTTTTACGCGTTTGCCGCACGTAAAAACGGCTAGAGTGGGCGAGAGAGTGCGGGAAATGGGGAGACGCAGAGTTGGCGGCAATTCAAATGACAATTTCTCCAAATTTCAAGCGCTCCTAAATCGGTTTATTTTTATGCAAAATGAGTAAATTAGGTATTTTTCGGAATCCTGGGAATAAGATCCAGACGTTTATCACAAAAACAGAAAAATTATTATTACGCGGTCCTTCCCCTTTAAAACTCAATTATCTTGGGTTCCCTTGATCTACATTTGCAGAGGCATCGTGTCAGAATCAGTAGCCATGTTGGATTTTATTCAAAATGTCTTTGAAATACAGAAGCAGAAGCAGCCTGAGCTTATCATCTGCGTGAACAAGCAACCTTATGCAACCACCTCCGATAAAAAGCGGCCTGAGGTTATAATCTGCGCTAGAAAGCGGCCTTAGGTTGTCATATGCGTTAAAAAGCGGCTGATACAATTCCAATTGGCACGAGTGGAGGGAGATCTCAGATAGCGATAATTTGAATGTCAACGCGGTAATCGGCAGCTCTGAGTCAGACGCTGTGAGCAAGCGGCTGCCCTTTTCCCCAGCTGTGTCAAAAAACAAGACTGCGACGGTCCAGATGTATTTGGTGTCTGTCTGGCAACGAATGGAGCATAAAAGTTAGCGGAAAAGTTCACACACACACACACACACACACACACAAACACACACACACACACACACACACACAAATGGGAAATTTAAGAACTTTTATTATGGTTAAAATGAGATCAGTTTTAAAACGACAATTAAATCACTTTCGAACGCAAAGTCCAGTTTTCTTCTCACATTTGAATCCATTTTCACATTTGCTACAGGTTGCCCCAGGCTTGTAGATATTCGTGTAAAGAACATTTCCTCTGAAAAGGTGATAAACTAATTGCAATTTTAAAAAAAACTCACTTTGTACTGTATTGACAAATAACCACCACTTTTGAGCTTTTGTGGACACACATACTGCAACCGATCTTTTCTGTTTCGGCCCAGGCCATCTGTAAGAGTGGTATTAGAGAGAAAGAGAGAAAGAGAAAGAGAGAGAGAGAGAGAGAGAGAGAGAGAGAGAGAGAGAAAGAGAGAGAGAGGGAGAGAGAAGGATAACTCACTTGAGAGGCATGTCCAATTCCCGTATTGAAGGCACCTCGTGTCAGAAGAGTACTTCTAAGTCCTTTCTTTTGAAATTCGCTCTCCCAGCACTTGGAGGCTCTAGTGCCAATGTTTGTCAAATTCTAAACGTGAAAATGCGCAATCAAAAGACTTTAATCTTACTTTTCCACTAAGGATCCAGATATTTTCACCAACTCCTGGCGTTTTTGAATGTTTCAGTTGGCACTTGTCTGCAGCGAGTTGAGCAGTTCTGGCAATTTCTGGGGACCACACCTCAAATTTCAGTTTTAAGAGGTCAAATACATGGGTGGCCTGAATTTCAGAGGCCAATTCAATGGACGGTATAGAATTCAGGGGCAATTGAATGGGTGGTTTAGATTTTAGGGGTTTAAATGAATGGGTCATCCAGATTTCACGGGCCAATTGAATGAGTGGTCCCCATTTCAGCGGTCGATTGAAACCGTGGTTCAGTATTCAAAGGGCAATTAAATGGGCTGTCCAGATTTTAGGGGGTTACATGTATGGGTGGTACAGACTTGGGGTCAATTAATGGGTCGTCCAGATATTAGGGGGCCAATTGAATGTGTTGTCAAGTACCAATTGAATAGGTACAAATTTCAAGGATTTATTTGAATGGTGTGCCAGATTCCAGGCTAAAAAATATAGATGGTCTAGATTTTAAGGGGTCCACATTATAAGGGCCAACTAAATGTGTGGTCCGAGTTTCAGTGATCAATTGAATGGGTGGTCTAACTTTCAAGTTTATTTTGTATTTGAGGTGTAAATTAGGTGGTCCTATTGAATGGGTGGTCCAGATTTAAGGGGGTAATTGAATGGGTGGTCCAGGTTTCTGTAATCATTTTTATTGGAGGTCCAGAATTTAGGGGTAAATTGACTGGGTGGTCTAGGTTAAACGGGCCTATTAATGGGTAGTCCAGAATTCAGGTCTCAATTGAATGATTGATCCAGATTTCAGTGTAAAATTAATGAGTGGTGCATATTTCAGGGGTAAATTAATAGGTTGTCCAGATTTCAGGAGCAAATGGAATGGGTGGTCCAAATTACAGCGGCGATTTGCATTTGATGTCGAAGTTTCTAGGGTCTTTTGAATGGGTGGTCCAGATATCAGACACTCAATTAGAAGTACCCACCATTTTCTTCATATTAGTTGCTGGCGGTTGTCTAACTCCTTTAGCCACATATTTTCCTAAGGAAAGTTGAGATCTTAAGTTATTATGGACCTAAAATTACGGTATCAGAAAAATTGCTTGTAAAATTTACCTCTAATATGGCTTCTTGTTCAGCTTCACTAAACTTCATTTTCAATCCAGAAGCTGAAACATGATGTTATGAAAGAAATTCAAATTGAAATTCACCGAAGGCGACAAAAATCGGAAGAAGAAGTGCAAAGCGAGTCATTTCTAGAGTGGACCGGAACTAACCTGCAGGGTCCTTTTGTACTTTCCGCCGACTCATTAATCATTGAATCGGAAGGAATCATTGAGCTCAAGACGTCTGAGTGTTCTTTTGCAAGTGTTCAAGGACAATTGGGGAGATGTTTCTGAATCATCTGTGGTATTCATTTGGCACTTGAAATATTTATATGTGACCATTCAATGCATTAAGAACGTAATCTCAAGTGATTACGTAAGAATTTCAGTGGTTGACCATTGGCCTTCGAAGGCGAGAACTGGAATTTTGGTGTGGAGAAGTGGGCATGTGACGCAGAAAGTGCAAAATTTCTTACATGCGTCTGTAGAAAATCAGTAAAAAAAGCTTTAAAAGGACCATGGCCATTTTCTGCCTTTAGCTCATATTATAGAGCTATAAAAGTTACTCAAGAAAATATATACCAGTTTTGGTTTAATTGCGTCTTTTTGGAGAAATCTGCATATGAAATGCCATTTTAGCCATTCCAGGCTACAGGCTCTACACTTTCAAATTTTCAATGTTTCCGCCTGAAAATACGCAAAAAAAAAACTCTGGCATGGTAGCGCCGCGACATGGTAGCGCCGCGAAAATCACACCCGTACGAGATCGGCGGCGGTGGCCAAAATAGTCCCGACGCATAGAGTAAAGAGCATCTAGGCTAGTGTGAATCTAGAAGTGGTCCCATTAAGAAACAGCATACCTTTTTGACAGTTTCGACAATGAAAGAACACGTAATGCACTCTGTTTGTGCATTTGATTTTGCATCTGATACGTTTGCCTGTGCGGGGTGGTGGAAAGTTCCGCCTGTTTAAATCATTTCGGGACTCGCACCCGTGAGAAATCGGCGACAGTACGGAGATACTATCTGTCTGCCACAATAACACCACCGCAAAGTCAAATTATATTTTTACAGATGGTTTTTAGGTTTCCCTAAAATAAAATATGGAGATTTTTCTTCTTGCTTACAAATGAGTTTTTTCTCTCGAAATTACCAATCTCTGCATTCAATCCGTCCACAAATCTAACGTGCGCAATTGTTAGAAGAAGAACGAAATTCAGGCGCAACTTATAAATTGAAGTCATCAAAATATTTTCTGTATCGGTAAAAGTAGATTCGACTAAAGAAACAGAAAAAATAAAACAAGTCTAAAGATCAGGAAAACTAAGTTGTTTACAGAGTTTCACTGGGACTAAAAACTGGAATGCCACAAACGCGAGGCAACCACGTGACCCAAAGTGCACAGTTTACAATTTGAACATTGGGTTTTTTGAAGAATTGTATTTTCAACAAACAATTAAGTAACTTTTTGTATAACAAAAACCCATGGTTACTCACCTGATCTCCTACTCAAAAGCGGCCTTCTGTGGTCTTCCGCGGCCTTATGTTATAAAAAATGCGTTCTTCTGCGGCCTTACGTTGTAAAAACCGGTCTTCTGCGGCAATTTGATTTTAAAAAGCGGTCTTCCGTTGCCCTTTGTTTAAAAAAGCGGCTTTCTGCGGCTGTATGCTGTAAAACGCGGTTTTCTGCGGCCTTACGCTGTAAAAAGCCGCCTTCTGCGGCCTTTTGTTGAAAAAAAACGATCTTCTGTGAAGTTTTACTTCAGTGGCTGATATGAAACTGAATTAGGCTAATTTAAGAAGTTGTTGACGCTGGAGCAAGATTTCAGCCGTGGAGCGCGTTTACAGTGGATACCTCTATGGATAAATTTTTCATTTGTTCAGGAATGTTTCGTGGCTGACTGTTTCGTGGCTAACAAAAATATAATTTCATGTAAAAACGGTTGTTATTAAAGATCACTACTGGTAAAACACTTCATCGCACAAATCTCTACGAAGCATTCGTAGAAGGATTGACTGTAGTTACTGAAGTCTTCTTCCATCGAAATTGTCTGTAAGACGGCGTGACTGCCACCAACACAGTTCCACCGACTGCCCCTTGGGTTGATAACATTGTTATGGACAATAAACATAAATCTTAATTAAATGAAAAAGTGAAAACTCGTGAAAGAGGGGAAATCCACCTGAAAAGCCAAATGTCTTTGTCATCATTATCCACACAAGCCAGATTATTGGAATAGACACCACGGCAAGTGGAGCAAAAACTTGTAAACAGAGGACGTAAAATAGGCGTTGTTGGATTTTTCGTGTCTGAGGTGACATTCCGGGATTCCGAAGGTGAATCAATGTGCGGGCCACAAAAATTAAAGCAGACTGGTTACCACAGGTGTTGTAAAACAGCTCGCTGGAAGAACCGTTCTAATGTATTTATCAACATCGTAGACCACGACGGGAGCTATGTTTATAAGTTGAGTGGCATTAATGCACTGGTATTCCTAAATTTTAGCTTAACATTAAGATGAGAAGTTAGGAGGAGGATGTGAGGATGTGATAGTGTGAAAAAAATGAAGATTTGAGGATGCGAGACTGTGAAGATTTGAAGAGGATGTGAAGTTGTGAGTATGTGAGGACAAAAGAAACGGAGGGTGTGAGAAAGTGATGTGAGGATGTGGGGTTTTAAAAAGTGAGGATGTGAGAAGATTCCAAGATGCAAATTTGGGAGTGAGAATGTGAGAATGTTAGGTTTTAAACATGTGAGGATGTGAAAATTTGAAGATGTGATCAAATGAGGATCTGAACAGAATGTGATGAGTTGTCAAATAAGGGTTTCTAGTATAATTACTCATCAAAAAACTTGACGCAAAAAAATTTTGTCGAGTGGGGATCGAACTGGGGTAGTTTTGGATTACTACTTCTATTTTACTTTACTACAAAAATATTAAGTTTTGAATAAGTTAAATTTAAAAATCGATTTTCAGAAAACCTTGGCCCGGCGAAGGTTTGGTTTTTCAAAATCCAGGGCCCGGGTTTTGGCCAGCCTTGATGCAGAGTACGTCATTATGTGAAGACGTGAAGGTGTGACGACGTGAGAACAAATAAAGTGAATGTGCGAGAATGTGAGTATGTGAGTAGTGAAGGCGAAGAGGGAGACATTTTCAATTAAAAAGCAACTCACATGTTCCATGATTTTCAAAACCATTTCCGTATCATCGCCAAGATACAAAAAAACCAACAGCTGGAAAGCATCCACATACGTAAACAAGAATAAGTCCAATCTTATGATTCCAAGGAAAATTGGCAAGTGAGCGTACTACCAAATACCGATAATGAAATAGATGTACAGAAGTCGATAAACCAAAATGAAACAGTAGAGCAATTAAAACTAGCATATAATGCGTTGGAATTATTCCTCCAAGTAAACCTAAGGCATACATAATAGAAAATGGGAAAGCAGCGAAAGCAGCCATAAAGAAACTTCCCTGGAAATTGAAACTATTATTTTCTTTCGTTATCCTTCTTTTTTTATTTGTAACTTACATAAATATCAATGATTGTACCCACAACTTGGTGATACAACAAATACCACCTATATTTATGCATTGCTGATGGTGACCGAAAAGCAATACACCAATTAACATACAGGTTTATGGAGGTTGTAATAAGACAAACACATTTCTCTCTATTGAGAAACTTTTGAGTGTCTAGAGCCAGGGGTGGGCACGGAAGCATGCTGGAAGTTTACTATGTTATTATGGATATTGGCTGTCTACAGTATGCTGTTGTAGCCTACGATATTATTTTTTTTGATACCGCACATCTGTTTCAATCACCAGATATCCTGTGGTCGAGAAAGCATTGGAAACAGAGAAAATATGGAAGAGAAAAAAACTTACACACGCTCACACGCTCACTAGCATATGTATACAAACATATACAAATAGAGACAAGAAGGATAAAGGATTTACGTAAGTTTTAACTTTTTTCACAATTTTCAAACGCACATTTTACAACAATAGTAACGCGCTTTTTAAATCGGGGTTTTTTAAAATCACAAAAGTTGTGCATAAATGCATGAAAAAACATACTTAGCCGTTTACCGTAATGGAAAAAGTTTCCACGAAATACAAAAAACCGCCAAAAAGTGTTGTTTTTTAAAGTTTTTCGCCACAAACTTGGTTTTATGGAGAGAAATCAAGTGTGCTCTAATTGAAAATCTTTTTTAGAATTAAATTTGCAATCGTTTTATATACATGACTTTGAGTTTTGCCAAGTTTGAAAAACTACCGTATTTCACTTTCATCTACCGTAACCCGGCGCCCAAAACTGACCTTGGCCCAAAAGTTTCAGAATGACATATATGGGCATAGGAAGGTCTCACACAGCTTTTCAGCCGATTCTGTCACTGGTCTTAAGACGACTGCTCGATTCTTACAGATACTGCCTCTTAAAGGGGAAGGACTTCGTAAAATTTGATTTTTCAAACTATCGTTACAATTATTTCATTGAATAGATATCGTTTCTACAATTCTGAAACAAAACCCTTTTATATGATTTGGATTGCAAAAGAGGCGCGTTTTCACGGCCATTTTACGCGTTTGCCGCACGTAAACACGGCTAGAGTGGGCGAGAGAGTGTGGCAAATGGGGAAACGCAGAGTCAGCGACATTTCAAATTACAATTTCCCCAAAATTTCAAGAGCTCCTAAATCGGTTATTTTTTATCCGAAATGGGTAATAGAGGTATTTTTCAGACTCCTGGGAATGAGATCTAGGCTTTTGTCACAAAAACAGAAAATTATTTTTACGCGGTCCTTCCCCTTTATTATTTATGTAAACATCTTCTGTAGGTCAATATCATTGCTTACAAATCATTTTATTGCTAAATTCTTGGCAAAACATATTCACGACATATTTGTTGAAGGGATGACTAGACAGTTTTTTGCATGTGTGCTTATGTGAACGTATGTACCACCCTGTTTTCAGTGTCCAGTTTGTCTTCATTGATAATCATTGATGCAAAATAACCTGTTTTTAAAAAGTTGTTTTCTCCTTTTGTCTATTTCTATCAACCATTTTATCATAACAGATGTGTAGGTTACAATTACAGAAGTTGTGCACTAGTCCCCTTTATTGATTTCCTCGTCTCCATTCTTAATTTTATAGCTTCCTGCCAGCAAAAAAGTCATTGTTTGGCAAGTGCGTGAACAAAGTTTACGTTGAGCGATAAATTACCGGATATTTACTGTTACTTGTCGCCTGTCTTGGAAAAAAACACTCCAATTAAAAACAAGACTCAAAAACAAAGTATTTCAATATCAAACTCTTATGTATTTTCTTAAAAAACCTCTCTTTATATATAAAAAACAAAATTAAACAAAAGATGTTTACAAAAATTCGAAACACTTGTAATAGTGTCGATTCGAATTTTTTGCGAAATTTAATTATATCGATTAAGAAGTTTCAACTAACTCTTGTTGTATAATTCATTTTTGTGAATTTTGAAAAATAAAAAAAATTGAAATTTGGCAACTGAAAAATTCACAAAGGCAACATTGGAATTAACATTTCGGTAATTCTCAAAAACTATGCTGAAACGGTGGATATGCCACGATAAAAATAGTATCCTATGAGCACTGTTAAAATATCAAATTAAACAAGTTTAACTATATATTTTCAAAATTTTTAATTGAGCAAAATATTTCACCTTTGTTATTATGACAATTGTTGCAGAGAACAAACAGATTTAATTATCTGTTGTCGCAAACTAGCGACAAAGATTGTAGCCTACAACTGACATCAGATGACACAATTTATCCAATAACTTTCACAATGACAGCTTGTGTCGCCTACTTTTCCAGAATGCTTCCGTGTCCACCACTCGATCTAGACCCTCAGGCGTTTCTCAATCGAGAGAAATACATTTGTTTTATTACAACTTCCGTGAACTTATTTGTTATCTGGTGTATTGTTTTTCGCTCTCCTTCGGCTATGCATAGATATCGCTGGTATTTGCTCTACCACCAGATTGTCGGTGCAACCGTAGATGTATATGTAAGTGTTTTTTTTTCAAAACGCACCGAGAGCGAGAGAGAGATGAGAGAAAAAGAGATAAAAAGAGACACAGTTATTTTTTCATTCAGGGAAGCGCCCTAATGGCAGTTTTTGGTGCCTACCCATTTCCGATTATTTATGCCTTGGGGTTGTTGGGAGGCACTATTTCGGCACATTACTTGCTTGTGCTACTTATTTTTCTTGTCCAATTTGGGTTATCTACCTCTGTGCATCTTTTTCACTATCGATATTTGGTCCTGCGTTCATATGACAATTTTCCTTGGAAACATAAAATTGGAATCTTTTTTGTTTACGTATGTGGTTTTCTTCCTGGAATTGGTTTCTGGTCTCCTGGGGATGATTCTGTGAATATATTGAGAGAAATGAGCAATGTCAGTTTAAATTAGTCCCTCTCTCTTTCTGTCTCTTTCTTTCTCTCTCTCTCTCTCTCTTTTTCTGTCTCTTTTTGTCTGTCTGTATCTCTATCTCTTTCTCTCTCTTTCTCTCTCTCTTTGTCTTTCTTTCTCTCCCTCTCTCTTTCTCTCTCTAACTTATCTCTCTCTCTCTAACTCTCTCTCTCTCTAACTCTCTCTCTCTAACTCTCTCCCTAGCTCTCTCTCTAACTCTGTAACTCTCTCTCTCTCTCTCCCTCCGTCTCTCTCTCTCTCTCTCTCTCTCTCTTTCTCTCTCTCTCTAACTCCCTCTTTAACTCTGTAACTCTCTCTCTTTCTCTTTCTCTCTCTCTCTCTCTCTCTCTCTCTTTCTTTCTTTCTTTCTTTCTTTCTCTCTCTCTCTAACTCTCTCTCTAACTCTCTCTTTGTCCCTCTCTCTCTCTAAATCTCTCTTTGTCTCTCTCTCTAACTCTCTAACTCTCTCTCTCTCTCTCTCTCTCTCTCTCTCTCTCTCTCTCTCGCTCTCTCTAACTCTTTCTCCCTTTCGATATATCTTTCTCCCTCTTTCTCTCTCTTACTTTCTCTTTCTCTTTCTCTTTCTCTTTCTCTTTCTTTTTCTTTCTCTCTCTCTAGCGCTCTCTCTTTCTTTTTCTTCTTTTTCTTTCTCTCTCTCTCTCTCTCTGTTTCTCTCTCTCTCTTGTTCTTTCTATTTCTTTACCTTACCTTACCTCACTTAACCGCATTTCAGGAATATGAGTGTATCAATGCCACCCAACTTTTAAACATCGCTCCAGTAGTGGTTTACGATGTAGATAATTTTATCAAAACAGTATATCCACCAAGTTGTTTTTCCATACCTTTGGTTACCATTGTGCTGTTGTTTTTCGTCTTTCGCACGATGGTACTCCTTCGAAATCCAGCAATGTCACCACAGACACGAAAAATCCAACAGCGTCTTTTTTACGCCCTTTGTTTACAAGTTTTCGCTCCGCTTTTTATGATCTCCATACCTCTTGGATTCATTGTTTGGATTATGATGACAAAGACATTTGGCTTTGCAGGTTTCATACTGTCTGTTAGATTTAACATTTCAAATTAAGATTTGACTTTATTGTCCACATCAATGTTGTTCACCCATGGAGCCGTCGGTGGAGCCGTGTTGGTGGCAGTAACGCCATCTTACAGACGATTTCGGAGAAAGAAAACTTCGGTGAATGCTGCCATAGCTTCTCCGGTTGTGTCGTAGAGAAGCATCACCAATAATGATTAATAAAGTTATGTTTACCCGTAAAAAACTGAATGGAGTAATCTGTCAAGGTGTTTAACTGCCTGATAATGCGCATGTGAATGTGAGAAAGAGAGAGAGAGAGAGAGAGAGAGAGAGAGAGAGAGAGCCATAAAAGGGTGGCATTTTGGGTCGCGACAAAGCGATTTGTTAAAAGTGCTTTTTTCAACAAAGACTTTTTTGAAAAATGCGACTTTTGTGTTTGTAAATCAAAAAAATAAAACCTACAATTTTTGCCATTTTCAAGCCATCGCTACCTCAATAAGAGAAGAACAATAACTACACCATAAATATACGATGACAGTATTCCCTCGGGTCCAATAACTGTGTACGTTTCAGCCCTCCTATACGATAAAATAAGCGTTACACAAGATTTCAAATCCAAGTTTTCAGCCAAAGATATTGAGAACTGGTTTCACGGGCCAATTTCAAAGTTTCCTTAACAAATTAAAAATTTATCAATGGAGGTTCCGGAGGATAAACGCGCTCCACGGCCAAAATACCGTTCCTGCGCCAATAGCGTTCTAAATTAACATAATTCAGTTTCACATGACCCATTGCTATAAAAGATGTTGTTTTCCCACAGATTTCACCTTTTTCTGACCTACTTTTTAAAACAAAAATAATAGGAAAATAACAATTTTTAAGTGAAAAATAACCAAAATCTTCATTTTTCGTCGGTCCTCCGGATGGCTGCTACTTGCGACTTTGTTGTTTGTTACAGAATGAGAAACTTTTCAAGAAAGAGAGAGAGAAAGAAAGAAAGAGAGAGAGCGAGCGAGATAGAAACAGAGAGAATGATAAAACATACATGGAAACAAAATGTTAAAAACGTCTGGAATTTTAGCTGAAAATCCTATAAATGTGGTCCACATTCATTACTTGTAAAACATATTTATTACACAAATCTTGGAAAGCATCTTCACGACATATTAAAAGAAGGGGCAACTGCAGTTAATGAAGTTTTCTTTTTCCGAAATCGTCTGTAAGATGGGGTAACCGCAACTAAAACAGCTCCACCGACGGCCCCTTGGGTTGATAACATTGATGTGGACAATAAAGTCAAATCTAAACTTGAAAGGTTATAACAATCGTATGGCGAAAAACCTGCATAATCATACGTTTTCATCATCATAGTCCGTGTGATGAATCCCAAAGGAATGGCAATCAAGGCGAGTGGAACAAAAACTTGTAAACACAGAGCGTAAAACAAGCGCTGTTGCATTTTCCGAGTTTGTGGCGAGATTGCAGGATTCCGAAGCAGGATTAGTGTGCGAACTACGAAAAACAACAGTAGAATGGTTACCAAAGGTGTGGAAAAACAATTTGGCGGAATAATAATTTTCATGAATTCATCAACATCATAGGCCACTGTTGGACCGATGCTTAATAGTTGGGTCACATTAATGCACTGATATTCCTGAAATACATATACAGTGCCTGCCATAAGTATACGGTCACCCTTTTTTGAGATTTTCAGTAAATTTGCATTTCTTTTTTAAAAAGCGTGATATAACTTATTGAATTCAGCATGCATTTATGAACAGATTAGTTTTTTAAGATCGATTTTTCATTGACATACGACTCTGTTACATGCATTCCAGTGAGGGTCCTTGAATCAGGACCTGAAACGGACGGAATTTTTCTTGATGCTAAAACAGGCGCCATTCTATAGAGCGTAAAAAGTTATCACTAAATCTGTTCTTGTTTGATTTTATAAAAATTTCTCTCGCGAAGAGATGAACAGAGCGGTTTGAAAAACAATTTTTAATTATAAAACAATGGATATTCAAATGCAAAATAATGAAAATTCATTTTTGGCTGCCGAAATTTGCGCTTTTCAAACCGTTCTGTTCACGAGGGAAATTTTTCTTAAAACAGATTTTGTAATAACTTTTTACGCTCTATCGCAGTGCGTCTGTTTTGGCACCAAGAAAAATTCCGCTTCAGGTCCTGATTCAAGGACCCTCCCGGAAATGCACTTAACAGAGTTGTATGCCAATAAAAATCGATATTTCAAAAATAATCTGTTCATAAATGCAATGCATGCTGAATTCATTAAGTTATATCACGCTTTTTAAAAAAATTGCAATTTACTGAACATCTCTAATGAAAGGTGGCCGTTTACTTATGGCAGGCACTGTAAAAGACCGTGAGGGTATGAGGATGCGTGGACGTGAGAGTGTGAAGATGCGGTTATGTGATGATGTGAAAACGTGAGGATGTGAAATTGTGAGGATATGAGAAACTAGACGTGAGAACGTGAGGATGCCACGGTATGATGATGTGATAATGCGATGTCATAAAGATGTAAAGCTGAATGGTCGTGAGGGTGTGTGGATGTGACAAGTTGAGTGTGTTTGGCATTTTTACCTGATGAAAGGCGATGTCCCTAAAAACTTACGTTTTCCAAATTTTTCAAAACGTTTTCCGTGTCGTCCCCAAGATACAAAAACCCTAGGGATGGAAAACAGCCACATACGTAAATAAGTACAAGTCCATTTTTATGTTGAAAAGGAAATTTGTCCAATGTGCGCACAACCAAATATCGATAGTGAAATAGATGTACAGAAGTAGATAAACCAAATTGGACACAAAAACTAAGTATTACACACAAGTAATGTGCCGAAATTGTGCCTCCTAACAACCCCAAGGCATATATGATTGAAAAAGGGTAAGCTGCGTAGACTGTCATAAGGACGCTTCCCTGAACGTTAAAACTGTTTTTTTTAAAAATAAAAATACATGGATCTCTGTTTTTTTTTTCTTTTTTTCTTTCAGTTTGTCTGTCTCCCTCCTTCTGCTTTTTCTCAACGTTTTTACCCTTTTATGTTAACTTACATAAACGTCAAAAAATGCACCCACAACCTGGTCGTAGAGCAAATACCACCGATATCTGTGCATAGCCACAGGAGACCGAAAAATAATACACCAAATAACAAAAAGGTTGACCGAAGTAGTGAGAAGGCAAATATATTGCTCGCGATGGAGAAACGCCTGAGAATTAAGTTCGAATGGTGGGCATGGAATCATGTTGGAACGTTTGTGGAAATAAACAGACTTGAGTGTGCCATGGTAGCCTACAATTTTCTATTTGAAGCAGTATTGACAGCAAAACACAAGATACCGAAAGGTTTCTATAAACAGGGATAGGTGGAAAAGCAGAATCTGTGACGATTTCACCCGAAAATACAAAATCCAAACTTGCGATTGTTGGGTAACGTATCGCTACTTTCACGCTCATATCTCCATTAGAGACAGATTTATCTTGCAGGCGCTATCTTCCAACGGCTGTGCTCGCCATATTAAGATCTCAGGTGCCACGCGGTACGAGGTTGGCCCACTTAAGCGAGCGGTGGTTCCCTCGGATCAGCCGCGGAAGAGTAGTGATTCCCTTTCCAAGTATTTAACATCCCAAACCACATGCAACTCAGATTGCTCGAAGTTTATTACTAAACTTTTCACACAAAATAAAACAGACATAAAAGGCGACGATCCGGCAAGTGTACAGCAAGACGAACGTCGCGGGTGAGCAGGGGCAGTTTCACTTTAGTTCTTCCACAGAGCGACGTAGATCAGTTCTGAAATGGAAGAATAAAGGTAAGTACGCAGAACAAGATGTCACAGGGTTCAGTTGCCATAAATCAGAGGCCTAAGGCCTGTGTGATTGGAAATCCTCACGGGTAATTCAGATTTACACATATTTAGGGCCCAAAACCCATACAGATTAACGGTAAAGACTAACCTAACATTTAGCAGTTACAACCAGTAGCAAATCAGTTAGGAACCGGTCGGCGTCAGCGCAGAACCTCGACTTCCGGCCGATTTGCGTCAGAAAGCGCGGGTTCCGAGATTACGGTACCAATTCGCGAAGGGGCGCGCTTAATGAGCAGACCTTTAACCAGTTGTTCTAGCTGAGTTCTCCTTAACGCAAATATAACCAAACCTGGTTATAATTCGACGGATTCTCACGAAAACGGCGACACTCCCCGGCGGCGAGAAAGGGCCCAAAGAGGACTTACGAACTCAGAAGGTCAAACAGTATAACGCTCTAAGTAGTTCCAGAGTGGAGGGAGCAAAAGTCAGTGATGCAGATCAACCTAAACGGTAGCTGAAAGTTAAATTGGGTATAAAACGATTGCAAATTGCATTATAAGACAGGGAATGTCAATTTGAAAAAAATTGATTTCTCCACAGAAAAAAAAGTTTTTGACAAAAAAAAACTTTAAAAAAAACAGCACTTTTTCGCAGTTTTGGATGTTGCAAAAAACTTTAAAATGTCATTTAAAAAGCGCTCATTTAAAACTCATTTAAAAAACGCGTTACCTTTCTTGTCAAATTTGCGTTTAAAAAAGGAGACCCTTCATGTGAATGTTGTCAGAAAATTTGTCCAAGTATTGAAAGTACATTTATTGAAAAGATGAGGTTTCCACTAAGAAAATCTTTTTTGAAAAAGTTATTTTGATTAAGGTTGAAGCGAAACCATTTTCTTAAAAACAGAATTACTTACAGGGCGCTCCAAGAATTGGAACTAAATGTTTGATCGGTGTTGGAATCTATGGTCCTAAAAAATCAAACAACATTCTTGTTTAACAAAAACTTTATTGATCAATTCCGGGTAAAAAACAAATCTAGCAAACTAAGACACTTTCGGGGAGAGAGTAACTGCTGTAATCGAAGTTTTCTTCCATCGCAATTCTCTGTAAGAAGGCGTAACGGCCACTAAAACAGCTCCGCTGACGGCTCCTTGGGTAGAAAACATTGTTATAAATAATAAACACAAATCTTAATTGGAAAAGTTATCACTATAGGTTGCTATGAAACCTGCAAGTCCGTAGGTCTTCGTCACCATAATCCAAAAAATGCACCCCACTGGAATGGATATCATAACGAGCGTAGTAGAAACTTGTAAACAGAGGGCGTAAAACAGACGCTGTTGAATTTTTCTAGTTTGCATAGACATTGCGGGATTTCGAAGGAGTGTCAGTGTGCGAACAACAAAAAATAGAAGAAAAATAGTTACCACAGGGGTAGCGATACTATTTGGTGGGACAAGAGTTGTATCGAATTTTTCAACACTGTAGACGACTACAGGAGCAATTTGCAATAGTTGAGTGGCATTTATGCACTGATAGTTCTAAATAAATTTTGATTTTGGGGGACAGTCGTGAGGGCAGGGGTGACCAAAAAAGGGTGCGGAGACATCAAACAAAAAAAATCATTTTTTTAAAATAAAATAAAAACTTTTTTTGGTTTGACGACCCACGAGTTTTTTGGTCTAGAAGAGAAGGCTTTCAAAGTTCTTTGCCAGCCGAAGATGCAGAGGCCGACCCCCCAAGCGCACTCCATTGCTAATCGCAGTCCTTTAATAAAGGTTACGGACTCGACGAAACAAATGCAGTTCTTCTTCGCTTGAATTCTTTCTTTCATCAATTCATTTTATAGGTTTTAAAGCCATTCAGTTATTTTTATAATATGTTACAATTTTAGTTTTTTTAACTTTATTTTATTCAAATTTACTAATTTCTTTTTAAAAAAGTTTTTTTTTAAATTTCCTTTTAAATTAATTTATTGAAAAGTTTTTTTAAATTTTTTACAATTTTTAATGGAATTTTTCGATATAAATAAAAACGAAAAAAAAATTAAATAGTCATTTTTTAATTGTATTTGTTAAAAAGCTTTCTTAAAAATTTTATGTTTATATAATTCAATTCCCCAAAAAAAAATAAATTGTAAGGTATTTTAAAAAACAAATGAAACACTTTAAAACACCTATAAAATTAATGGACCGTTGATCCCACGGACCGTTAAACCCAGGGACCGTTGATCAAAGGGCGGACCGTTGATCCCGCTAAACGACCCTATTTATTTTATAGCCACACTTTTGTTTCAAATGGGGGGGGGCGTGCGGTCGCCGAATTGAGGTGGGAAAGTGAATATGCCACAAGACGAAAATGTGGGTGAACTCACCACGAAAGAGAAAAAAGAAAAGGAGAGGGGAGAAAAAGAAAGAGGGAGAGAGAGAGAGAGAGAGAGAGAGAGAGAGAAAATGAAGTGAAAGAGGGTAATAACTTACATCAGCCATATCTCTCAGTACGTTAACCGTATCATCTCCAATATACAGAAAACCAAGTCCTGGTAAACAACCACATACGTAAACAAAAAAGACTCCAATTTTGTGTTTCCAAGGGAAATGGTCAAGGGAACGCACAACCAAATAGCGATAGTGAAACAGATGCACAGAAGTAGATAACCCAAATTGGACAAGAAGAGTAAGCAACACAAACAAGTAATGTGCCGAAATAGTGCCTCCAATTAATCCCAAGGCATATATAATTGGAAAAGGGAACGCAGCGTAAACTGTCATTAGGACGCTTCCCTGAAAGTTAAAGTGTGTTGTGATCTCTCTCTCTCTCTCTCTCTCTCTCTCTCTCTCTCTCTCTCTCTCCCTCTCTCTCTCTCTGCCTCTGCCTCTGTTTCTCGGTCTTTCTCTTTCCCTCTCTACATTATGGTCTTTAAAGGGGAAGGACCTCGTAAAATTGATTTTTCAAAGTATCTTTATTATAGTTTCATTGAGTAGACATCATTTCCACTATTCCGAAACATACCACTTTTTAAAGGTTTGGACTGCAAAAGGGGCGCGTTTACACGGCCGTTCTACGCGTTTGCCGCACGTAAACACGGCCAGAGTGGGCGAGAGAGTGTGGGAAATGGGGAGACGCAGAGTTGGCGGCAATTCAAATGGTAATTTCCCCAAATTTCAAGCGCTCCTAAATTGATTCATTTTGATCTAAAATGGGTAAATGAGGTATTTTTCGGAATCCTGGAAATAAGATCGAGACTTTTATTACAAAAACAGAAAAATAATTTTTACGCGGTGCTTACCCTTTAACTCACATAAATATCGATAATGGTACCAGCAACCTGGTGGTAGAGCAAATACCAGCGATATTTGTGCATTGACGAAGGAGAGCGAAAAACAATACACCAAATAACAAAAAAGTCAACGGAAGTTGTAATTAGACAAATATATCTCTCGCGATTGAGAAACTTCTGAGGATTGAGATCGAGTGGTGGACACGGGATCATGTTAGAAAGTTAGAAGACACACGCGGTCTACAAATGTAATTGTAGCCTACATTCTGTTTTCTGAAAGAGATTGGAAGCAATTAAGGGAAACATTTTACTGAAAACAGTATTTCTTGCATCAAGGATTATAAATGAAAACACGAAGAGAGGAATGTTTCAACACACACACACACCGACACACACACACACACACACACACACACACACACACACACACACACACACACACACACTCACGCTTTCACAAAAACAAACCTACAAAAACAAGTAGTTTTACAATATAAACATGTCAAAGACCCAACAGACGTGTGTGTGTGTGTGTGTGTGTGTGTGTGTGTGTGTGTGTGTGTGTACATAAGGCATTACTCTTTCAGAATGCGGGCTCACAGTAATCCACGTTAGCGCCAGCATACATTTTTTTGTTGGGTCGGCAAATTGCATACCGTAACCTGATCTTTGTTAGACCGTATGCAAAGAACAACCAAAAAACTTTGCAATTCTTGTGAATGACAAAACGACACTGAAAAGTAAAGATTCAATGATAAGGAAATATCTAACGTTGTTTGCATGCCAACCAGTTTGAGTAGTTTCAATATGGGCTTTGAAAATGATATTATTTTTCCTTATTCAGGTGGTGGAATGTTTTAAAGTAAAGTGGTATTGTTCTTGTCGTTGGCTGGGTAAAAAAAGAATGGTTGAGTTTAGTTCACTTTTACAAAACTTTAATATTAAAGAAAAATTGTTCTGAACAGTCAAATTTGACTATTTGTTCTGCAATCCTTCCAACCTTGATCTTACCATCTTTTCACTTCGCAACATTCGCGAACATTTTTCGTTGCACTTTCCAGGTCAGCGTACGGTATCAGAAGTTGCGATCGTCATCTGACTGTTGCCCTTTTGGTGAAAAGTGGGATCTTCGTTACACTGAACAAAGTCAAAACCTGATTTTAAGCCGTTCCGAGGAGTTCTTAAACGGGTGGTCACAATCACCGATACCAAATGTGTTCAGCCCTATTCCCTTCACAAAGCTTCGCTATCCCAAAGAAACAGACATTTTTTTTCAGAATGACTGTCAAGGTTCGCAACACTGTCCGCACCACCGCTCGTCCCCGTCTTTCCAACCAGTAGATGAAGACTACTTCCATTCATAGTCCGATGTTTGGCCAGCATCATGTATTTCAACAATAAACTTTTCATCAAATATGTGCTTGTTTTCTTAATTCCGGTTTCTACAATGAGGACGTTTTTTCCCGCTAGATAACAAAAAACCCAAGCAATCGGTGTCGTTTAACAAATCACACAAAATGACAAACACTTTTCACAGTATTTTTAAGGGGTTAATGTTTTGTTTCTGCGAAACTTCTGCGGAAGCCTAAAATTTAAGATCTTATACAAATTTACATATTAATTTTGTTTTGGTACAATGAGCACCAAAACCAAAGTACCTGCTTTCCTTTCCGCTGACGGCTAGAGTGGGGACTGTTCCAAACAACGATCGCAACATTGAAGGTCGTTTCAGTGCAGAATCGGAACACAAAGATCGCTCACTAGAACTATAGTCCGAAACTTGCTGTTAACAAATTTATTGAAACTTGCATTTGCCATTTTCTGAAAGCTCAAAGCATAATAAAAACTTCCAGTGTAACATTATTGTAATTGTAAGTTCACAAGTTTAGTTCCCTAAATACGTTTTTGGTGAACCCTTTGAAACGATTTGTTGGGCTTTGGTTTTAATACTTTAAGAATTCATATTGAAATAGAGTACACATTTAATGAAAGAAAAGTTTATTGTTGCTACATTTGATGTTGGCCAAGCATCGGACTATGCAGTGGAAGTCGTCATCATTTTCTACTGGTTGGAAGGACGGGGACGGACGGTGGTGCGGACAGTGTTGCGAACCTTGACAGTCATTCTGAAAAAAACCGTATATTTTTTAGCGATGGCGTGAATTGGTGAAGGGGAAACATGGGCTTACATAGTTGGTGCCGGTGGCCACCCGTTTAAGTACTCCTCCAAACGGCTTGAAATCTGGTTTCGACGAGCTCAGTGTAACGGAGATCCGATTTTTCACCAAAAGGACAACAGGTGATGATCGCAACTTTTGATACCGTACGCTGACCTGGAAAGTGCAACGGAAAAAGTTCGCAAAAGTTGCGGAGATAGAAGTGATGGCAAGATCAAGTTTCTCGGGAACAGAGAACACACCGTGAAAAAAACAGACGTTTCTAGAGATAGATCATTGTATTTTTCGTTGTCCTCTGCAGTTCAGCGTACGGTATCTGTTCTTATGATCGTCACTTGATTGTTGCCCTTTGGTGATAAATGCGAACTGATCAAACCAAAACTAGATTTCCAACCGTCCGAAGGAGTACTTAAACGGGTGTTGAATGAAGCCACCATCTTCCTGAAGCCACCTTCTCTCTTCTTAAAACATCTTGAACACCTTTTAATATTTATGTTTCAGAATGACTGTCAAGGTTCGCAACACTGTCCGCACTACCGTCCGCCCTCGCCCCTCCAACAACTGAAAGCCTTCATAGGTAACACATAGTTTCTATTTTGAAAATCTGATTTTTAGAAATTTGTCATCCAAGTCCACGCTTCATCAACAAATTTATAACAAATAAACGTTAGCTCCTCATGGCGATTTATTTTGAAAGGAAAAATATCTCTTGCAACAATAAATACCAGGTGTATGTTTTCAGGAAAGTATACTGAAATAAACTTTTCAATACATTAAGAAAAACATAAAATAAATAAGCAGAGGGGAAAAACAATTGATTAATACCAGATTAGGGGAAGTCTTGTACAATCCTAAGTGATCCTTGCTCTTTTTTCCTTCGGTTGATCGTTGTCTTCGTAAATGGTTATTTGGCTGAAACGAAGCTATTGTGAGGTGTAAGACGTGGGAGCTCACTTTTTGGAACAATCCTTTGTATGTTTGCCATAGTCATGTTCTTCTGTACTTCTTCCTTTACCTCTGTTGTCACTGAAACGGGCATTGTTTGCTTTCGCTAAAGAACAATTTCTCTAAATCTATCGATCGCACTCCGAATATTTCTATAAACAAAATAAAATGAAATCAACTTCACCTTTAGTCAAGTTAACGTTTGTGGGCGAAGGAATCAGGTGGTCTAGGGTAGCATTTGTGGAATCATTTGAAACTTCACTACTGAAACAAGATCACACATCTCCTATTCAAACTTGCAAAACACACTCTCTCACACACTCACTCACACATACACAAACAAACATACACCACATACACATACATACACACATACATACATACACACAAAGAACACAACTTGAAACATAAACATACGCGGCACATATTGCAGACATAGTAATGGCTTCATTCTGTTGATTATTGGTGTCTTTAAAGCTCCTCAGACGATCCCAAAGCTTGTCTTTAAAAAACAATGTAAAATTTAAAAAAAAATGAAATGTATACCTTCAGTTGGGCTTGGGTTATCAACAGACACCGTGTGAACCTCCGAGGTGGTCTTGGCTTTAGAGTGCTCGGCCCTTCTGAAAAATAAAACTTGGTGAAACTTCAATTCTTTCTCTCTCTCTCTCTCTCTCTCTCTCTCTCTCTTTTACTTACCTAATTTCTGCGCAACCGTGATCAAATGTTCCCTTCTCTTTTTCAGAGTTCTTTTCTTGAATCCCAATTTTCGGTTCGTCAGTTGAACACCCAGGTGCTAATACAAACTTACAGTACGATTAAAATTATACAAACCTTTGAGATCCTTTAACTTCAAAAGCGGCGCTCCATCGTTAACAAGTTTTTGCAACACGGAAGACAAGTTGTAAATTGAAGAACTAAATACAAACTTTCGGTGAATTATTATTCAACTTACTTGCACATTTTGTGAGAAGCATTTTGATCATGCATTTTCTTTCTTAAATTAGCAACAGTTGTCTTCAAAGATTCGATTTCCGCCTCACGTTCCATGATTAAGTTCTTGTTTTTCACTTTTTCTTGTGTGAGCTCGTTCAAAGTGTCTTCCACTAGAATCTGCAGCTCCTCTGTGGTTTTGTTCTTCTCCGCCAAAGCGGTGTTTTCTTCTGCCAATTTGTTCTTAAGTCCTTTCTTTTCTTCCCTAAGTTGTTCTACAGATCTCCCCCATTCTGCCAATTGAGCCTTGGATTCTGTCACAGTTTTTGCCATCTTGTCGAGCTCGGTAGCTGCATCTTGGCTTTGTTCTGTCAGATGTGCGCTAATCTTTTCAAGCTCCTTAACTTTGTCCTTCAAAAGATTGTTTGCCGTCAGAAGAGCATCAATTCGTTGGTCTCGAACCACCAACATCTTTTCTTTTTCCTTATCCGCTTTTTTGAAGTCACTTTCCAACTGTTTCCGTTCTTCTCTCATCTTTTCAACGTTTTTTCTCTGTACATGTAGAGGTTGAGAAACGGATGCTTTCTCCCGTTCTAATTTTGCAACTTCCAGCGTCAGTTCCAGAATGAGCTTATGATTATTCAACTTTTCCTCCTTAGATGCTAGTATAAATATGTCCTTTTCTTGAGCATGCTTTTGAAGGATGGCGTTTTTATCCATCATTTCTTGTCCCACTTTCTTTGCCTTCTGTATTTCTTCCAAATGTTTGGCTACTTCTAAAACATATAATAAACAAATAATCAATAATAAAACAACCTCTGACATGAGAATTTTTCGATAGTATCAGTTCTTGAAGCCATTTCTTGCTTATCCCTTCAGGTATGACACTTGCGTAGACGTTTTGCCCAAACAATAGAGAAGAAACATCGTCAAAACAATTGAAGTAGATAAATTTAGTCAGGGTACAAACCAATTCCGTGCAAATGATCTCGATAACATCTAAATGAAATGCAGTTTTGAGTAACACGCTTCACGGAATCTCCTCCTTTGCAACTCATTTTAACATATCTTTAAATAACTATGTAATTCAACAAGACTATTTAATTTACTTGTATCCACTGGTGATTGGACGCAAATTCGGAGCACCACACCGTTTTTCTTCTTTGAAGTTTGTACAGTGAATATACCAATGTCTTGCAGGAGCTGTGATCGTCTGGCTGCACTTCCAACAAGTAAAGCTGATATCATCGTCAATTGCAGACATGATCACTAAAATTGACCAACTGAAAAGAAAAGTAAACGAAATTAAGGGAAAAAGGAAACATGAATAAGAATCGGGTGTTGGGAAGGTTTAGAGGGCGAAACGGGCATCGGTGGTTCAGTGGTAGAATGCTCGCCTGCCACGCGGGCGGCCCGGGTTCGATTCCCGGTCGATGCAATGCTTTTGCAAACTTTTAGAATGGCATATCCATTAACAGACAAAAACGATTTTCGGTTCTTTTGTATTAAAAAAACAAGGGAAAGGCACAATACGATGTAACGGAGAGAGCATGAAGAGAATTAAACAAAGTTTTAAAGAAAAGAATAACTTTGAGAGGGAAGCAAGCAAAAAAGAAGAAATAGAAAACATCCTCAGATGCCAAAGCAAATTATAAAATGTAAGAAAGTTTCACAAATTCACAAAACCAAACAACTGTACACTTCCAATTAAAAGAATCGTTGCAATTAGAAGGCATCTTTTCTTCCAAAGTTGAATGTTTTGCCCGCAATATTAGACATGGCAAGAACTGGAATCGACAAACGATTTGAAAAGACAAGCGTGAGCAGCTGTTACCCGCTGTTTACTGCTCCCATAGTTTATAACACTACACTACCGGCCTGAAGCTGGCCGGTCATTTGTCAACATTGTGAAGGAGCTTTCATTTGCATTTTGGCGCTTTCTTCTTCTATTTCTCTCCGTGGACAAAACAAAGTAAAATTACGAACAATGAGAGTAGTTTATTAGGCGTCAACTCGCAGTTCAAGTAAATTAGTCTACATAGATAGACAGGACGTAAAACGAGGAAGACGGAAGAATACGTGAAGGTGTTGCTGGGTACGGATAGAGCTAATTGTGTTAAAGCAAATAGTACATATGTGCGAATCTTCGAGAAGGTTATAACTAGAAATATTCGTCCTCCATGCATTAAAATATACAATCGGTAGAAGTTATAGGAGGTAAACTTTGGAACAACAGAATAAAGGATAGCCTAGCAGCCCCCTAGTTTACTCTGGGTTTCTTCTCCTGAGGCTCGCCATCACTCGGCTCGTCAGGAGCAACGACCTTCTCACTAAACCCAAAACATAAACATATTCAACACCTATATCTCACCTGTTGTTTCTATTAGCATTCGGCTGATCGTCGTCTACAACTTCCTGTTTAATGGCACGCACTTGTTCCGGAGCCGTAGCTTGCTTGATCTTGTCATTCTGCTTTGAATTGATTTCTTTGAGGTTGCGGAAGCGTTCCGAGTGCTTTCCTTAAATGAACAAGCTTTGAAATTACGAAATTGTGGTTACCGGAATGAGAGCTGCTTGCGGTGGGTGCAACAGGGTTGTCATTAGTTGTCTCATCGGAAACTGTGATGGCTCCACGTACTCTGAAAAGCTTTTTCAATTTGAATAAAACATCACTGGCCACTGGATATTTTGCTAAAACTGTACGGCCAAGATGTTTTGGCTCCCGTGTTCTCCGTGTAACCTCTGATTCCGCGCGATCTTTCGGTTTTCTTTTCGTTTTTCAGGCAAATAACGGCCATCGTTTCAGGACCAAGTAAACACAAACTGCTCCCTTCCACCAACCAACTCGGAAAGCCGGCTTTGCTGACCTAGATTCGTGTTTCATTTTTATGACTATATTTTGTGTCTGCGGATGCAAAATTTCAAACTATGCCTTCCGCTTATTTTTTTGTCTTACCTGTTTTCTCCATCATGGTCCATGCCATCCACTGTCTCAGGGTGCTTCTCTTGCTGTCCCGATTCCTCCGGCGGGCACCGATCTAAAACTAAAGTTATATTGTAAACAAAACGCTCTTACCTTCGGCTGGCTGGCACAACTGCGGTGCTCCATTCTTCACCAGTTTGTTCAAAACTGACGTCAGATTCAAAATTGAAGCGCTGAAGAATTCACAATTAGAGTCTAACATTTGACGGCATACCTTTGCATGTTACACTCAGTCTTCTTCTCTTCCAGCTTTTTCTCAAGCTGCTTGACAGTTCTCTTCAACGCATTGAGTTCCATTTGTGGCTCCAGGGGCAAAGTCTGATCGTCAGAAGGGGTTTCCCTCTCTTGTGAATTCGTATCCTTGGTAAAGTCACGCATGATCTCATGCAGTAAGTTCTCCATGTCATCAGAAGCCTTGGTCTTCTCCGCCAATAGACCGTTTACAGTATCCAAATTTTTCTGAAGGTCCAAATTTTCCTTCTTGAGCCTTTCCACATCCTGTTTGAGAACGGCAGCCACGTCCAAGTAGTCCTGATTTGCAGCCACGGCCTGATTCCCTTCTGTAAGCTGGGATTTCTCCAATTCCTCGATGCGCTTCATCAGAAGCTCGTTCTCACTCTTGACAAAGCTGTGCAGAAATTGCCATTCAGCTGCTCGGCTGAGTTTTTCATTGATTTCCTTCTGTTCCACGCGAATTTTCTTCACCTTCTTCTGTATCTTGTTAAAAGATGCAACCGCCTGGGCTTTCTCCGTCTCCAGTGTCCTAACATCCTTCTCCAGGGCAGCAACTAACGATTTGTTTTTGGCACCTCCCTCCTTGGCCATCTTCAAAGCCACATCTTTGTCCTCGGCCTCCTTCTGAAGAAGGATGTGCTTCTCCTCATTCTCCTTGATTTTCTTTTTCAACTGACCGATTGTCTCTGAGCGTTTGGCAATTTCTGAAAAATAAAACCTAACCAAAACAATCAAAACAACCAACCTTTGGTGCTGGTCTCCTCAACGGAGATTAATTCCTCCAAACACTTTATGCTGAATCCTTCCACAATGAAAGTTCCATAGGCCATCTGGCCATAGATTGTCTCCAGATGATTGTCGTCTAAAAATCCGTGTTGGGTATGCCAAACCATTTCTTACCAATGCCATGTAAATGCCCAAACTTGCATTTCTTGTAGATGGTGTTCTTTGGCACAAGGCAAATACCTTCCGTACAGCATTTTATGTAACTTGAAACCAACAATTTGTATAAAGTTCATCTTACCGGCTGTCTTCAGTTGTAGGATATAGATTGATGGCCCCACATCGTTTGTTTCCACAGTATTCCCAGTATTTCTTGGAAGGAGCCGAAAAGTTGTGGTGGCACTGCCAGCAAGTTAGTTGGACATTAGGTGCAGAATCCGAAGCCATTGTATCTAAAACAGAAAAAGTGTTATCCACTATTTGGAAATCAAAGTAACAAAGAAATGGACACGGTTAAATTCAAATTTGGATGACAAAAGGTGGATAGGAGAAAGAGAGAGAGAGAGAGAGAGAGAGAGAGAGAGAGAGGTAGAGAGAGAGAGAGAGCACGAGAGAGAGAACGAGAGAGAGAGAGAGAGAGAGAGAGAGGTAGAGATAGAGAGAGAGCACGAGAGAGAGAGAAAACGAGAGAGAGAGAACGAGAGAGAGAGAGAGAGAGAGAGAGAGAGAGAGAGAGGACGAAAGAGAGAGGGAGAGGACGAGAGAGAGAGGGAGAGAGAGCGCGAGTAAGAGAGAAAGAACGAGACAGAGAGAGAGAAAGAAAGAACGAGAGAGAGAGAAAGAGAGAGAGAGAGAGAGAGAGAGAGAGAGAGAGAAAGAAAGAGAGGGAGAGAGAGAGACAAAAAAAATAAGGAGACAAAGAGAAAGAGAGAAAGAGAGAAAAAGAGAGAGAAACAAGAGAGAGAGAGGGGGAAGAATAAGGCATATTGCTACTTTGCTAGCCATGTTCGGTAAGCACGGTGTTAGAAACTGTGCGCAAAATGACGCGAAGGCAGCTGTGCACTTCTCGGCGCCCTGTGATTTTTCCCCTTAGCGGGAAACGGCTTGCCGAAGCTACATAGACAGCCAGTCATTTTCTAACTAACCACAATGAATGCTGCAAAGATTTTGTTGCAAATAAATTCAGTATAGTGTAGTTACATATGGAAATAATAAATTCAACAAATGACGAACATCATAATGGAAAAAAGCAGTAAATTGCTGACACCACGCATTATTAAAAGAAAAGCACGGAAGCGATCGACCGGGCGAAGGGATTGAATAAAATAAGATAAACAAGGAAATCAGATATGGAAATGAAAACAGTAGCATATCAATTGATGATAATTGGGAAGTAAAATGCAGGAATAATGTCATACAAACATAGTTTTGAATGTTGATAACAGGTCCAACCAGGTGTGCACTACTCCTATCTAAAAGCAAGGGCCGTGAAATTTTGTGAGGGCAGGCCCCTAGCCGTAGATGATGAGTTGTCTTTCCGCGTTCGCAGCAAATATGAAGCTGGGGTCTCAAAATTTCGAAATATGAACAGTGCAGATTGCACTACACGGGTTAAAAACAATACACATTGCGTTGATGAAATGATATATTGAGGGATACACCTTCAGTCACTATATAATGAACCATATCCGTTCATTTTTACCAAAAATGAATTTCTAAACCTATTTGAACATAAATATATTGTGGAAAGCTGTGGAAAGGCATCTAAATAGAAAAAAAATTCGCACTTTCTATCATATTTAGAAAGAGAATATAAGGCAAGATGAAAAATGGGCAGTGTTTTTGTCACCGAGAGTGAGAGGAGGGCAGAGGCCGTTTGCGTCGTGCTCAGCCGATCGGTCGATATGCAACATCTTCGCGAAAACATCCCGTCTCGGGGATAAAAGGGCACGGGCAACCTACTACCGATGCGCAACATGGAACAAGGTTATAAAATCGTGATATATGCAAAATGCATAAGAAGGGAAACACAAGAACGATTGGCAATTAATAAAGTAAACTCCAGGAAGTGTCAAGGTAGTTCTTACCTTTCCCTCGGATTACACAGTTTTCAGGCAACAATGTTTATTGATAAAAGTCAAGGATTGCGAGTAGATATTTCAAATCATGTATCGATTCTTCAAGTACAGTTATGTTCTTCCTCGTGTGGCTGCCCATCCGATCTCTCGACAGATGTGGCAGGGTGGTTGTCGTCATCCTCGTTAGATTCATTGGTTCTGAAAAGTGATATTGTCTGTCGATTAACATCTTCTCTGTCCATGTCTCAATTTTGTGTCTCTGTTTGTCTCTGTCTCTTACCTGCTTTTCTTCATCCGCCCGACAACGGCATCTCCAGAAATTTCCTTTCTCTTCTTTCCCTGTGATTGCTTTCCATCATTCGAAGGAGAAGGAGGGACCGTTTCATTCGAGGAAGGCAGTTCGGCCTCTGTAAAAAAAATGTTAGAAGAATTCTTGACATTTAGTCGAGATTCAGACAATTTTCAAATGATGAGATTAGAAAAGATGGAAAACTTTACCTTCTTCAACATTCTGAGTACGTTCCATATTGGCGTTATTGTTCTTCAGGATGATTCCCGACAGATTATGAATTTCGGAACTGAACACAAATTAGCATCATATAAGTCAAAATATACATGAAAGCGTCCTTTTCTTTCTGGTTAATCTTGAACAGTTTCATCACACTAGCGACAATTTTGGCCAAATTGCAGCCTATTTGGTCCATCCCGCTCTTAAAATCCTCCAATTCTTGCTTCATAATCTCAACTTTTCTGTTCAAAAATGCGTTTTCATTGCTCAGGGTGGCCATAACTAAAAAAAATTCACTATTTAGCTGAAACCCACTAAACACACCTTTTTGTGAATCCACAGTAGTAGCAAGCTTTTCAAGACAGTTCTTAGTAAATCCCACAGGAAGAAAGGTGCGATACACAATCTGCTCGTCAATGTGTTCAAGATAATATTCATCTGAAAAACTCTTTCTTTCCATTTGAAGAAAATTTACCAATGCCGTGCAACTCTTTGCATCCTTCACACCTGATGAACAGGCATTCTTTCGGCAGCCGGTACATCCACTCATCGTCACAGCACTTGTGCTTCACGTACCTGAAACAAAAAAGTTGTACAAGGGGAAAATGTTTACCTGAGGCCATCCTTGATTGGGACGAGGTTATATGCCTCACAAGGTTTTCCGTCATTTATGTTAGGGCACATAAAATCCCATTGGTCGAAAGGAGTCTTAATGAGTTGCTTGCAACCGCAACATGTTTTTTCCACAACCATGTTGTCTTCGTCTGAATCCATTGTAGTTTAAAACCCTGAAATCTTCGAAAATTGGAACTTAAAAATGATAATTAAGACAACAAATGAAAGCAATGGGCATTAATAAAAAAGGGACTAACATAACTACACAAAAAACTAAAATGAAGGCGAATGTGGCACTATAAATGGACTCTTGGCTGAGATCCAAAAAGGGCACTGTAGTGGAATGGCTTGCGTTGCGGCTGCAGCTGCGCACGGCCCCGCGGCCACTGCCCTCTTTGTCTCTAACGCGTGACTTTTCGTCTGAGGCTGGCCAGCTGCACTTGGTGGACAGTCGGCACTGAAGATCGATACGTTCGTTTCGCAACACAGTTTGCCGATGGTGAATAAGGGATCTTAGCATAACCTTGGATTAATAAGTTTATTTAACGACGTGTTAAGACAGTAGAATTAAACATTTTACTGAAGAAAGAGTTACATAACAGAAACTAAATCCTATGCAAGTGTTACAAAAGGAATAGGACCAACTGGGGTTTGGAAGGAGATAAAACGAGCTCTATTGGGATGACTTTTTAGTAGAAGAATGAAAAACTAAATTTCCATGAACGCGTTAGAATAAAGGACGCGGTTTAGTGTCTTCTTCACCTTAGGATCAACGTCATCCATCGGTCGGGGCTCCTTACTCTGTGTGTCTGTCTGTCTGTCTCTCTCTCTCTATCTCTTTCTCTCTCTCTCTTCTCTCTAGCCTTCTGCATTACTTTCTTTCCCTCTCCGTCTCACTCTTTCACTATCTTTCTTTCCTTCTTTGTCTCTGTATCTGTAATGTATCACTCGTTACCTTATCACTTTGGCATTAGAAGCTAGCATTTTCTGGGCTTCCTGCGAGCCTTTTTGTGGGAAGGCAAACTCGCTTCCATATCTTTAACAAAAGTACCGCCACCACAAAAGTAAAAGAGCAACAGAAAGTTTTCAAACCGACAGGCTTATGTGCCGACAACAAAGCTTCTTTATCTGTCATCTGAAGGAGAACTGCAGACAAGTTGGAGATAGAGAGTTTAAAAAGTATGTTCGTTAAATCTTACAATTTTGTGCCTGCCCTGTTCGACATTAGCTTGTTTCTTGACAAGCTTCTCCTTGAGTTTTTCCGCAGAAATCGTCAAGGAAACACTATCAGCGTCTCGCTCCTTAAATTTCTTCTGAGTTTCCATCGGAGCTTCCGTCGGCTTCCTTTGCTTTTTTCGAGTTGTTTAACGGCATTCGTTTTTGACCTGTTGGGTCGCGTCGTGCAGGCTTTTCTGGAATGTTTTCCCCCATATCTCTCAATGTGTCCTCTGCCTTTTTGTAATTGCCATAGATCTTGTGTCGATCGGATGTCAATTGCTCAATGATTGAAGGTTTGTCCAACTCCTGAACACTGTTCCTCAGAGCAGAGATCTCATCATGAAAAGTTATGTATTCCTTCTGTTCAATAAGATCCCGCTTCTGCTAATTGCAGGCGGCAGTCTCATTGTCCTCGACAAGTCCGTCTAGGACTAAGTTTTGTGCTTCGGTCTTGTCATTTGGCTTTTACACGAATGAAGAAATTTTACAGATCGAAAAATCAATTGAAGCAATCTGATTTACCATCGACACAAAACATCTCATAAAATGGAATATGTAGGGGGACTAAAATCGCGTTGTAGAAGAACACAGCGTAGATTCCGTAAACGCTCTTCGGAACAATGGATACGCAGTCTACTGCCACCTGGTCTTCTTCGCATCAGGCTGTTCATCATTAGTCGGGGCCTCGAGAATCTGTCTGGAAATAGAGCTCATATAGGATTTGAAACATTGACATACACGTCGTCGTCATCATCGACAATTTGTTGCTTGACATTGATTGCAGGAACGATCTTCTTTCCGGACGGGCGACTTTCTTCTTTACGTTTCATTAGACGCTCCCGGAATTGGTCTATAAAATGGGTTCTTGAGAAGGTAAAGGATATAAAAAGCATACCCGTGGATAAAGTTGAGCTAGCTTTAGTAGACGATCCGACAGTAGGTTCATTGTTGATATAGTTTGAACCGGTGCTTCTGGAATTCGATATCTGTCACTTTCTCTCACTTGTCCGCGTTTCTCTCTGTATCTTATTTTTTACTACTATGTTTCTCTTTTCCTGCGCGCGCGCGCTCTCTCTCTCTCTCTCTCTCTCTCTCTCTCTCTCTCTCTCTCTGTCGCTCTTTCTCCTTTTCTCCGTCATACCTTAAAATTAGCTCCACTTTTTTTGAACCTCCGGATGACTTCTGCGTCGAGAGAGAATCTCCTCCAGTGAGTTGGCAAAGAACAGCTGTCAGATTGGAGATGGTTGTACTAAATTGTTAAGTTCGTTTTGTCCATTCAATTTCTTACCTGCCCTGCTCGACCTCAGCTGTTTTCCTCTGAAGCTTCTCCTTGAGCTCTTCCATAGAACTTTTCAAAGAAACAATTTCTGCCTCCCTATCCTGGAGATCCTTCTGGCAGTCAAGAGTAGGTTCCATCTGATGCTTTTTCTTCTCATTGGCGAGGTCAGTGATTACGTCGTCAATTAAGATTTCCAGCTGAACAATGGCATTAGCCTTCGCTTTCACAAGATGGGTGGCATCGTCTAGGTTTTTCTGCATTTCATCCTTTTCTTTTTGCAGATTTTCCAGCTTTTTATCCAGAACAGCCAACTCGTTGTTTGCATTCGTGGAAATCTCACTCATCTTGTCTCGATCGGCAGTTGCTTCTTGGTTTTTCTGGATGATTGAATCATTTAAGTTTTCCAACTCCTCAACTGTGTTCCTCAAAGCGGCGATCTCATCTTGAAGAGCCCTGTGTTCTTTCTCCTTGATTTGATCCAGCTTTTTCTGATTCCGGGCGGCAGTCTCTTTCTCCTCTGCAAGTGCGTCCACGATTAATTTCTGTGCAGCTATATGGTCATTGGCTTTTTTCAAAGTGTTGACCAGCTGTTCCTTTTCGTTAACTTCTTTGCCAGACTTTTCCAGTTCTCCTATCTTCTTCTTCAGCTGAATGTTCTCATCAAAGAGGGCCTGCTGCTGATGTTGTAACTGTTTTATCAAGTTCTTTTTCTCCTTCTCTTTGTCAAGTAACTCTTTGGTGACCTCCGTTTCTCTCTTCGCTGAAGCCAATTGCATCTTGAGATCCTTCATCTCTTTCTTAATCATCCTTTTCTCTTCAGCCGCTGATTCGAGGGCAGTTTCCTTCACTTGGGCATCCATCTCAAGGGCTGCGTTTTTGTCGGACATGTCCTGACGGTTTGTGTGCTGCGTGTTGTAATCCACGATCGTCGCTTTCATTTCTGAAAAAATGTTTATTTCAAACTTATCGTGCTTAGCTTAAACCTTAAACATGGATTGACTTAATTTAAAAAAGCTATCGCGCCGTTTTGAAGAAAACCTCATTCGAAATGCCATTTTCGGCTATTTGAAACAACCGACATTTCAATGACCTATGTGTACGGTGTTTACGCGGCTTTTTTCGAATTGTCAACCTTCCCGCCTTAAAAGACGCAGAAAGTTCTGCTTGTCTGACAGCGATGCGACTTTCACACCCGTACAAGATCGGCGGCAGCGTTAAGGATAGCCCCACCGAATAAATATAGTAAGCCCCATAGGCAACCTCTAGTCAAAAATGTCCTTGGCGGCTCCTTAAAAAACTACTTGTTTATTAATTTGTTTGTTGAGAAAAAATGTCACTTCAACTCAGGAAACATTTCTAAATTTTTATGATTAAGCGCCTAAATCCAGATTCAAAATGGGGAGACCTTGTACAAAAAATAAAGTGAGGGGTCCTCCTTAATGCAAAGAAAAAACTAAACCTTGGTCGTGTTTCTCCTTCACCGAGACCAGTTCTTCAAGGCATCTCTTCGGAAAGCCTTCCACCCGTATGCTATCATACACCGGTTGTCCATAAACGTTCTTGACATGGATTTGATCTGAAATATTTGTCTTTAGCAGTTATGGTTTTCCTCACCAATGCAGTAGAAATGGCCATCTTCTTGAAAGTAGAAATTTGAATTGTGCAACCGTGCGAACTTATTGGAAGAGAATCGCGCCCAACTGAAAAAAATATTTTGTTGAATTGGGTGAATAGCCTACAAGAATTCGGGAGGGAGTGGATGGAGGTTGACTGAATTGCATGGCTTGCCATAGATGTTGTAGGGGCAGGTCACCATCAAGACATCAACAGGAAAAGGAATCATATGCTTACATCTCCAGCATGCGTATTCAGTAGGCGTCGACATTTGCTAAAATTACAAATGATTAATATCAAATGAACAAATATAGAAGAAACAAGAACCCCCCTTAATGACACATTTTAGGAAAATAAATCAGATTGAAAAATTTGAGAAGTCGGGTCTTACATAACCAATTGCCTGCACTTTTGAAAAGATCGGGAGTGATTTATGCAATAACCTTTAATTTATCTGCATGCTATCATTAACGAAAAAATTTCATTTTCGCCCATGCTATCGTTATCCCCTGTGTGATGATTCTGCCCATTGACTATCAATCCCCTTTGGAGGATGACTAATGGAGTTATCCGAAAACATATAACAACTGAGAACATTCAGTGTGCCAGGGGTTAAAAGAAATGAAAGGGGTAGAAGTGCACAGGTAGCAGAGATGGGAACAGAGGGGATGACCAAGAAAGAGAAAGCAAAAGAGATAGAAAAAAGGAGAGAAAGAAATAGAAAAAGAGAGAGAGAGACACACAGAAAGACAGCGAGGGAGAGATAAATAGAGAGAGAGTATATTTCGTTGGAAATTTTAAAGTAATGCTAAGAGCTAAAAAGGGCACTGTAGTGGAATGGCTTGCGTTGCGGCTGCAGCTGCGCACGGCCCCGCGGCCACTGCCCTCTTTGTCTCTAACGCGTGACTTTTCGTCTGAGGCTGGCCAGCTGCACTTGGTGGACAGTCGGCACTGAAGATCGATACGTTCGTTTCGCAACACAGTTTGCCGATTGTGAATACGGGATTTTAACAAAACCTTGGGTTAATAAGTTTATTTAACGACGTATTAAGACAGTAGAATTAAACATTTTACTGAAGAAAGAGTTACAGAACAGAAACTATATCCTATGTAATGACAACAAAAGGAAAAGGACCAACGGGGGTTTGGAAGGAGATAAATCGAGTTCTATTGGGATTACTTTTCAATAGAAGAGCGTAACGAAATTTCCACGAACAGGCGTTAGAATAAAGAACACGTGGCTTAGTGCCATCTGGTCTTCTTTACCTTAGGCTCAACGTCATCCGTCGGTCGGTGCTCCTTACTCTCTCTCTCTCTCTCTCTCTCTCTCTCTCTCTTTCTCTCTCCTCTTTATCCCCCTGCATTACTTTATTTCCCTCTTCTTTTCCCCATCTGTCTTTCCTTCTTTGTCTCTGTATCTGTAATGTATCACTCGTTACCTTTTCACTTTGGCATTAGAACCTAGCATTTTCTGGGCTTCCTGCGAGCCTTTTTCTGGGAAGGCAAACTCGCTTCCATATCTTTAACAAAAGTACCCCCACCTAAAAATTTCAGCGTCTCGCTCCTCAGTTGTCTTCGGGATTTCGAGGGGAGCTTCCGTCTGCTTTCTTTGCTTTGCTTTTTTTCGACTGGTTTTTATGTATGGGTTTTTGCTAGTGCCTGTTCGGTCGTCCAGGCTTTTCTGGAGTGCTTTGTTCTATTTGCCCATGATTTCCAGCTTTTTTTCCTTATCTTCCAATGTGTCCTCTGCCTTTTTGTAATTGCCATAGATCTTGTCTCGATCGGATGTCAATTGCTCAATGATTGAAGTGTTCATCTGATGCTACTCCTGAACACTGTTCCTCGGAGCAGAGATCTCATTATGAATATGTCATTTGGCTTTTACACAAATTAAGAAATTTTACAGATCGAAAAATCAATTGAAGTAATCTGATTTACCATCGACACAAAACGTCTCATTAAATGGAATATGTAGGGGGACAAAAACTCCGTAAACACTCTTCGGAGCAATGAATGTCTACTGCCACCTGGTCTTCTTCGCATGAGGCTGGTCGCTAACATTAGTCGGGGCTTCCAGAATCTGGCTGAAAGCAGAGCTTAAATATGATTGGAAACATTGACATACACGTCGTACTCATCATCGACAATTTGTTGCTTGACATTGATTGCAGGAACGATCTTCTTTCCGGACGGGCGACTTTCTTCTTTAAGTTTCATTAGACGCTCCCGGAATTGGTCTATAAAATGGGTTCTTGAGAAGGTAAAGGATATAAAAAGCATACCCGTTGATAAAGTAGAGCTAGCTTTAGTAGACGATCCGACAGTAGGTTCGTTGTTGAGATTATTTGAACCGGTGTTTCTGGAATTCAGTATCTGTCACTTTTTCTCATTTGTCTGCGTTTCTCTCTGTATCTTATTTTTTACTATTATGTTTCTCTTTTCCTGCTTGCTCTCTAGTTCTCCTTTTCTCCTACTCTCTCTCTCTCTCTCTCTCTCTCTTTCTCTCTCTCTCTGTATTTCTCTATCTCTCTCGGTATATCTCTATCTCTCTCTATTTGACGCGCTCTCTCCTTTTTCTCAGTCATACCTTTTGTCTATAAAGCTGCGAGTTTGCAATCCTTGGCAATTCTGAAAGCTCTCATTCTGTGAACTTGGCCCCTCATATTTAGCCAATTCACCTGAACAAAAATTAAAATCAGCTCAACTTTTCTAAACCTCCGGATGACTTCTGCGTTAAGAGAGATTCACCTCCAGTAAGTTGGCGGAGAACAGCGGTCAGATTCGAAATTGTTGTGCTGAAGCTTAAAATTCGTCATGTTTATCCGATTTCTTACCTTCCCTGCTCGACCTCAGCTTTTTTCCTCTTAAGCTTCTCCTTGAGCTCTTCCATAGAACTTTTTAAAGAAACAATTTCTGCCTCCCTATCCTGGAGAACCTTCTGGTAGTCAAGAGTAGCTTCCATTTGATTTTTCTTCTTCTCATTGGTAAGATCATTGATCAACTCGTCAATTAAGATTTCCAGCTGAACAATGGCATTAGCCTTCGCTTTCACAAGATGGGTGGCATCGTCTAGGTTTTTCTGAATTTCATCCTTTTCTTTGCGAAGATTTTCCAGCTTTTTCTCCAGAACAGCCAAGTGGTTGTTAGCTTTTGTGTAAATGTCAAACAATTTGTCTCTATCGGCAGTCACTTCCTGGTTTTGCTGGATGATTGAGTCATTCAAGTTTTCCAACTCCTCAACTGTGTTCTTCAAAGCGGCCATCTCATCTTGAAGAGTCCTGTGTTCATTTTCTTTGATTTGATCCAGCTTTTTCTGGTTCCGGGCTGAAGTCTCTTTCTCCTCTGCAAGTGCTTCCACGACTAACTTCTGTGCAGATATGTGGTCATTGGCTTTTTTCAAAGTGTTGACCAGCTGTTCCTTTTCGTTAACATCTTTGCCAGACTTTTCCAGTTCTCCGATCTTCTTCTTCAGCTGAGTATTCTCATCAAAGAGGGCCTGCCGCTTATGTTGTAACTGTTTCATCAAGTTCTTTTTCTCCTTCTCCTTGTCAAGTATCTCTTTGGTGACCTCCGTTTCTTTCTTCGCTCTAGCCAATTGCATCCTTAGATCCTTCATCTCTTTCTTAAGCATCCTTTTCTCTTCAGCCGCTGATTCGAGGGCAGTTTCCTTCACTTGGGCATCCATCTCAAGGGCTACGTTTTTGTCGGACATATCCTGAAGGTTTGTGTGCTGCGGGTTGTACTCCACGATCATCGCTTTCATTTCTGAAAAATATTTATATCATACTTATTGAGCTTATCTCAAAACTTAAGCATAGATTGACAAAATTTAGTCTAAACTATATACATGAATTGACTGAATTTCAAACGACTATCGTTGATTAAAGGGACCGTAACGGATATTTTGACTTTTCCTTATATTAATTAGCTTGAAAAGTTGTTTAAGAAATTATAAAATCATTTTGGGTATAAATGTCTCGCTTTGGAGAAATCTACATCCGAAATGCCATTTGTTGGCCATTCCATGCAGCAGGTACCTGTGGATAACTATGTGCACGGTGTATACGCGCCTTTCCAAACCAATGGTTTACAGTGTTTTTGGTCGTCATTTTCGAATTTTTAACGTTCCCAACGGGAAAGATAGAGAACACTTGGGTTGCCTGACAGGATAGAGCCGCGCGCTTCACACCCGTACGAGATCGGCGGTTGTGTCAGCGGTAGTTCCACCGCATACAGTAATGATCACCATAGGCACTGTTAGCTGTTTTATAACTGTTTTGTTAAGAAAAATGTCATTTCAACTCATCTTTTTATATAAAACATTTTTGAACTGTTAGGATTAAACGCCAGAAACAATATTCGAAACTGGGAAATTTTATATACAAATTGAGGTTTGCGGTTTTTCTTGAATCAATGAAAGCAAAGAAAACCTTGATCATGTTGCTCCTTCACCGAGACCAGTTCCTCCAAGCATCTCTTTGTAAAGCCTACCAACCGTGTGCTATCATACACCGGTTGCCCATAGATGTTCTTGACAACGGTTTGATCTGAATAATGTTTTTTATTAGTTGCTGTTTTCCTTACCGATGGAATAGAAATGCCCATCTTCGCATTGAAAGTAGAAATTTGAATTCTGCAACCGTACGAACTTATTGGAAGAGAACCGCGCATAACTGAAACTATATTTTGTTGAGTCGAGTAAATAGCCTACAAGAATTCGGGAGGGAGTGGACGGAGGTTGACTGAGTTGCATGGCTTGCCATAGAAGTTGTAGGGGCAGGTCACCATTAAAATATCAAGAGGAAAAGGAATCATATGCTTGCATCTCCAGCAGGTGTACTCAGTAGACGTCGACATTTGCTAAAATTAGAAACGATTAGTATCAAATGAACAAATATATAAGACACAAGATCCCCCTTAATAACACATTTTAGGAAAACAAATTAGAGTGAAAAATTTGAGAAGCGGGGTCTTACAAAAGCAATAGCCTGTACTTATGAAAAGATCGGTAGTAATTCCTGCAATAACCTTTAATTCATGTCCATGCTATCATTATCCCCTGTGTGATGATTCTCCCCATTGACTATCAATCCCCTTTGGAGGATGACTAATGCATTTATCCGAAAACATATAAAAACTGAGAACATGAAGTGTGTCTGGGGTTGAAAGAAATGGAAGGGGTAGCAGTACAGAGATAGCAGAGATGGGAACAAAGGGGTTAACTAAAAGACAGAGAAAGCGAAAGAGATAGAAAAAAAGAGAGAAAGAAAGAGAAAGAGAGAGAAAGAGAGAGAGACAGCGAGAGAGAGAGAGAAAGAAAGAAAGAGAGAGAGAGAGCTAGAGCGAAAGAGCGAGAGAGACACAGAAACACAGCGAGGGAGAGATAAATAGAGACAGAGAGAGAGAGAGAGAATATTTCCTTGGAAATTTTAAAGTAATGACATCATACTAAAAGGGGATTTTGCTGTGTACTATTGCGGCCATCATGTGTGACAAAAAGAAAGCAATGCTTCCTCCTATTGACTTTCGAAATGAGGGGTTGTGTAATCAACGAGAATCAAATTAGTTTTCAAATAGGATCACAATGCAGATTTATATACTTTTTTTCAAAAACAAAACATTTGCAAATCGATGGCCACTGACTTTCCAACTAACTTTGAGAACTAATTGGCTTGGAACTTATAAATATTTAAGAGAACTGCACTAATACCAAGGTTGCCCTTTCATAAGGCGGTAGTTATAAGTACCGAAAAAGAGAGGATCAGCGATGACAGAAGGGAATAAGCAGCTACAGATCAAAGGCAGAGGTGCGGATTAATCGCAGGTGGCGAGGCTAATTGCCACTTGAGGCAAATGGGAGGAAATGGTACCTTAACATTCACTTAAATTAGAATTTGCTGTAAACTTTTAAAAGTAACACTTCTTTAAGGTAGTTTTAAACGATGCCTGCTTGCTGACAAAACAAGAAGCCTTCTTTGTGTTTTGAAACGAACAACAGTTTAACTCAATGTACGTTTTTTGTGGGATTACACATCATACGGAATATAAATTGTTCTTCTTTTCAGAATCAATAGTTTTTTTTAGTAATTTATAATAACTATACCTTTGAAAAGTTCAAAGCAACATTAATAAATTTCAGCGTGCCGTTGAAGCAAAAGAGGTGAAATGAGGAGGGCGGGCCGGGCTTCGAGTGTTCATTTTTATACAAAAATGTCATTTGAAATGAAAAAAGGATACAAAAATTTCATTTTAATGGCAAAGTTATTGATTATATGTGCAACCCTCTAGTTAAAACATGTTGTTTTCATGTAAAAAACGGAATGCTAAAAGTGGTTTAATAAATTTACTGAGAGATCCCTTGTTTTCCACAAAAGACGACAGCGAGTGTGCTAACTGTCAGGCACAAATACTGGAGGCGGGACGGGGCTAATTACAGGTACGGGATTAACCGTCTCATAAGCAATTAGAGGAACGGATCTCTTAAATTGGCTTGTATTTTAACCTATTATGCATCTGTTGACAATACCATTGCTTTAGGTAGATGAAACATGGAACTCATTCTTGTTAAAACAACCAAAAAGGCTTGGCGAAATCAATATAACAGCTGTAGTTGATGACTGATAAGAGAAAGTGAAACAGGAGTTTCAGCATTTTATGATTGGGCAGTTTGTTTTCATAGCAAATATTAAAATAAGGGTTTTGTAAAACCATTTCGGCGTATATATCTTTTTATTTATTCGTTTGATCTCTCTAAAAGAAGAGCGAAAGGCGTTGATGGCAGATGGAACTGCCTATCTGCAGGCCGGCGTTAATGACAGGTTGAGGATTAACCGTCTCATGGGTCATTAGTGAGACGATTGCCAGATTGTTTCTTTAAATTCACTTGTGTTTCAATCCGCGATACATATTTTAAAGAAATAATTGCTTGAGGTAGTCTTTAACTGGGTTTGAATCAGGTTAAAAGTAAAACCAAGCTTCTATTTTTGTTTTTCTGACAACCTCAGGCCACTTTGTTTAAACAAATGAAATTGTTAGAGATAATCAGATTACGATCGAAACACAGAGAGGGAGAGAGAGAGAGAGAGGGAGAGAGAGAGAGATAAGGAAAGAGATTAAAGAAAATGTTTAAAAAACCTGTGGGAAGGAAATTAAAGTTTAAAGAAAAAATAAATCAGTTTTGTTTTGCCCTTGAGCTTCTGACAGTGCAATAATCGTTATAAGAGTGAGTGGTGCAAGTTTAATAATCAGGGTAAATGAAAAATTGAGATATCTCATCAGAGAATTGAATTTCACTCAATTTCACATAGGAGAAAATATAGATAAATACATTAAAACCTATATACCTAATTAATTAAAAATTGGGATGTTAAAGAATATCTAAATAATGAAAAGGTTTAAATAGAAGGAAAGCGTAAACATGAATAGAAGGGAGGGATGACAGTGAGTGACAGATTCCGCGTCTCTTCAGCGAAAGCGCGCCCATAATCGACCTCAGTTGATTATGACCAAAGTACAAACTGCCCGTACGGCGTTTTCCACCTCTCTTGCTGAACTTAAACAGTTAACAATTACTAGTTAAGATAATTTTAATTATTGCGTAAATTATTAATTAAATTACGAACAGAATCTAGTGTTTTATAATCATATTTTGCTCTAATTTCTCTCCGTTGACACATGGTTTTAAAAGAGAGAGGGAGAGGGAGAGGGAGAGAGAGAGAGAGAGAGAGAGTCAAATGTTTTTTGGTTTGACTTTCTGTTCTCTTTCAGACAAGCAGAGAATAGAAGGTCAAACCAAAAAAACAAACAAAGATTGGCCCAGGAAAAGCCACAGTCAGCCAAAAATAAGCTGTTTCACATACATTTACACTTTTTACAATTTACACTTTTTTCTTTCATTCTTCGAGAAACTACCATAAAACATGAAGAAGAAAAAAATAAAAAAAGAGTCTTTAATTATTAATACATAATTCACAAACCTAAAAGTAACAAAACATGTATGATATTATGACACAACAAAGCCCTTTTACTGCAACTTTCTTTTTATACCTGTCCTTTCGAAGAGAAGAATAAGGGCATTGTGAAAGCTTGGGTGGTCATTGATTTTCTTTCTTTGCTTAATTTCGTTAAGCTCAAAAATTCCAGCTTCTGTGTAGACGTAGGTACTGTAATGACCAATAGGCTCATTTTCCCTTTTTGGACGGTACATAATTGATGCTCTAAGATTCCAATCCTCGCCAAAAAACACTGAAAATTGCGGTTAGTCTGAATTAATTTTTGAGCTTACCAAACTTTCCACTGGTGTCTACAGAATAGTTCTTCTTGCCATCCTCCCAGTTATAGACAATTAAATACGTCTGGTCTGAAATTGAAATATTGAGAAGATTCAAGGGGTGAGATTTCGATTTGAGTGTCTTCTGCTTTTTCCTTTCTACAACTTCTTGTGCCTTTAGCCCTCTTTCGGCTTTTTCTGGCAACCTCAGGCCGCTTTCGGCTTTTTCTGGCAACCTCAGGCCGCTTTCTCCTTTTTCTGCAACCTCAGGCCGCTTTCTGATTTTTCTGGCAACCTGAGCCCGCTTTCTGATTTTTCTGGTAACCTGAAGCCGCTTTTTGATTTTTCTGCAACCTGAGGCCGCTTTCTGCTTTTTCTGCAACCTGAGGCCGCTTTCTGATTTTTCTGGCAACCTGAGGCCGCTTTTTGATTTTTCTGCAACCTGAGGCCGCTTTCTGCTTTTTCTGCAACCTCAGGCCGCTTTCTGATTTTTCTGGCAACCTGAGGCCGCTTTCTGATTTTTCTGGCAACCTCAGGCCGCTTTCTGCTTTTGCTGCAACCTCACTCCGCTTTCTGCTTTTTCTGCAACCTCAGGCCCCTTTGTGCTTTTTCTGTCTTCTTTCAATTTACCGAGTGTTTTTAATGATAACATTCCCCTACCTGGCAACAGGGTCACCTTCTCTCCTTGACGCTCATGTTTTGCTTTACAAACTAGCCATTTTTCGTGCGGCCAGAAGGTGGTTGAAGTTGTAAAAGCTTCCGCGAATGTAGGCTAGCGATCTTCCACCCGCATTTGGAGTAAGTGTCTGTTCACCTTCCTCTCAAAAGTATTCCTACACTTTGGGCATTTGATGGTCTCCTCTCTTTCAAATACAATATGCCTCTTGATCCTTAATATATTTTTGATTAGGACTCATAGAATCTTACGTATCCGGTAAATAAGCCAGCAGTTCCTTCAGAACTGGGCCGACTTGATAAATACGTTTGTAATTGAGAAGCTTCTCAATGCTTGTAACTGCCATCTTTCCGGGAGTTCGAAAAATGTTGGCCAGAAGAAACACTGCAAAATGGTTAGCTCAGAATTGATTCAAAAAGTTATATAGGTTGCGAAAAATTTCAACTTACCCAAATTATTCTTAGGATCCGATTTTGAAGCTAGTTCTCGAGGGTAATCGCAAACTTCCTTGGCAAAGCCTCTAATTTGGTACAGCAAGAAGATACTGGCAATTATGGAACATTGCATCCCGGCGTTCTTCAACTTCAGAAAAGGAGTGGTCATACCTAAAATTAGAAGAATTTATGTTTAAAATGTTTTAAAAAATAATAGCCAATCGATAGTGTAAAAATTGATTTTTTCAACACTTTTCGTCGTTTTTTTTATATTTCAATATTATTTTCGGAAGTAATTTCTGACCATCTTTGAAGAAGAAGTTCCGTGTCCTGGCAGCTTTTCCATTCCTTCCCTTTCTCTTGAGATCAACGGCACCATTATCTCTACTGGGCTGGTTCTCCTGAAAGTTTAGGTCAAAAAGGTATTTATTGATTGTTGAAAACTTAGTTTCAAAAATTTCACTTACCTTGTCTTCCGAATCAAATTCATCGACTTCTGTATCTGAGCAAACGTCCTCATCTGAGCCTTCCGAAGGCGTATCTGGGTCCGAAAGCTGAAAATTGATAATTTATAAACGAAAATCAATAAAACGCCTAAAATGCAAAATTTTTAACTCACGCAAGGTACAGTTTCCGCAAGAGGAACTGCTTCAACAATAGGATCTTCTGCGTCTTCAACCTAGAATTAAATGATTTTTCTCTGGTTCTTTTCCTTGAATTGACAACATTAGAAAAAAACCAATAAATTTAAGAAAAATGTACCAAGGCACGAGGTTGACTAGCACGTTGAGCACCGTTTTTTAACTTCAGGGAAGGAGCAGCAGTTCCTAAAAAAAATTAGAATTACTAATGTTTAAAATCTATTTTTTCAAACAAAAAAAAATTGATGCTCTAAAGGAAAGTCATTTTTAAACTTTAAGTTGCTAGTTTGACGACATTTTTAAATTTAGAATTAATTTCTGACCATCTTTCAAGACGACGTTCCTTGTCCTGGCAGTTTTTCCGTTTCTTCCCTTTTGGCTAAGATCAACCGCACAACTGCCATCATCGGGCTTGTTCTCCTGTAATTTTCATTCAAAAAGGTCTTTTTATTGGTTGAAAACTTCAATTCGAAAATAATATTTGTTTACCTTGTCATCTGAATCGGATTCTGCCGGCATTTCTTGATCCGAGCAAACGTGATTCTCTGAAGCTGAGACTGTCAAAGGCGTATCCGGGTCCGAAAGCTGAAAATTGATAATATATTAACAAAAATCGATAAATCGCCGAACACAAAAGGTTGTTTTTTTTAATTTTTTAAAAACTCACGCATGGTACAGTCTCTGCTGCAAAAGGGGCTGATGATTCAGGTTCCGCTTCCAAGGGAGCTGCTTCAACAGTAGGAACTGGTGCTTCTTTAACCTAGAATTGTATGATTGTTTTAAGGTTATTTTCCTTTATTTTGACAACAATTAATTTTCAAAGTGTATATGAATGAGTGTGTGTGTGTATGTGTGACAGAGTGTGTGAGTGAGTGTGTCCAAGCATGGTTATGGGCCGGCCCGGCCCGGCCCTTTGCCAGACAAACATCGAGGGTTCGGATCCGCCCCAAGTAAAAATTTTTTGCGGGCTTTATAAACACTTTTCATTTGCTCTACAATAGCATACACATATTTTTATTTCAAGTGTAAATACACATAACAAAAAAGTTTGCCCCGGGGTGGATTCGAACCCTCGATGTTTGCCTGGTCAGCGGGCCGGCCCTGCCTGACCCGGCCCGGGCCGGCCCGCGTTTTGGCCATGCCTTAGTGTGTCTATGTGTGTTTGTGTGCATGAAACTGTGAGAATGGGACTGTGTGCGTGAGTGTGCGTGTGTGCATGCTGTATGTGTGTATGTGTTCCTATGTGTGTTTATGTATGTGTCTGCGTGTGTGTAATGTTTGGCTTAACGTGTAAATAAACTCACATCACGGTTGAACCGTTTAATAAATCCTTGGGCAACATTGATTTCATCGGGTCTTCTTTTCCTGTTTTTGTTCTGCAGTTCAAATCGATACTGAAACAATTTTTATTGATATGTTATAGTTTGTTTTTTTCAATCGTTTTTAATTCAATTGACTTTTCTTAATTTGAAAACAAAAGTTTCGGTCGAAATTTTAAAAAAATTATTTTAAACAAATATTGCTAAAAACAAATATCATTTTTAATTGGAAAACGTCAACCTACGTTTTCTGTTTTCTCGACATGATCACTGGCTAACTTCTTGCGACTGAACTCATCTGCGACATGTTTACCAATAACTTCTCCATCAAATATATCAAGACAAAACACTTCCTAAATTGGTTTTATAAACATGGGTTAATTTTAGGGTACCTCTGTTTCTAGTGATAGTCCCTCACATCTAATTTTGGTCACTCTTGTTTCTGTTCTGTTTTCTTTCACTCTTGTTTCGTCGTCTTGAGATACTAAGGGACAATATCTAGAAATGGAATTTAGATCCAAAGTAACTTTAAGAGCGTACCCGTACGAATGGTCGGTAGAAGGATAGGGCGTTATGAGCTCGATATCGGGGATGGGCTTCCCGAAAAAAAACTTTGGTTCGCTGAAATATCAATTTTTAAAACAATTTCATCATGAAGGTTCCACGATCAAATTCTAATTTTAACTGAAAGTTTAAAAGAAAAATTTAAACGTTGCCGCTTAACCACTTTGACTATTTAAACAGAATTAAATTGTCTAGGAGCACTTCAATTTAGACTTTTACTTTTTCACAAGTTGAATGGGTGAAAATACAGGAAATCGATAAATTTTAATATAGCTCGATGCCAAAATTGCTGGTCAAAAACAATTTTCCTCTGGTAAGTCGAAAATTCCGTTTTTATTCGTCAACGTACCTGGGTTTGTCTAAATTCTCAACATTCACAGTTGATGCAGACGGCGTCATACTTCCTCAAAATCATTAGTTAAGCAAGGATGGAAAATCGACATGTAAAGGGCATTGGGAGCAATATCTCAGATGGGTGGGCATAGGTGTCCGTGGGACAAATGACTGCGGCAGTTGGGGTCATTTCGGACTGAGGGCGGAGTTGCCGGTAATAAGCAAAAGAGGTCGCCCCTGCCTTTTGACCTGTTCACGGGAAAGCAAGAGAAATATAGATCGGGAGTTAGACAGGTAATGGTGGAAAACGAGAGAAGAGAAAAAAGAGAAAAAGACAAGAGAGTAAGAAAGAGAGATAGGTAGAAAGGAAGGAAGAGTGAAAAGGAAAGAAAGAGATAAATAAGAGAGAACGAGAGAGAGAGAGAGAGAGAGAGAGAGAGAGAGAGAAAGAGAGAGAGAGAAAGAGAGAACGAGAGAGAGAGAAAGAGAGAGAGAGAGAGAGAGAGAGAGAGAGAGAAAGAGAAAGAGAGGGAGAGAGAGAACAAGAGAACGAGAGAGGGAGAGAGAGAGAACGTCCATAAGCATTTCATCCTAAGCACCTATCACAAATTGAGGTTTATTTTTTACCTTAGCAGTCACAAAAACCGGGAGAATTAAGTTCGGTCGTACAGTGAAAAGAACAACGCTTTGCTTTCACAAAGTAAGAGAAAGCAAGCCTATTTGTATGGTCTCATTGATTGTCGGGCGCAGCCTATTGTCCACCTTATTAACCTCAAGTAATTGCAGGTTACGGTAGCGGTGCCGTCTGGCGCGGAGTACCCGGATATTTGCCGTCGCGGAGTGGGCGCTGTAAATGGCGTTGCAACAGCGATTGTCAAACAGAAGTTTAGCGGATCGTCCCCAATTGTCAACCTAGGGATTGCAAAAGATTTACCTGTCTCAAGCTGATTTGTATAAGCATAACTGACTTCAAACAACACATGGGAAATAATACGAGGCTTTCACTCGACAACCTTAGAAAGAGATGGACAAACTAAAAAGAGAAGTCACTGGTATATTTTAATTTTTTATTGAATGATTATGAATATACCTCAAGAACAGAAGTTTCAACACATTAAACACAGAGATGGATAATTCAGGATCAAATTTGCAATATAAACTAAAATTTGGAAAAACAAGTATTTTTGGCGAATGGTATCCTAAAGACGTAATCTTGAATAAACAGTACTTGCAGTTTTTTAAACATTGAAATTTGGTTTCTCCTTAACTCTTTACAATTATTTCATTGAATTGATATCGTTTAGGCGATTCTGAAACATACCCTTTTAAATGATTTGGATAGCAAATGGAGGGAGGGGCGTTTTGCCGCCGTTTTGCCGCCCGTCAACACGGCTAGAGTGAGCGAGGTAGCGTATGAAATAGGGAGATGCAGAGTTGGCCGCAATTCAAACTACAATTTCCCCAAAATTTCAAGCGCTTCTAAATCTGTTAATTTTAATCCAAAATGGGTAAAAGAGGTATTTTTCGGACTCCTGGTAATGTTATTAAGGCTTTTATCACAAAATAAGAAGAAAATTTTTTTTACACAGTGCTTCCCCGTTAAAGGGAAAATGTGCTTCCTTTTATCCTTATTTGCTTCCTGAAATTTTTCTTGCGTTTTATATAACGCTGTAAACTTTTTTAAACGACGACTTTTTTTGGAGTCGCAGTTCTCAGCTGTTTGTGAGTTTGAAACCAAACCAAACAGAACTCGTTTATCAGTGAGTCATAGGCTCTCAACGTACGGGTATTGAACTGAAAGCTTTAAAAACATAGGCCACGTTAGGTACCCTATCGTCATTTAATATAGTAGGTGGAGGAACGAGTGTTCACGGGTGGCTCAAATCAGAGCCGGCCCGAGAAGGTCAGGAATGGTCTGGTGAATCTTCCTCGTTGCTGGATGGCCTGTGACAACCGTGATTGGTCCGGCATGGTCTGGGTTGACTCTGGTCGGTCCGGCATGGTCGAACTCGTCATAATCATTGGTCCGAAATGGCCTGCGTCGACCCTGGGTTGTCTTCGATGGTCCTGGTCTACCCTGATTGATCCGAGGTGGCATGTGTAAACTCTGATGGCTTGAGCTAACCAGTTCCCAATGTTGGGGTTGTTCTGAAGAAGAAAATCCCCGAATGCCGCCCGAATTCTAACACAACTCTGACTTTGGGCGAGGTTCGGCCAGGGTCTTTGATGGCAGTAAAAAAAAGAGCCACCACCGAGATCGAGGCCGAACCTCGCCCGACAAGTCAGAGTTGTGTTAGAATTCGGGCGGCTCAATTTTCACCAACGCCATAGCAGTTTGGCGCGGGCAATGTCCCAAAGAACTCGATATTTCTTTGTTTCTCCTTTTTCCTAATAATCATATTTCAGTTTATGGCGACATTCTCCAAGTACTTTGCCAAGCTGGTTTTTATCGACGAAACAACGGTGATTTTGAAGAAAAATAACTGAAAATCTATATTCAAATTCAGAAACACAACTCCCAGTTCACCTTGGACATTGACTACGGCAACCTTCTGAACTTCCTGCAAGTCCTTCATGGCACAGGTAAAACTACTTCTTTTACCTTTTTAAAAACTTTTTTCGCAGGGCACCTGCGAAAAGTGAGCCCGAGGGGAATTGAAGCTCAGTGGAGGGACGCCAAGAAGTTCAAATTTGGCGTTATCAAGAGGATCATCAGGAGTAGGATTTTGATCGACAATGACCTGCGTCTTGCTGTGAAGTTGAACCTGAAGAAGGAGAAGGTTGGTTTTAATGTTTTAATGTTGTTTTTAATCTTCTTTTACATGTGACGATCATCAAGAAACTGCCTCTTGCTACTGTTGAGCACAAATTGTCTCAAATCAAGAGTGAATTCCCACAGACCAAACTCGGGATTGATGTGGCTATTGCGATCGCCAAAAAGGCTCGAAGGACCAACAACGAAAGCAGACCGAGGCTGATCCCGTCTGCCAATCTTGGCAACTTTCCTCTTCCTCACAATATGCCTCCCCCTCCTTATGAAGCAGAGAAATTTGCGCCTGACCAGACCTAACCGGACCGGTCCGTTCTTTTTTGGAGGCCTTGAGGATTTGGTTCCTCCCCCAATAAACACATTTATTTCTCGCTATATGAATCTAATGCTAATATAAACACTTGAACTGCCCACTATATTTTATGACAAGCTTTAATAAAGAAAATAATAAGACTTGCCACTGGGAGGAAACGAACCCCCCATGTTTGTCCTGAATGGGCCGGCCAGATTGTTGTGAATTCCTGGCATGGTCCGGCCTGTTTCAACCCTAGGTCTCAAGTCAAATAATCCCCGTTGAGTTAAGTTAGCCCTTTTCGTTTACTCATTATTCTAATCCCCAGTTTTCACTGCCTGTCCCTGTGCGCGACGCCAACAGACAGCCGGCTGAGGCATGACGCCGTCTTTAGGCAAAAGTAGAGAAGGGCACAAACGATCGAAGATCATGTGATTTTGAGGTCGCAGACATCCCACTCATCCACGTGCACTCCCACGGTGATCGACAGCCAGCACTGACACAGCGTTTCTATCAAACCATCGGGCCTCAACACTGTCTGCTGACATATCCTGAATTATTATCATATTCATTCTGTCTTGCTTTTCGCATTGTTTGTTAAGCTAATTGATTTGCATTTATTCAACACGGCGGTGCATCAAAGACTAGGTGGCGGCTCATCAAAGCGGCGGGCCGCTTCGAGCCAACAAAGCCAAGTGTATTTGTGTATAGATGTCTAGAAAGCGCTTTCATACATTGAATTCGGCTTCTTTGCTGGCTAGATGTCCGACGGCCCTATAGTCCGTGTCGAAAGAACACTTTGTGATCAAGGGAAGTAGATCACCAGGGGGACGGTACACAGGACATATTCAGCTTTCGCAAAACGGAAAATTTTAAGTAACAGAGAAAGAACGAGTTACAGTAACAGGTTGTTTTAATTGAATTTCAAAAAAAAAACGATTGGCGGGGGATCGAACCCCGGAGCTGCAGGTTGCGCGCTTTGTTGTAAACAATAGTTATAAACATGCAACAGATACTGTGTAAAGGAAGATTCGAACTACCCTATACAAAGTTTTGTAAAATTCGATGGCCTGAACGTGGCTAAGAGAACGGACTGGTAATCATAAACTACCCCAGTTCGATCCCCGCTCGACAAAACTTTTTTGCGTCAATAGTTTTCATGAATAGTTATGCTAGAAACACTTATTTGCCACCCTACCTATCAAATACTTTTTTCTACCTTTTGAAAAATTTGGTATCCAAGCCTAAGTCATCTTTTCTGCATGTGTGACTTCCGGTTTCAGCCGGACAGAGTACCCAATCCCACAGAATGTAATTTCGCTTTCTATTAACCCGTCAGAGCCAACATAGAACCTTCTTGTTGGTAATCAGCGCACCGTCGGCTTCTGCTCTTCCAGTCTATGCTCAACGAACAATTAGTCCTTCAGAGCATACAGAAAGCGGGAAAATGTCAGACGCCGTTTTACGGGGGTTCTCTGCGCACTCCTTCTTCCACTTACTTTCTCACTCTTAAGGTTTGGCGCCGCTTTTGATCTACCGCTTGCCTGTGAGGGACCACGTGCCTACACTATGCTTTAACAGGTCGAAACTGCGATTGTTCGTTTGAAATTTACTCTAACAGTTCTTTCTTGGAAGGATGACGTTTACCAGACAGTGTCCAACCGCCGGTTAACAGGTGTTCATGTTACTTCGCGCAGCTGCGCAAAAGAAAGATGGAGACCACCCTTCACAAAGTGCGGCTTTCTTGACAGACGGCTGGCTAGGATCCTTAAAGGTTCCTTGTATTGCGCGCAGCGCGTAGCGCTGCGCGGTGGTTTCATTCCTCTCCGCTGCCTGAAATGGCGATGTCTCCCGTCGCGTGATTATCGTCTTGTTACGGGCGAATGGATTAAGCTACGGTCACCAAATTTTGACTAATGGTTTGAACTGTTAATACCTCGGTGGGCGCCAAGTTTCAATTTATTTTATTGAAAACAAGCGAATACAAGTGAAAAACGCGATTTTCAACACGCCGCCGGCGCCCTGGTTGTGTACTGGTGTACGTGTCAGACTCCAAAGCTGGCGACCAGGGTTCGAATCCCGCCTCGGGCAATCTCTTTTGCGTATCAAGAAATAGTGTTTCCAAATAGTTTTAACTTTTACATTATTGTTATAAAAGTGAGAAATTTTTATTTTTTTTTGTTTTGGCGCCGTTTTTCTTATAAACAGTTAAATTAAGGTTTATGATTCACTTGACCTGCTAGAAAGCAATAAAAAGGTAACTTGTAGTACAAAGAAAACAATAAAAAAAAAATAACAATTTCACGCATGAATCTTTTTCTGAATTATTACTCAAGCAAACTTATAGAATACTCAATACATATAACGTCTTTATTAGTATGAAAATTCTCATTAACACCTTGTTTTAACAATTTATAATTGCTAGAAAAGCCACAGATTTGGATTTATTCAACTTAACTGCATTAAGTTTACAAAATAATCAACTTTTCCACGTACTGCGGAGCTTTTTCTCTTCCTCTCGACAATGAACTTAATTGCAAGTGGCCATGAGTCTCACTTGCAGCAATGTTTACATCTGCATTGTTTTATCTGACTTCGTACTACGACCGGAGCGCTCGGTTGCGATAAACACACGTCTGCGTTACGCTGAGTCAGGCCCAAAATCGACCCTTGATAATCACAAAACACCATTTGTTTCCTAGATATCCATCTAATCCGATAAAGGTTCATTTTGGTTTCAAAAGTCCTCTTGTTTCTATAAAAACTTCATTTAAAGAGTTTAAACTGTTCCATATTCTTATTTGCCCACCAAAAGTTTGAAACTATTACAGGAAGCGGGAGGTAATTACCTAAAATTGACTTCTGCATTGTAATTTGAAACTGCGCATCAGCTTTTATTTGTTAACCCCGGACGGCCGCCCCAAATTGCGCTTTTTATTTCCTGTCGTTTAATTGAACAGCCTCGATCTAATTATTGCTCCTTGTATGCTGTTGTATAAATCACAATTTCAATTTTAACCATATCACATCTTTTCACATTTTCTGTCTCCCTCTATCTCTGTCGTTATCTCTCTCCTTCTCTTTCTTTCTCTCTCTCTCCCTCTCTCTCTCTCTCTGCCTCTCTTTCTCTCTCTCACTCACTCTCTTCTCGCTTTCTATCTGGCTCTCAACTTAATTCAAGCCCTTTATATAGAAAAGTGAACTGGCAACTCATATGAACCCCTTTTGAGACTGTCAGTTTTGAGACCGCTTGATATTTTACCGGTAGCAAGAATATCAATGACGTGGAAGAGACGCAGAACACTTCTTAGGCGTTGGAGACTGAGCTAGACTAGAACTTCTGAAAATTAATGAGTTTGCTGATGAAAATCAATCATTCGTAGACATTTGTATTGTGTCTCTCACTTTTAGGTATGTTGCTTTCATTCTTATTGTATGTCGATGATTATTTTTATAATTCTGTTCTGTCTATTTGTTTTCAAATTTCTAAACTCACATGGCTCACACATTTAACATTCAAGTTTGTTTAGATCACCTTTAAACTCACTTTTAGATAACTGTCTATATAATTCTTGTATGCTTGTATATAGTACTTGGCTGCGTCCACTTCCGGGTTGATCTTGCCGTAATCCTTGTCCTTCCGTTCATCAGCTATCTTTTGCTGGCGAATGGTATCCTAAAGACGTAATCTTGAATAAACAATGCATTTGTTAAACATTGAAATTTGGTTTCTCCTTAACTCTTTACAATTTTTTCATTGAATTGATATCGTTTTCACGATTCTGAAACATACCCCTTTTAAATGAATAGGATTGGAAAAGGGGCGCGTTTTCACGAAAGTTTTGCCACCCGTTAACACGACTAGAGTGGGCGAGAAAGCGTATAAAATGGGGAGATGCAGAGTTGGCCGCAATTCAAACTACAATTTCCCCAAAATTTCAAGCGCTTCTAAATCGGTTAATTTTAATCCAAAATGGGTAAAAGAGGTATTTTTCGGACTCCTCGGACTAGGCTTTTATTACAAAATCACAAACTCAGAAAAATTATTTTACGCGGTCTCCTCCCCCCCCCCCCTTTTTTTTTTAAAAGGAGCATTTGCCTTTTTTTCACAATGTCAATACCAACAACAACAACTTTTCGATTTTCTTTCCGGAAACTTCCAAAATTTTGCAACGTTTTGATTTTTGTGGGGAACCGAACCAGGAACTGTCAGTATGTGGTACCAACTAACTAACCACTTCACTATATGGGTCGTATCTGCCGGATGTTTCGAGCCCCTAATCACTAGCGCACAATCGAATTGGACAGTATGGAAAAAAAACAATTTTTATACTTTCAACAAAAATCTCTTTGTTTCATTTGAAAATAACTTTTTTCCAGAAAAATCTACATTAAATTTATGTAGTTTTCATTTAATGTGAAAGATAAAGGTGATTTTAAAGAACATATCAAGAAAAGGGATTCTTTGAAAATGTTTACGTGGACTTTCGTCCTTTTCCTTCAAGCAATTGGTTTTTATTTTTTATAAGTTTTCGGTGCCCGAATGTCGCCGAATGCCATCTGCGGATGGTTACGTTAAGCGACGCCGTCGTTCTAATGGGGGGGTACCCGCGGCAAAATCTTGCGCGCAGCTGGCAGGGTCGCCATGCTAAAAGGGGCACTAGGAAACTTGAAAACCGTAAACGCAGTGCATATATCAGATTTGGCCACTTCGCTGTTAACAGTTAAAAAATCGCGTGTTTAAAATACTATTATTTACGAATCTACCTAGGCTAAAAATTATTTTAACTTTCAGTGTAATCAAACTTATCGATCGATAATGGTCAAAGAAAGAAAAACGAAAAGAATTAATACATTTATAAAAAGTACAAAAAGTTCAGTAAGTAACTCAAACTGTATAACAAAATGGAAAATGTGAATCCAAAAAAACGTAATGGTGCCTAGATACCGGTTAATAACATACTCGTTAAACCAAGAGATCAATCAACGAAAGAAAAACTAGAAACAGTAAATTATAAATAACTATGTAAACTCCTTCACGTCGTCGTACTTAGTACTTGTCATATTTGTTGGTATCTGTGTCCCTGTAGATCTTGGCTAAAAAAAAGAAATTATTTGTGGTTCCGCTTGGCTCGTTTCGAAGAATATTGTATGTGATTTCCGTTCAGAATTATAAACTCACAGGGGTCCTTATCCAGGGGCATCTTCTTTCGGTTGCTCTTGCACTTTTTCAGTTCTAAACCCAACCAACATTCAATTTTACGATTCTAACAAAACCTGTTCTTTCGAAAAGCAGGATGAGGTCCCTGTTGAAGTGGGGGATCAACTTTGGCCTTTTCACTGGTTTTGCATCGTCCTGCTCCTGGATTCCCTCCTCTGTGTACAGATACGTGGTGTAGTGGAGCTTCCGCTTGTGGTAAACACCCGCGGCTTTTAGCTTCCATTTTTCTCCGAGGAATTCTGAAGAATATGTTTGATTGAAACTTTTACCCACCAAAGTGCTTCTGTCGGTGCAGGTCATGTTCTATGTTTTTTTCTGCCGTCCTCCCACTGGTACACAATGAGGTACCTTTGAGCTGAAAAAGTAACTTTAAAATTGGAACAGATTGTTTTAAAAAAATACTTTTGCCTAAACCTCAAATTTTAACAACTAGAATCTCAGAGTGAACGCTGATTTCTATGGATGCACAAAATTGACTCACTTTCCAGAAACGTGACTGTTTCTTTCTGCCTTTCAATATTTTTGCCGCAACCCCTGCTGCACTTTACATCCGGCCAGAAGGCAGTCGAAGTCTTGAAGCCTTGTTCGAATGGCGCTGGATCTTCTACTCGCATCTGGAGAAACTGGCGAAGAACAGAATACGGGGGAGATGGGCCGCATTCCGGACAAGCTATCCACTCTTTTCTTTCAAAAGTGAAGGGGGTTTTAACTCTGAAAGAACCACTTTGCAAAAGATGATTTTCAAACGTACTCGTCCGGCAGCATGATGATGATGGCCTTCATAACCAGACCAATCCACATGTAGCCATCATCATCTATCGCATCTTTGTATTGAAGTTTTACGAGTTTGCGGATCTCGTCTACCTCATATTTTCCTTTTCCTTTGCGGAAAGCATCAGCCAGAAGTTGACCTGAAATTAAACAGTGAATTAATTGGCTTTTCATAAAATCAAATCGTCTAAAATGTTTTACTTTTTGTTTTTTTGCATGCCAGCTTATTTTTGCAAGCGCCTGCTGGTTTCATAAACGTTCTGGAAAGGTAGAACGGGAATTTATCTTTTTGTTGAAACAACATTTTAATAAAAATAACTCTGTTGCAGCACGGGTTGATTGGCATTAAGAAAAGATATTACATCTTCATTCATTTATTGTAGAAATTCTAGAAACAATAAGAATTCTATGGTTGGCTCAGTCAGATCCCGGTTCAAACTGTACAAGTTGCGCTGACCCATTTTGAAAAACCAAACTCACCGAAACTTTCCGATTTTTCCGATGTCTCCGGGAAAAGTTTACATATCAGCTCGGCCAGGCCCTCGATTTGAAGCAAAATATTGATACAGGCGATGATGGCACAATTTCTCAACATATTTCCCAGTTGCAGAAGAGGACCCACAAATCCTGGAATAAACGGGTTTTTTTTAATATTAAGATTATAAAAAAAGAATTTTCTCAATCAAAAATCAGTGTCTCACCTCTCACTGTTTGGAACGTCAGTGGCCCCTCCTGACCGCAATTTTTGCGTTTTCTATTGTAAACTCTCTTTGTAGGGACCGCTGCAGTTGGATTCACATTTTCCTGAAAATTTGTTTTATGTCGAACTGCTTAAATTTGATTAAGGAGAAGTTGTTGTTTTACCTTGTCGGAGGAATTTGAACAACTGGAAGAAGCCTAGTAGAAGTGGCAGATGTGGCGAGCTTCGGAACCTGAAATATATTTTTTACAGACAAAAATCAATAAATTGAAATTGTAATTCGAATAGATTGACGAATCAGACTTATAAGGAATGTTTTTGTAATATTTTAACAATAAGCCAACTTTTGTGTTTTTCACTCAGGTATGGATCAATCATTCGCCAAATAATTTAAAAGCTTACCGTCCTTGCAGTAGCTCCCAATCTGGCTGACTTTCTTGTAGCGACCGCTACCTTACGGCACGTTTTTCTTCCATCTGTTGTTACACCTTCTGAAGAAGAGGTAGCCGGAGAAACAACTTCGATAGAAACATCGCTCTGAAGTAATCAATTAATTGTTTGTATTTTCAATGAATGAGTTGTGAAAAAAAATGATTTGCTGTGTACGTTCACTCACCTTAACAGAATCGGAATCTTGAAATTGTTTGCCGCCCGACTGACTCTCAGTGTTCTCAGGGACAAAATAACTAGGTGAAGGAGAATCCGTAGTTAAAATCTAGAAGAAAAAATGAGTAATAATAAAAAATACTAAACTTCTAAGAAAAAAACCAAATCATTATTGTAACTCACCTTCGAAGGCGGAACTGTGAAGCTGTTTTCTTTGTCATTTGGGAAACAGGTCGCTGGGATTCGAAGTGCTTCTTTTTCCTCGACCTACAAATACGTAATGATTATGTGATCCACGCAAAGAAGAAGTATCCCATCAGTTTCATTAATTTCGATTTGAATAGCAAAAAGTCCGAATTCCGTTTAAAAGAAAAATAAATGGTTCTTACTTTCTCTTCAGAGGAATGTATTAGCGACGGCGATGCAGAGGTAGTGGCAACCTCTTTGGTCTCCGGAATCTGGAAATTGTTTTGTGTTATTAATCTTGAAAACAAAGAAAATCTAAACTTTGGAAGAGAGTTCTCGGCAGAACGATAAATTACTGTGGGCGTTCAATTTGTGCGACTACAGTTTGAATCTCACCATTTGAGGTTTCTCATTTTCCTGGTTTTCAAGATGGAGCATCTTCAGTTTGGCTTCTATATCATCAATCGGCGGTTTCTGAAAAATAGAAATTTTTGCATAATTCGTAAAGGTGCATCTCTATTCAAATTCTGGAAAATCTTGTAGAAATTGAAATTCAATAAACAGTTTTGTAACTCACCGCCGACGACGGAACTGCGAAGCGGTTTTCCTTTTCCGGTAGAGCCTCCTCGGTTTCCATCAAATGTGTTTCAACTGGAGAATGAGCCGCTTGGACATGAAGTGGTTTTTCATCCTCGACCTGCAATTACGTCATGATTCAGTGATTTTCGCGAAGAGGAAATATATTCATTTCTTATTTTGGCCACTTTAAATATGTTTAGTTGCCATTGCAAATAATTTCAAAATCTGATTAAAGCGAAAATACTAAGAGTTTACTTACCTTCTCTGTGGATTCACTTCTTTGCCATTCTGAAGCAGAAGTGGTAGAAGTCTCCTGAGTCTGTAATTGATTTGTTTGTAGGAATTGTAAATATATTATATAAAAATGTGATAAAACAATGTTAACTAAGCAATAAATTGTACTATAGTTTGAACATTACCATTTGAAGCTCTTCGGTTTGATACTGTTTGGGACGAATTGTCATCAGTTTAGCTGCTACGTCGTGCAAACGAATTTTCTTCAGCTTCTTCTAAAAAATTAGAATTAGTTGCTTAATTTGTACAGACTTGTGTTCAAATTTACAAATAAAGACAGTTGAAAGCGCCTAACGGAGCATACCTTATGGATCCTTTTCCTGTATTTGGAGATTTTCTTTTCAATAACCCTCATTTCCGCCTGATATTCGAACAGCTTTATCATATTATTGCTGTAGTCTACCTCATCCTTGACCTAAAACAAATAGTTTGAAGGTACGGCATAGTACAGAAAATGACAACGAATATAATAAAACCTTACCTTCTGTTTTATAGGTTGGATGATAGGACCACACATATTCTTTGTAGTTACGGCCTAAAATTTGATTGTTTTTATGTTCCAATGGTTTGAAATTATCAATAGGCCGCTTTTTAGTTTGTTTCATGATATTGATACTCAGTGTAAAATGTAATTTGCGTGCGCACCATGCTTTACGCATTGTTTCCTCTGCTTTTGGATGAGAAAAACCGAACGCAATGAAAATTGTCTGTTCCGCCCAGTTCAGGTCGTAAAGGTTTCTGCCACACTTTTTTTGTTGATAAAGATGGGTTATGCAAAATCGGATTTTCAGAAACGGTTACGATTTTAGAATAATTACCTTAACAACGTTGGCCATCTTCATAGGATGCTTCTTCTGGTCAAAATCCGTAAGATCATCATCATCGAGGCGCGGAATCTTCTCAAACTGTAGCCTATTTTTCTCGTTTGCCTTCTTCTCGATAATCTGGAGAAAATTTTTATAAGGTTTGCAAATAAAGTATTCTTCAAATCTTGATATCAAAACCTTACCTTTCGGCTGATGCCCCAGTGTTTCTTATGCTGATTTGTATAAAGCCGGCCCTAAAAACTATTTTTAGCTTTGAAAGTGCATTTTATAACCTCTCGTGAAACTGCACTTCCATCCCGGGCTATCTCGGAGACATTATCTGTAGCATTAGAGCCAAATCGAATGCAAAAATTTTGAACTTGAAGTAAATAAAAACAAGCTGGAAAGCTTTTCAGTAAAAATATTGCTGCAAAAAAGAAAACTACTAAAAACTAAAACTACTGCTTATAACGCGTTTTCTCTAACAGTCGATCACCCAGCGGACCAAAAAAATTTTTTTGCATTCGATTTGGCTCTAATGTTCAAAAGTGACTGTCCAGGCTATGTTTCAACTATTAATAACTTTAGTTTCGAAAATACTTCGCTCCGTGCCAAAATTACGCTGTTGTAATTGATATTTCATAACTCGCTTCAACGTGGAGACATTACACTTCTGAAAAAAAACCATCGAAAGCTACAATTGTAACTAAAACAATTGCTTCTAGCGTCAAAACGCTAAAGTAGCAATAAAATTGAGATTTGGTCGGTTTTGTTCAAAAATGTGTTCAAAATTCTAGTTTTTTGAGGTTTTGATGATTGTACTTTGCCGATCAGGCTCCAAAAGTTGCATCATTGAATTCTTCATGTTTCTCTGCGTCGAACCCATGCGTCTGAACATATAAAACCACAAAGTAATATAGTGCCCCAATCCTTTGAAATGTAGCAAAATGCACATTTCTGTACATTGTCTTGTAATGTGATCCATCATATCGCATCAAGGTATGTTTAAATTTGTTGTGTTTTGATTATATTGATATATACAAACAAAAACAAGCGAAAAATGGACACCTAGCTCACTGAGATCCTTTGAAAACGACAAAAACTCACAAAAGTCGTAAAATCGCCGTTTCCTCTTGTTTTTGAGGCAGTTATGCATTGAAACTACCGCAAATCGATTCACCGTAAAAATTTAAACTTACAATTTCAAAAAGTTGAGTAATTTCGTGGCGTTTTATAAAAGTTTCTAAGCAAAAAAGCGCAAAATGTTTTATTGAAGTGTTTTTGTTGAAATTAAGAAACTTTGGACAGTGAATTAAAAGACAAAAAGGAGGTTTTCCTTCATTTTCGCCATTTTTTGCTGGCAAAGTAATTCGACGCCTGCAAAAGTTGTCAAAAGAAAACAAAATAGAAGTTTTGCATAGTTTTTAGATCAACAGTGCTTGTCCAATTCAAAACAACCCAAATTACCCAATTTAGTTTTAAACAGTTCATGTGTGCATTTGCTTAATTAAAAACAACCCAAATTGCACCATAATTGTAACAGCAAAAAAAATTGAAACGAAAAAAGAAAAATTGAAAAGAAAAGTATCCAAAATGTTTTTTGTAGAAAAACTCCAAAATGTTTTTTGTAGAAAAAAAGTATTGAATTTTAAGGTTAACTGATGATACATGAATATAGAATAAACAAGGGATTTTGCTTGGGCCATTTTAGGGAAAATCTCGTCATGTTTTATTTATTTAATTGAAAAAAATATTTGTTCACTGACCAATTTATACAAACTGGGATTTTTGTGTGTTTTTGTTTTCATTTTTGCTGTGTCGAAAACTATAGTCTTTTTTGACTCCGCGAAGAATCTCGAGTAAGAAAAATGAAATAAAAACTCTTAACTTACTTTTGGTATTCCAATAACTCGTATTCCTCTTGAGTTCGGTGCGCGGAAGGCGGTGGCATAGTTTCTGAAAAATAAAAACTTCAGCTATCTTAAAGTTGTGTGAAGAAGATATCAGTTGAGCAAATATGTGTATCGGGTGAAAAAGATAATAACACTGACCCGATACTCAGGGGCGGTGCCACGCTAAGGCCCTTCGCAAGAGAACAGCTGTGGCTGTTCAACTGTGTCACCGATTGCCTGCGCGAATTGATGCGACAAAGTAGAAGACTAGAATAAACATGTTTTTCAAATACAAAAAAGGAAAAAATTCAAACTAAAAAACCTTTCCTGTGGTAATTTCGCAGGTTAAAAATACTGTACTCGACGCTGTTAACATAAATAATCAAAACAACAGTTTTAAAACTGGTGTAAATTTTAAACTGCAACTAGCTGCTTAAGAAATGAAATTGTCAAAAAGAATTTCTAGAATGTTTATACCATTCAGTATCGATTACATTCGCAATTATAGGATTTAGAAAGGCCCGATGACCATCGGGCGACCATCTGCGGCGTCCTTTGGTTTGCCTGGTTCGATTGCTAGTGATTATTTTTTCTTTGCGATTTTCCATTATGTCTACCCAAAGTTTTGAAAATATCTTTGTCTCCCTCCCAAATAAAACAACCTTTCTGTCTTCTAATTTGGCAGAAGTCTGGATGAACAGTGGAGGAACATAACACATTCAATACTACCAGGTGTCAGAGGTCAAGGTGTTTTGCTTTCAATATCTTTCCGGGGGTCATAATTAGATGTGACCTATACCCAGAGGTGACTGCGTTACCAACGGTGCTACTCAAATCGCAATCGTTCCATACCCCCAGGCAGGGTCGCGGCCGCAGCTTTTTTCGCGGCTTTTTTTTCATCCGTTAAGCAAAATTTTGTGTTTTTTTTTCGCAGCCTCGGAAAATATTAAATTTTAGAAATACACCGATGTTTACTGAGACCTTTAAATGTGTTCGGTAAAAATATGAAATTAAATGAATTAATCTGCAGAATGTCAAAAAAAGTGTCAATTTGGTTGTGGTAATTTTACATAAACTCTTATTAAAAGTTGAAATCTATAAACATTTGCATACCTTTGACGATGCTCACTTGGTTTTTCAAACTATGATTTATTCTTTTCGACAATCTTTATAGAATTTTAAATCATATTTTCCTTCAAAAAAGAAAACAATCAATCAATTAAAACTCTAAAAAGATATTGAAAACAATCTTTAGCCTGTTGAAAATCAGCCATTTCTAATTGTCTCAATATTTAAAAACGTCGATAATTGCTCCCTGTCTATCCCATCCCCCCTGTCCGCTAGATTTTCGGCGGGGCACACAGTCTGGCGAGAAGTACCCCCAGAGGCAGGGCCGCCTCATTCCTTTCATTTATGCCGCCGGACCTCTGACCCCGATCTGTTGAGTTAGGCTAATTTTTCCAATCCGCCATGATTACACTTACCCAAAATACAACACAAGAAAAATTACTAAACAAAGTATAATTTATTTAAGATAATAACGTACAGAAAAAAACAAAAGCTAAAAAAACAATTTTTGCCTAGAAAGAACAATGATGGCAAGAATATATCAAAAACATAAAAACGGGAAACAAAAAATAAAAGTAGTAATATTATCAATAAATTCCTAAAATTTTAAAATGCATTTTAGATGATCTAGACACCATAGGGTTCATATTCGTTAGTATCGGTGTCCACAAGCTCATCGTCCGCTGAAAATTCTCCTTATATTTTAAAAAAAATCACAAATATGGAAGCAGAAACAGGAACAAGAAATTTTCAATGTTCAATCGATTGTAAACATCAAAACAAATTTTGAAAATGATTGATTCGCTTTTTCGAATTAAAAAGCATTTAAAAAGCGTTGAAGTTGCCCATGCTAAATAAAAAACTAAGATGAAAATAATAAAAAATGAAGGATCAGTTTAGGATTCAAATTTGATAAACAATGATTAATGCTAAATAAATGTCTATTTTCCGTATTTCCAACCAAAAATCGATTGAAAACTTACATTCGCTCTCACGTATAGCCTTCTTATTCCGGCAGTGTGGCCCTGAACAATAAATTATGAAGGTAGATGATAAAAATGTTAAGGGAAGTCATTTTTCCCAAAACTCTCCTCCAAAAAGTTATTTCAAAACTTACATTTGCACTTACAATCAGCAGGCATTGGCTTGTTGTCCGAGGATTGAGGCACTGAAAGAAATAAATTATAAAGACACATCTATTTTCCCTAAAATTCTCAACCCAAAATCGGTTCAAAACTTACATTCATTCTCATTTTCCTCAACAATCGTTATCATCTTGTCCCGGTAGTGTGGCCCTGATGCCTTGAGTTCTAAAGAAAAGTTTTACTTATCTCCGTGATTCTAACAAAACCTGATCGTTCAAATAGGAGGATGAGGCTTCGGTTGAAGTGGGGAATGCCTTCGGGCTTCCTTGGCTTGTTTTGGTTCTGATTAGGGTCCTGATCGTAAATTCCTTCTTCCGTGTACAGGTAGGTGGTGTAGTGCTGCTGTTGCACGTGGTCAACGCAGGCTGCTTTAAGCTTCCATGTTTCACCGAGGAAATCTAAAAAATGTGGTTTTCGTCTGATTCAAATGTATAAATACCGAAGTGAGTCTGCTTCATCATGTCGAATGGCATGTTCGTCTGGCCATCTTCCCATTGGTATACTATCAAGTACCTCTGGGCTGAAAATTAAACTATAGAACAAGTTTGTTTAAAAATTAAATTTGGCCATAAAATTAGAAAAATTCGTTTTTTTTTGTTAGTTAGCCTGTTTTGGAATAAAATAAACTTTGAAGCTGGATTTTCTTACTTTCAAAAAATAGATAAACTTTTTTCTAGTTGAAAACGACTCACTTCTCAGAAAAGTGACACTTTCTCCTTGTCTTTCAATTTTATTCCCACAGCCCTTCTTACAGATCTCAGCCGGCCAGAAAAATGAAGACGCCAGAAAACCATCTTCAAAAGTGGCTGGCTCTTCTTGCACTCGCATCTGCAGAAACTGGCGAGGAAGGGAATACGGCTCAGACTCTCCACAGTTCTCGCAATTCGTCCACTCCTCGCGCATGAAGGTGAAGCTTTTCTTAACTCTGTAATAAAAATTTGTTAATGGAAATTTTTAAAACTTACTCCACAGGTAGCATGACGATCATTGCTTTTACGACAAGGCCGAGCTCTAGGTTACCGTCATCACCAACCACTTTGAAGCTCGATTTAATGAGATCGCGGATCTTTGTCACATTGCCTGTTCCTTTGCCATACAGCTCGGCAAGAAGTTGACCTGAAATTAGTGATTTAATGGGAAACGTATTCTTTATGCTACAATCCCTGTGCTTCAACCAAAAGCTGAAATGTGTGTGTGTTTACCACCAAAGAATTTCGCGTCAAAGATACGAGACGGTTGCAAAAGGGCCTGTTCTAGTAGGGCTAAGGAATAGTGTTTGGTTATCTAAGTAAATAATGGTGGTTGGTCCATCTGGCCATCCCAATTTTGGGTCTAAAGCTTCCTCGGGATTGCTACCGAAACCACCGTGTAGTTTCGAAACGACACATATTCCATTCATAAGAGCATCGATTGGACATTAGATCACCGCAGTTTAGAATTGCCAAATAGACCCGGCTCATTTTTGCCCGCCGCAGGAACAAAAGCCCGCGCTGCGCAGAGAGGAACAGCTGTCTGGTTGGCGCAGCGGTGTAGGGGTTCGCCTGGCAAGCAAAATGTCAAGGGTTCGATTCCCCGATTATGCTGTTGTTTTGCGTTTTTGGTTCTTTGGTCGAAAGCCAAGTCTATTTGGCAGTTTTAAACACCTGTGATCTAATGTGCAATCGATGCTCTATTGAATGGAATATGTGTTGTTTCGAAACTCCACGGTGGTTTCGGTAGCCTTCCCGAGTTAATGTGTAGGACAACTTTTTTCTTTCTATTTTTGATGTGGCTAACAGTGTGGGCGGACCACAACATGAACATACGACTGCATAGAGTAGGTTAGCATTCCCACTTAATATATGTGGTTTCAATTGTGGGAATGATAATAATTCAATTAGCAAAATTATTGCAGCAATGGGGTGTTGAATTCGTGACCTCCAGTTTATGAAGCGAGGCGCATGTCACTCCGCCACCCAGGCATATGTAGGTGGTGGCATTCCTGCGTGCTTATAAGGCGCGGAACCGCCGCTGAATCACAATCATATGCCCGATTGAATGTAATCGGTCGAACTTCAAACGGCATGTTAAGTTTCCATTCCCATACCATATAATTATTAAAAAGGTGTTAAGAAAATTCAAACTCACCAAAACTGGGTTCTTTGCATATGGGGGCATTCTTGAACATGTCCCACAATTGCTGTGCAAGGCCTTCAATTTGATAAAGAAGGTTTATTCCTGCTATTACGGCACAGTCGTCTTCAGGATTGGTTAGTTTGAGAAATGGAGTGACAAGCCCTGAAAGTTTTCTGTTTTTAAGAAGAGGGCGGGGGTGAAAAAAACACTTTCCTACCTCCAACAGTTTTGAATTTTGGTTCCACTTTGGGACCATTCTTCCATCGATTTCTGCAACCTCTCCTTGGGACGTTTGAAGAGACAGACGAAGAACTAGAGTTGGAACTCCTAGAAGTTATGGAAACCTTAGCGGACTCCGGAATCTGAAATAGAGATTTTTCCAAGAATTTTAGCATTATTGGAGTTTTTAGATTTTTTGGACACATTTTGACTTTTCGCCCATTGACTATAATAATCAGCTAAAATCAAAAATGAATTTGGCCAAAAAAAGTTTTAGTCATGAAAACCATACCTTTTCTGCCAGTGATCTCAATCTTGAGGACCTTCTTGGTTCAGTGGCTGGCAGAGCTTGGGCTTGAATTTGCTCTTCAACTGCAGGAACATCAGCTTCTGGAAGAGGAGAAGCTGAGACAACACATCCTTCCACAGATGATTCTCCACTAATCTAAAATATGTCATAATTTTCTCGTTTTTTCGAATATATATGGTACAATGTTTCAAAAATTTAATTTACTGTCTTTGTATAACCCGGCGGTGCAACTTTTTCATAATAGGGGCATTTTGACAAAAATAGCTATGAAACAGCAAACAATAGAATAACTGAAAAGCCAATTGATTAAACAATTTGAGTAAATTCAAAACTTTGTTAAAACTGACCTCGGTGAAATTATTAATTGAGCAGGCATCCAGTTTTACGGCTAGCTCGTCGTTTGTCTTCGTTTGCACCTACAAACAAATAGATTTATAGGTGAATAAAACCACTCATCTAGAACTTTCGTTGGACTTTTTAATGCCCAAGTTCTATTTCTATAAAAATACAAAGAAGTTTACTTACATTATCGTTATTGTCAGGACTTGAAGAAGTGGAATCACACCTTGTCTCCCGAGTCTAAAACACATTTGTTTTCATTTATAATCATTATGGAACTTAGATGAAAACAATTGTTTACAAAAAATATCTTTAAGATGTTACTTAATGTGTTTGAAATCACCTCACCTCGAACGACTGCGTCTCTTTTGAAACCATTCCTTTGTGAGCAGAATCGGTTTCATAAAGTTCTTGGCCATTTAACTCCAAGTTCTCAAAAGCTTCCGGACCAACTAATGACGAATCATTAGACGAAGTCTGTAAACAATCCGTTAACGAAAACCAATAAACCTCTAAGGATAAAACATTTTTGTAACTCACCTCAGAAAACGAAACTCGGAAGCTGTTTTCGGTTTCAGTTGGAGTTTCCTGTGTTTCATTTGGAAAATGAGACATGTGGACACGAGGGGCTTCTTCTTCCTCGACCTACAATTACGTCATGATTTTGTGGACCTTGGAAATCGTCGAGTTCAATCCATTATTTTCCGTTCCATTTACGTCTTTTCCAAATTGTGAGTGAAATGAAAAAAAAATGGTTTGCTTACTTCATCTCTGAAGTGACTTCCTGGCGACACGGAACCAGACGTGGCAGAAGCATCCTCGGTATCCGGATTCTGGAATTGATTTATTAGTTTGAAAACTGATATTTTTTAGTACATTATAGGTTTGAACTACAGTTTGAATCTCACCTTCTGGAATTCCTTTTTATCCTGCTGCTCAAAAAGAAGGGAATGCAGTTTGGATATCACATCCAATCGAACAACCGGCGGTTTCTAAATACTCGAATTACTTTCATTTCAAGTCCTGCATACAATAATTGATTAAAGGGTCGATCAAAGATCGACCGCTTTGATCGCTTTCCCGTACGAGATCGGCGGCCGCGGCAAAGGTAGTTATATCATAAAGAGTACCACAGGGAAACACAGGTCGAAAAGAGGTCCCTGACGGTCCTTTTAGTGTGATTTAGAGGAGGTTTTCAAAAATGATTCTTGAATTGTAATAAAATCAAAAGAAGAATGAGTTAACCATTTTTTAGATCAAAATTTGTTAAATTTGTGAATTTCAACGCTAACAATTTGAAAAGCTATTGGTATTTTTGATTTTGATTTTGTTTCAGGGTTTGCCCTACAGTTTCACGTAAACCTTTCCAGGTGTTTACATTTACCTGTGCTTTGGCGATCTCTAGAGCAATTAGTCTCTGTCTCGTATCTTCCACCAGTAGGAGGAAAATTAGTTCAGCTTCCACATGGTCCATGCGAACGGTCGGCGGATTCTAAAAATTAGAATTGGTTTCAGAATTTGTAAAGCCGTAGTATAAAATTATTGATTAGCAGGCTTTAGATAAGCAATAATGAACATTTCAATTATTACCGCACTGAAGGTACCGCAAAAAACTAACATACTTTCAGCTAAGATTTTGAACTTTTTAAGTGCGAAAATACTAAGGGTTTGCAACCGTCGGTAACTAAACTCGTAATTCATGGAAATTCGCAGTTAAGTGATTTTGCAGCAATTCTTTTTAAGGAAAATATAGGACAAACCAATTTAGGTTTCTTCATCATCTCATCCAATTGAATATCGATATCCTTTACGACAACCTCACTGCCGTCTGTATCAATAATTCTTCCGCGTTTAATCTGAAATAAGTTGAATTCATCTCGATCTGTCTACAATAAAACTCCGGACATGTAGAAAGCAACGAAAACTAATTGCATTTAGACTACTTAAAAGGCAGGCATCCCAAATATTAACCATGGTTCACTTACTTTCCTTTCATTATTTAGGTAGAACTCTTCCTAAAAGCTTAATTAACTGTGAAACTGCAAGCTAGTACCTGGGATCTCTTGAATGGCCGCACTGTCTTCTTACGTTTCTTCTCCTTCTGAACCTCACATTGTGGCGGCGGAGCATTCCTGCAAATTAAATTTATAAATTGAATGTTTTTCTTCATAATATCAATGAATTCCTACAAATTGTTGGACTTTTTTCGCACGAAAACGATGCAACAAAAATTATTTACTTTCTTTGATGTAATTTTGAAATTCTTTCACAAAATCTGCCTGCAAAGTTATCAATTATTGTTGCTGCAATTAATGTTTAATGTCTAAACTCAGAAACCCGAAAGTTTATTTTAATTTTTTTAAAACTTCAAAACTCGAATTTTATAGTTTTAAATTATGCACAAATAGTAGATACCTAAATTATGAGACACGCGTTATTTCTTTTGATTTTTGTTTTATACTTTCTGCTGCTAATTGGAACTAATAAATATGACATCATAATTAAAATTGCATTTGTAAATGAATTTTCAAATAATTTACTTTTTTCACTTTACAGTTTTTTAAAAATAAATTTTACAATGTTTATAGGATTTCAAAACGTGACTGATCGTGGAATAAGAAATGAAACGATTAATAAAAAAACTGTCCAAAACTCAAAACATTTCCATTGGCAGGATTTCCATGAACATTAAAATTTTTCTTCACAATTTTCCATACAAAATAAAGTTTTAATGCGTAAAATGAAATTAAATTTCCAAATAAAATAAAGCTTTAATGCGTAAAATGCAACTTTACAGGCAAAAATCGGAAATTTTGTATATTTTTCCTATTAAATAGATTCTAAAATGCAATATTTACAGTTTCAGTTTTTCTCAAATTTGCAAGGACCGCATTTTGGTTGTTGATTAGAAAATATTGGTCTTTGAAATTAATTGTTAAAATTCAAATATTCAAATAAATGGGGAAAAACTAACTCGTCCATGTGATATTGACGCTTACGACGATTTGAAGAATAGAGGGACATTGTTGTTTCTGAAACTTGAAAATAGGCAACGGTGAAGTTTTAAGATGGGAAAATAAAATGCTTTCATAATTGTCTCGGGGCATTGCAGCACGTTGACCCACAAGACAGGGATGATAGGGGCGGAGTCACCGGTGACCTTTTCCACATGGGTGGGGCTATAGCCGCCGAAAAGTTGTTCATGCTAAACAAATATGTAATCTAACTAAAATGGTATAAAAATAAGATTATGAATGCTTTAAACTTTCCAAAATAGATGGTTTATCGAACCCTAGAAAGACCGTACTGTATACGTGATTTGCGTTTGTGTGTTCAAAACAATTAAATTTGAAGATCATAACTGGGAAGATACAAACCCAAAATATACTAAAAAGGCTTTTGATATTACTGTTAAGCGAAAGGAAATAGTTTAGAACTTTTAAAGGCGGGAAAGGAAGGATGGCAATAGGCTGGGTTGGAAACTAAAACTTTCAAAAATTAGGAAAAACGTATTTTATAGGTATGGTGTAGTATAGGTGTTTCTAGTATAACAATTCATGATATAACTTAACGCCAAAGAGTTTGCTTGAGCGGGGATCAAACTGAAAAAGTTTTTTATTAGCAGTCTGACCTCTTAGCCACTTGGCCATAGAAAACAACAAAAAATTATAAAGGCAAGTTCGAATCTTCCTTAACACAGTGTCTTTTGCGTGTTTAGTGCTGTTGTTTACACCAACAATAACAGAAAAAAAATTAAGTTTTGAATAAGATAATTTAAAATTCGATTTTTTTAGAAAACCTCGGGTCGGCCCGCTTAACCAAAAACCACGGCCCAGCCCAACGAGCCCGCGTTTCGGCGACCCTTGCGGGAAAGCATCATTAGCTTGTTTCAAACCACTCCATATCGGTTGCAATTAAGGAATTAGGCAACCATAGGTACAGCGGTCGGCTCTCTGGGGTGTCGTGAAAGCTACCTAATTGCACTGACCGTGATTCTGTTTTCCTTGTCTACCCATTTTTACAGTTTTTGAATGAGGATGAAATTTGCCAAAATCACATCTGAAAGCCTCAGCGATCAAAGCACAATTAGGATAATCATCTAATGCAAGTATTTTGATTTCACCAAACCCATAATCAGCGGTGCAACGAAAACGAACTATCTGGCAAGAAGTAACCGTCATCCAGAGGCAGGGCACCGGCGACCCTTTTGATCATGCCGCCGAACCCAATGAAGGCGTGAAAAAAGTTCTGAACAATGTTTTATCCCAGCCGACGAAAAACTGGAATTTGAAAAGCATGGCAAGCAGGATGCCACCCATAATCTGTTTCTTGCGTATGACAATTGGAAATGTCCAAATACCGTAACACTGGTCAGTCTCCAGCAGTTTCAAACAATCACTATTTACTTCAGTATGTTGTCTCAAAGCTGTCATAACCAAAACGTACAATCATGAAGTCAGAAAAGGTTGAGTTTTCTTTTTAAGGGTTTCCGATCAAGCAAATTCCCTATGTTTTCATAACTTCAATCCTGGTGTTCAAAGCAAGAAAAGTTTGTCATTTTGGGTTCTCTTTGATTTTCCCATGCCGGACGATTTGTTGAAAGTTACGTAAAGTTATCAGACTGGATAATATGCTTTATTAAAATTCGATACACATTAAATCAAACACTCTCAGAAAATCTCGTTGTTGTCGAAATGGAGGTAGAAGAAATTTGTGGATTCTAGGGCTTGTACTCGTCCGGGGGACAATCCTCAACCTCCCCTTCTCCAGGGAAATCCCACGTGGTCTGCTGGGTCTCCTGAAAGTTTTTTTTCATTAAGTATATACATATGTAGTATCAACCAACCTTGTTGTAGAAATAGATATCACCCTCGGCGTCCTTGGCACGGCGCCATTTCGGCGTCTTCTTCTTCGGAGGGGGAGGGGGAGGAGGGACAGCTCTCGAAGTACTTGGGCGGTTGCTTCTAGAGGTCGATGGCCTGTTTCCAGAAACGGAAGGTCTTCTGATCTGAGCAATTGGGGGAGGAATGGCAAAGCCGGTCCTTCGGCGAACTTCATCGGCCAGGAGTCGGGCTTCTTCAGCAGCAATGGCCGTGCGGCGTGCCAGGCCGAACGCCATTTCTTTCTGCTGTATCTTCTCATACATCATATAAGCTCTGAAAGGAAACAAAATTTTTAATGGGGAAAAATTTTTTGGGAAACATGATTGCTTATCCATTTTATCTCCAGTTTCATAAGATAGGAGCTACCTGCTCTTTAGGTTGTTTCATAGTGAGCCCTTGGCTCAATCGAATGTGGATACTCTTACGCAAACATTCCCTTTTTTGTCATCTAAACCCAGCCTTCTACTTTAAGTTTTGAAAACAATGATATTGGTATCAAACTCACTGGAAGTCCTTTTGCGGCATCTTTGACAGGAATTCGACCTTGTCCTCGGCGGAAAGATGGTAATAATACTTTGGCAGAATCTTGTTGATATCTTGAACCATCCAATCAGGCATCTCCACCTGAGTCGTTTCTCCTAAAAAGCGAAAATAGCAAAAGGATCAGAAAAGAGGTCAACAAAAGTTTTAAAACGAACCTGTCTCGTTGGGCAAGTTGAGGGTAATTACAGGAGCCAGAGCGCGCCCTCCTTCAGTTGGAGCAGGAGGAGGGGGAGGGGGAGCCGGCGGAGGGACCACTTCTGGAGGAGGCGGGGGAGCCGAAGTCGAGGGTTGGCTCATAGCCTGAAAAAAGAAAAGTTTAAGCAAAAAGAATGAAAATTTTTACCTGGAAGGGATTCAGAGGCCACACATGAGAAGTAGGCAGACCAGAAGGATACGGTGCCGCTGGAGGAAGAGGTGGGGCAACTACAGCCGATGCAGACATAAGTGGTGCCTGAAAAAAAGTAATGATAAAAAACAAATGAAAAACTAACCATATCCCAAGGGTTCGGCGCTGGCATGAAGCTGAAGGGATGGGTGACGGGTTGAGTGGGGAACGGCTCAGGAGGAGGAGGAGGCGGAGTAGGAAACTTAGTTTTAGCCTAACACTTTAAAGTTTAATGGGGTACTTAGATAGAAATTACCTTTACGGCAGAGCTGCTTTGCTCCTTGATCTTGTGTTTCTCAGATCGGCGCTCCTGGTGCCTTTTCTCCTTCTTATGCTCAGGAGAACGGCGGCGCTCTGAAATTTTGATTTAGAATTGGAAAAAGGTCAGGGAAGAGTTGTTCAACCTATTCAAAACCACCAACCTTTGTGACTCCTACGGTCGATCGGGGAACGTCGTCCTTTGGTGCTAGGAGAAGGCCTCCTCGCGACAGGAGAAGGAGACCTGTAGACCGGACTCTTTTGCCTCTGGCGCCCTTCTCCAGAATAGGCTGCCGGTGGGTTTGCCTTCATGGCTTCTTTAGCCGTCTTCACCAAGTTCTTGGCCAATTCCTCCGCCTTCTTTCGTTTCTAAATATAAAAATGAAAAAAATAAAATTTAAAAACACCACCTCTTCGATTTCCTCCTTTATCTTCTGGTCGTACTTTTCCTTCTCAGCCCGAGCTTTACCGCCGGCTTCAATCCAGAGCTGGGTCATGTTAGCCTGATTGGCTGCTTCGTCGGGGTTTTCCAAGGCCTTTTGTGCAGCCTCCTTTTTAATCTTGTCGAACTCGATCTCTTGAACGATTCGAGCAAGCTCGTCTGCCACATTTTTCTGAAACAATAGGTTTCTAAAGGTAAAAAAAAGTTTAAAAATAATAAAGAAAACTATAACAAACCTTGGGCTTGGTGGGAGGTTTCGGGGCAAAAGATGGACCGGGAGCTCCCAGAGACTGAAAGTATGCATTGAATTGGTGAAATCTTATCAACTTCTGTCATTTCTTCGGAAAAATTTCCATTTTAATGATATTCTCTAATGAATCCCAAAGACAAATTAAAAAGATTATATAAACTTACAGGAACCACGAGTCCTGGAGGGGGAACGGCCTGTCCAGGAGTCGGAACGACCAGTCCGGGCGGCTGAACAACTCCAGCCATGGCAGGGTATCCGGGGAAAGGAGGGTATCCGAAGGGCATAGCGGCCTGAAAACTTCTCATAAAGTAAAGAAAGAGAGAATAAATGTATAAAAAGTTGAAAAAAAAGAAGAAATCCTACCTGAACTCCTTCTTGGCCAGGCATTGGATATCCCATTGGAGGGAACATGGGAATGGGGACGCCAGGCTGAAAAATGTAGATTTAATTAAATTTTTCTAAATTTGTATAAAATCTGAAAGTTTCGGTAAAATAACTTAAAAGTTTTACTTACAGGGAACTGTGGCATGGCTCCAGGAGGGAATGGGTAGGGGAACGTAGGCATGGTTGGAGGCTCCGTGGGAGTCTTCTTCTGATTGTCTTTAGGATTCGACATTGTTCTGAAAATTATATAATTTAACAAAAGACAAAAAAGAAAACAATATGTAGAATAAGTTGGAGAGATGTTGGTGAGGGGAATTATTTGAATGGGACTGACTGAAAAAAGCCGTTAGCTCTAGCCGAAAAAAGCGGTTTAGACTTCTGGGGCCGCGTTGGTGGACCCTTTTGAAATAAGCCGACAAGGCGGCAACGGTCAGTAGCGACTGAGAAAAGCTGGCTTTTTTGAGTACGAGGCTATTTGAATTCAAACTGATAAAATGATTTTATGTTTGCCGGAAGATAAGGGTACTTAAGTAGTCAAGAAAGATTGAGAAATTTCATTAATTGCTAAATTTTCGGAACTTTTCTAGAAAAGTGAAAAAGGTATTTTCAAGAATATTACAAGGCTGAAGAGTTTTGGAAAGAAGTAAATAAAGTTAAAGTGGGATAGGAAAAACTACGGAATCATCGTATACCGATAGTGGATCGCTTTGTTGCATACTTGTGTTAATAGATCAATAAATTTGCTTATTCATAAGACAGACATCGACTTTTCTATTGTATCAGCTGTTTTGGTAACCTGGGAGAGTCCTCACTAGGGAATGACTCATGTTTGAACACTGTTTCAGCTAAACAACTGATAAAGAATGAAGAAGCGAGAGATAAACACGCAAAATAGAGAGTGAGAGAGAAATAGAGAGAGAGAGACAGAGAGAGAAATGGGACAGATGGAAAATAGTAGTGTTATTAACGGCAAATAATAAAGTCTACTTGATAAGAGATAATGAGGAAAATGATAAGAACGAAAAGTAGCTATTTCCAACTTTTCACAGTAACTGTAAATAATCAGTTTTTTTGGTTGATGTACTGAGTAAGTTACATCATTTTATTTGTTTAAAATTACGAATTTACCGGAAAACTTACACTGCCAACAAAAAAAGCCAAGTTAGGCCTTGTCGAATACACAAATCTGTTTCTAGGTCAATGAATTACCACAGCTATATTGGGAAAATCGATTTTTCTGCTGTTGCAATGGCTTTCTGTAGCAGAAAGCCATTCCAAAAAGCCATTTTGATCGAACAGAAGATCAATCATCGGTAAATTAAAAATGGATTTGGATCCAGTTATTGGGGATAGGGAAAACTATGCAATCAAGTCAAAAATTATGAGGTTTTAAACATTACATCCTGTGCTGGAAACGCACTGAATCAACGTGTGTCACAGTGTTTGGAGGCGGGCATGTGTACACATGTTTGACCTCCCAGTGGCTAGACTACGGTAGCCCAGGGAGTTTTAAAGGCCAATGGCGCACCCTCGCATAAACGAGGATAGAGTTCCTCGCTTCGCGCAGCTATCTTTTCAACATGCCAAAAAGGTGGAGTCATCCGCGCATTATTTCTGATTTGAAAAGGAGGGTGATTATTATCTATTGCATCGTTGCTCACAAGCGGAGGGCTTCACTTTCCAAATCCAAATTGATTATTTAGAATCCATTGTGTTTATGCGCAGAAGACAGTGCGCGACTTGACTCAGGATGTGATCTCGCCGACATAAAACAACCGCGCCTTCTTTGGCGCACATCTGGCCAACACATGTTGGCCGATAGCGCTCGCGCACTAATTCAGGGAAAATAAGCTAGGGACTTACGAGGGAGCAGGCGCTATTGCGTACAGGCCAAAACATCAGTTTTTTTTAGCTCATCAAGCTACAATGGCTGTTTTTTTGGGGGGGGGGGGCTTCGAAAACTCTTGTAGACAGGCTGTTTCAGGAAGAAATTCGGGTGAATTGTGTTCGCAAACAAATCTATGGGAACTCTCTATATCTTTTCTATATCCCTATCATTTATTGTTTAATTAAAATGGTTTTAAGAAAGTATTTTAAAAGAAAAACGGAAGTTCCGCCACGGCTGCCCCGATATCGGGGTGCGCCGCGGGGTTGACAGTGCGCTGCCAGCAACTAAGAGAGGCGACAGCGCGGGAATGAGGGCGCCGTCTGATCAGGGCAGGCACGATCAATATCCGATTTAAGGGCGTTGCAAAACACAAACATTTGCACCGAGCGATTTCGAAACACCGAGGTCTGGGTTTAATGACCAGGACGCTTCTACTGCGTCAAGTGACTGGGAATTCGGCGGTTAGCAATTGCTGACGGATAAATTCTTTTCTCACTGCTTTTGTGAGATTAGCTCATTCAATTGGGGAGAAAAAATTAGTTGAGAACATTTTCACATCTAGGGCACGGAACTTTACTGTAATTTATAAAAGCAAAAGATTAGCAGCGAGTGGTTTCGATCCACCGACCTCTGGGTTATGGGCCCAGCACGCTTCCACTGCGCCACGCTGCTGCTGAGAATGGCAGTCGCGTAATCGTTGTCTTTCCGCGGCGCCGCAGAAAACCAGCGGGGCCGGGCAGGCCGTTCCCTTGTCTTCCAATGCCTCAAGAACTATCCGGCAAAGAAAAAAAACTACTAATAAACTGTTGCAATGACCTTCCTGTAAGGTTATAGAACGAAAAACTGGATTCTTAGCTACCGTTAGCGATGCTTTTCTGAAAATGGTTTTCTCCCATTCGATTGGAAAAAAACTTGTTGGGAACATTTTCTCCTCCGGTGCCTAGAACTTTGCAGTAATCTATAAAAGCAAAATATTAGCAGCGAGTGGTTTCGATCCACCGACCTCTGGGTTATGGGCCCAGCACGCTTCCACTGCGCCACGCTGCTGCCAGAGAACGCAGGCGCATAGTCGTTGTCTTTCCGCGGCGCCGCAGAAAGCCAACGGGGACGTTTCATATTTGCTCCCTTGCCTTCGAAAGCCTCATAAACTATCCGGCGAGGAAAAAAACAACTTTCAAACGGTTACAATAAGTTTTATTTAAGGAAACATCCTATTCAGATTAACAATAATCAGTTTGCAACATAAAAACAACTCTTGGGTGCAATGAAACGAAGGGCTGCAATGAAACGAAACTGACGGCCATACAGAGGAGAGGAGCAGGTTTCGGAGAACGAGAATAGGCGAGGACTTGAGGTAGGACACGGAAATTAGAAAATAAAGTATAAAGTAAACGGGATCAGATTAGGACAAATTTACGAACGTCAAAACTTTTAAAGTAAGAAGGGGTGTAAACGATGGTTCTGGTAAAATCTTCAAGAGCGAGATTAGTACAAGATCAGGCGATTCCATCACAAGCTGATAATGCCGTTCATTAACAACACGATAAGGCTGATGTCGAGCATGAGGTGGAAAAGCTCGGCGATGGTGAACTCACATCCAATAACGACGTCTAGAGGCAACCCACCACAGCTGAAAAATTAGTTAAATTTACTCATTTACTACTTTCTCTCTTTCTCTCTCTATCTCTCTCTCTCTTTCTTTCTCTCTCTCTCACGTTCGCGTTCCCTCTCTCTTTCTCTCCTCTCTCTCTCTCTCTCTCTCTCTCTCTCTCTCTCTCTCTCTCTCTCTCTCTCTCTCTCCCTCTCTCTCATTCTCTCTCACGTTCGCGCCCCCTCTCTCTCTTCCTTCTCTCTCTCTCTATCTATCTCTCTATCTCTCTCTTTCTCTCACGTTCGCGCCCTCTCTCTCTCTCTCTCTCTTCTCTTTCCCTCTTTCTCTTTCTCATTCTCTTTCTCTCTCTCTCTCTCTCTCTCTCTCTCTCTCTCTCTCTTTCCCTTCTTTTGCCCAACTTTCAGAAAACAACATCGGAACTTGTCTCACTTGATCTGCACGCAGAATAGCATGTGCACACGGATGGTTTGGAAGAAGTCGAAACCGCATACGAAGAGGTACACACATAGACCATTAACAAGGCAAAAAAGCTGGATATCATCCATCACCTAAAATGCAAATTACTGCAAAAAACGATTTTAAAAAAGTAAGGAAAATGAGAAAACACGGATAAACCGACGAATTTAAGGAAAACAAAGTTTGTACGTGGTAAATGAGTACGTTTTTGGAAGAAAACTAACGTCGTCTTCAAAAATATCTAAGAAAACGTTTTGAAAATGTACATTGAAACGAATTTTACCGAAAATTTGGTCTAAAAACTTAAAATATACATTTCCTTCATTGAAAGTCAACCATTTTTTTAAATCAGCAGTCATGAAGATCAGTGAATTTTTATTTCACTACAACTTTGGTTAAAAAAAAACACAACTGCAACTGCAATAAACACTAAAGTTGACGCCAAAGGCGCCAAGCGGCCTCTGCCTCAAATGGGCGGGGCGTACGGTTATCGACAGACGTTAGTCAACCGACAGCTGTTTATCTCCTTAGTGCTTCCAAGAAAGACCAACTCTCTCTCTTTCTCTCCTTTCTCTCTCCGTTCTCTCTCTTTCTCTCTCTCTCTCCCTCTCTCTTACTCGATTTCATGTTCTCTCTCTTTTTCTATTTCCCCTCTCTATCCTTCTCCCATTTTTTACCATTTTTCTGTTTCTTTCTATATATAATCTCCTTCCTATTTCTTTTCCTCTTAATCTTGTTTAATAAAATGCAATATTTTCATTTTTTTTCTTATATTGCTGTTTTCATTGCCCACTAAAATCGTCAAAATCCCTGACCCCTCGTCATATGAACATAGCGGGCGCTCTGATTCATATTATATCCCTTCAGTTTACAGTTGTTTTCAACAATTGTGACATAAACGAGCATCCCGCGTATTTCATTTGAAGTAGCTATGCAACTAAACGCGGCTCAGATTTGTGATAAAGGATTTGTCTTCTTCAACAATAATCACACGCAAAAAATAGGCTCTGGGTGGCAACCTGGTCGCACCTGTCTGTGCCATTCAAATCAGACTTTTTTCACCATTTCTTTGGCTAGCTCTCCCACGCCATCGTCGTTTTGTCGCACTCTTCTTTCTCACGCATAGGGTGGCCAACCATAACCCAACCTGGCTTATTCAGAGAAAATTTGTATATCTGCCTCTGTCTGCATAATTACAAATTTAACTCTCTGTCTCTTTCTCTGTCTTTCTATTTCTGTACTTCTCCCTCTCTCTATACCTGTCTCTCTCTCTCTCTCCATCCCTCTCTCTCTCTCTCTCTCTCTCTCTCTCTCTCTCTCTCTCTCTCTCTCTCGCTCTCTAAGGATCCCAGTTTTGTTATTTTCTTACTAGTCTCCTTCTGTCTTCAGAACATTAATTAGTTTAGAACATGGATCCGCGAAGGCCTCCCCCTCATCGTCCAACCCCTCTTCTTCCATCACAGGTAATTTTATTGTAATTCCTTAGAGAATTATTAAGTAATTCTTTAAAAACCTTTTTTAATCCTTTTCATCGTGATTTTTCAGATTCCTCCTTTCCAGCAACCGAGAAACTACGTCGGTTACCACAACCCTTGGTATTTCACCCCTCGTCTTCCGGTTGGTTTTTCTAAAAACAGCGTAACCTCAATGTATTTTAGTTCAATGTTCCTCCCCCGGCCTTCAACTTGAACCTTATTCAGAACTTTCACTATAATGTACAGCGATCTATCGCATTCGAGCAGGTGAGCACTTTCATCGTTTTCAAAATTAAATATTTTTTTCCAGAATGTCAGGTTTTATCAACAGATGTTGAGATACCATAACCCGATGAATCAGAGACCGTCAATGGTGGAAATTAAGGAGGAAGACAGCGTTGAGAAATTGGCCACGGAGGTAATTCGGAACATTTTAGCCCTCATTTCGCTTTAAATCTTGCGACGAACTTATCGAAGCTCTTCTGCTACTTCTGCGTCTTTGCGTCCCTGTGTTAGCAAGCCAAATTCCGCAGGCGGCCATTAATTGGCAGGTTTGCGTCCGTCGCCACTGCGCAATCAGCGCAATCAGCCATCAGCATGTTCACCAGTTTACATGCCCACGACGGTTCGTTGCAGCGAAAGCCCTGGAAATCCTAATTGTAAACTATGGGAGTGACTCATGTCCGTTTTACGCAGCACTGTTTACTACAATTTTTAAATTTAGCTCAGCTAAAACTTTGTTTTTATGAAGGCACGCGTCAAAAACTACGGCAAAATACCTATTCGCAAATCATTTTTGTTTATAAAAAGGTATTTTGGATCCCTGACGTTTGATTGACCGGCGGCAGACAGCCAGAAATGCGCGACACACCCGCACGTAATCGGCGGCTGCTCGAAGGGGCTACCCGCGGATCGGTCTGTAACCATTGAGCAGTGGTGTTGTGAACCTCTGATGGTTCTTTAACGATAGAAGCCAGTCAGAATGTCTTCTTGGGTCAGAAAAATTCAGAAAACCATCTTGGACATGAAAGATGGTTAGACTGATTGTCGGATCAATCAAGCACTTGTCTCATAATTGCAATAAAGATTCAAAACCAGCCGAACCCGAGCCGAACATCATTTGTGGATGTACCCTAAGTAACAGTAACCCCTGTGATCCCCAAGCTACAGGCTAAAACCGGCTATTTTCAGATGTAATTCGCTTTTGTTTACAAACCCTGTGAACGGTTTCCTTTTGGCACATTCCTCTTAACTGAAGTAGGCGTAAACGGTACATTAGCATATGCTCCCACGCTCTCATTCCCGCCAGGTAGCACCTGTTCGCTTGGCTCGCGCAGTCCGCGCAGCAACTACCTGTCCCCAAAAACCGTTCGCACCAATTTTTCCTTAACACAGACCCGACCACTTTTGAATTTTGATAAAGCCTTGCAGTTCAAATTATGAACTGTCAATACACGTGTAGCACATGCATATTTATAGAAAATGTTCAAAAAGGCACATCTGTGCACCGTGCTATTAGATTGTTTCACCATCTTTTGTGAAACCTCTTGAAATGAACGTTTGTCAAGTTATTTAAACTTATAAAATGATTCATTTCAGCAAATCGCTGCTGGAAACGTAGCTTCGGCTTCTGACGAGACTATCCAAGACCTCCCTGTTGACCAGAAAATGCCGATTCCTCTTGCGACTTCCACTCCTGCCCGAATGGAAGATTCTTTTATTGATGTTGTCACCCTGTCTGCCGACACTTCGAAGGACATGGTAAGTATAATGCACACGGAAGTATGGCAATTTCTGTTCAGGACGCCACTAAGCTTTATCTCATGGAAGACACTAAGGTGAATGAAGAGGACGATTTTGACGATTCCCCTGTGTTGCCAAGCATCCTCCGTTTGAGCTACATTGAGGAAATGTTGAAGAACTTGGCAAACAAGGTTAAACTTGTTATTTTCTCAAAGCAACATAGTTTTTTCAGACTCCTTCTGAAGACAAGAAAGAGGAGCTGAACGCTAAGCAGTTGGAAAACCCTGTGAACCTTTGGAGGCACCAGTATGTCGTTGGCGAAGTGAGTTATAGAGAGATGTGAAAGAGAGAGAGAGGGAGAGAGAGAGAGAGAGAAAGAGAGAGAGAGAGAGTGAGTGAGAGTGAGAGAGTGAGAGAGTATGACTCCATCTTTCTGTGAAGAGTTCTAAAAGAGAGAGCCGCAATCAGATGTTTATGACGCAAACCTATGATCTTCCCGGTTTCATTTATCTGCCGACGCGTCGTTGTTTATAGGATAAACAGTCTGGCGCGGCCGCGCGGACTGTAGGCCATCCCTGGTCGCGAGAAGAAAATGGGGAGCAGGAAATACATTGAGGGAAGGGAGAGAGAGGCAGATGGAAAGAGAGAGAGAGAAAGAAAGAGAGAGAGAATAGAAGAGAGGAGAGAGAGAAAAGAGGCCAACAATTCTCCAATTGATAAATGGGTTTTAGAATGACACTCACCCTGAAGTTGCGGACTTTGCCCACCTGGACCGCCATTTCAAGAGGTACGGACTTCTATACTCTGCATAAGGTTAACTGTTTCAGGGAAAACAGCAGGAAGCGGGAGTACAAGACAACCGCCCGGTTGACAAGAAAGACCCCAAGAAGCCGCGTCACTTGAAGTAGCCTCAGGATTTTTCTCACACTTAAGAAGAGAGTTTTCTATTTCCATGATATTCCTTTGAAAATTGCATCTATGTTTGGACAAAGTTTTAATAGAAAAGTTAATAAAGTTCACAATACTTTTCAAAGAAACCTAGGATGTAGTTGAAAGGAAAAGTTAGTTCACAATGACTGATTCTGCCAACTTTCTCCTCAGAATCTTTCCAGACGGTAGTTTTGGAATAGTGTCCACAAACACGATGTGCCCCTGAGGCCATTTGTAGTTCGCCAGCCGTTCTGAAAGTCACGTTTCTTAAAGTGAAGTCAGATTTTAGTACCTTTTATCAGTTGTTGGACATCGGCTTCTGTTAATTCTGGATCTTTCTTCACGATGCAGGCCACGGGAACGTGGCCCAATGTTGGATGAGGGGTTCCAAAGACTCCCACATCTTTGATTCGAGGATCAGCAGCGAATGTGCTTTCGAGGTCACCAGGAGATACCTAAAACTGAGATTTTATGGAAAAATGTAACATCAAGTACACTCATTGCGTTGACCTTGATCATTTCCTTGACTCTGTCAATTAGGTAAAGATCTCCTTCATCGTTAAAGTAACCAACGTCTCCTGTCACACAATTAGGTTTTCATTTAGAAAGCATTACCTGTGTGAAGCCATCCCTCAGGCGTGATGACGGCTTTAGTCATTTCTGGCTGGTTGAGGTACCCCAACATTACGCTAGGGCCTTTAACAAGGACCTCTCCCGACAGATTGGGTCCCAGAAGATCTCCTGTCTTGATGTCAACTATCTTAACCTGGTAGTCTGGAGAAACACTGCCACTGGTGATTGAATCCAGCTTGTTGTTTAGGGTTAGAACAGGAGGAAGGCATTCCGTCAGGCCGTAAACTGGAAAAGACTATGTTTTTACTTTTACTAAGGCCTATTGGCATGTTCTATTGCTTTGTGGTCATAACCTGCTGCACTTATTAAGCCCAAGTAATTACAGGTTACGGTAGCGTCGCCGTCTGGCGCGGAGTACCCGGATTATTGCGCAAGGCGGCGCCGAGTGGGTGTTGTAAAATTTGGCGTCAAAACAACGACTGTCCAACAGACGTTCGGTCGATTATAAGCAATCGTAAATGGAGGGATCGTAAATAAGCTAACTGTCTCCAGCTTTATTTGGTAAGCAGAACGGACTTTTTTGCGCAAACAAAACAAATTCAGGCCACCCAGGCGGCTAAGAATCCTCTGCCGGACCTGCTCTGGTGTTCAACTTACTTTGAGTTAACATGATGTGCGGGTACTTCTTCACAAATTCAGCAGCCAACTTCTCTCCCAGAGGAGCTGATGAAGTACTAATGTAGCCCAACGATGACATGTCATAATTCTCCATTATTGGGTCCTTGATCATTTGGAGAAGAATCGGGGGTGAAATGATAAGATTCCAGGCCTTGAAAACGATTTTTCTGAAGTCACCTTAACCTAACCTTGTAATCCTGAATTGACTTCAGAAACAGTTTAAAGTCAAACTGCTTGAGGATGACAATTTGAGCACCTCCTAGAATATACGCAAGGACTAGGTACTTTCCAGAAATGTGGAAAGGAGGAGAGCTGAGGATTTGGTAGCGATCGAAGGGTGAATCCAATCTACCATCGGAGTTTTTAGGTTTAGGGAGGTAGTCCTTCATATGACTAAAAGAGGTTTCAGAAGACTTTGAAGTCTTACTTCGCTAGGTTCAAAGCTGCGTGCAGCAAGTTCATATGGCTGAGCATGACACCCTTCGGATGACCTGTAGTTCCACTTGAAAACGGGAGAACAGCCATATCATTCAGGTCATTGTGGATCTTTGGAGCTTCTCCCTCGCTTTTAATTACATACGTCCAAGTGAATTCTTCGCTGTCATCAAGGGTAATTATGGTCTAAAGCAGTTTCTAATCAAGAAAATTGAGTAATACACACGATTTTTCGTGGAATCTTAGCAATTGCAGCTTTTACTTTCTCTAAAAATTGAGATGTGGTTAGTACAACCGAAGCTCCGCTGACGTTGACTTGGTAGAAGACTTCGCCTGAAAAATGTAGTAGGGAAACATGAAAATGACTTTTTATTCATTTTTCATTTTCAAATTTTCTTTTAGGTTGACCTTCTGTGAAAAGTTTTTCTGTTTGCTGTCCCGAGCGTCCGATTATTGGTGAAACATGGGAGTGTTCAGGTAATGATCACCTAACACTCGTGATAGTTCGGCAGAGTACGCTTCCTTATCATGGGTGCAAAACGGGTTCACTACTGACCACTCTTCTTCCCTTTTTCGCTGAGAGAGATGAAAACGGAAGTTTAAGACATGCGATCTTTGTCGCTTCTTAAAGCTTAACGGTTGTGAACATTTAACGGAAGTGAACAGAATAAGAAAAAAGACTGCTTTTGTAAGATTTCATGCACTTGGTTTTGTGATTTGGCCTTTGCCTAATTCTGATTCCTATGGGTATGGCAAAAGGAGTCGGACATTGGATTGCGGTGAAGCGGGCCGGCCAGGTCATTTGCCACTCATAGGTTTCATTAACTTTGCTCAAACAAAAGAAGAATTTATGAAAACGTACGGATAAGCCAACCATAGGAATTTGACTAGCGGCGGTTACGGCCTTCTTAAATTCGCAAAAAGTTCCTTGTTTGGCATAATATGCAATTTCAGGAGATAATAAAAACATTTAGCCTTTTTCGGTAAAGAAATTTTAAAGCCCCATTAATTGGTTGGGTTAGTTAAAACTTACATTCAGTGACAACTGGCAGCAACCCCGAGTACACTCCTCCGCGACCAAGAAGAGCCATGTAGAAGGCGATAATTTCAACATGAGCTGGTAAGATCACAATTCCCACATCTCCTTTTTTGAAACCACTGAAAACCGTTATTTCGTTCTTTTCATTTAATTTTGTGTTTTGATTACATTTTGTGCAGAAAGACCTCAGCCGCCCTTATTTGATCTAGCAGTTGGGTGTAGGTCAGAAAGCTACTTGGGTCTTCAGCTGAGATCTGAATTGGCTTAGATTTGCCGGGTAGATTAAACTTACCAAGACTTTCTTGTCAGGGGTCTCTCTAGCATGGCCCTGGAGTACTTCTTTAACGGTGGAGTAGACGCATTTTTCAACTTTTGTTTCATACTTAAATGGAGTTTCCCAAATCATCTGAAAAAAAGGAGAAGTTGCCAAGACTAGTCGAAGAACTTCTGTGACCATAGAAACAGAAATGCTCGGTTACCTTTCCGGAGGTGGAGCGATGCTTCCTTCTGACGTATCAATTTCTCCGAAAACCATTTGGTCATTCTGAGATTGAAGTTCGCTGTGATTTGGAATCTGTCAAGATTCATTTTGTCAAGCTTTTGTTTTATCTTTTGTAACGGGGGTTCCAGTACTGGCGGCCAAAACGGTTTTTGTGTTCATTTCGGTTCTATTTCGTCGTTAGGTGTCTTCAATGAGTGGAGGTCAAAAGTCTAATCACAAGCAACTAAATGGAAAAATTATCGGTAGATTCTGAAATTTAAAAAGTTTAAGTACTTCTCTAGCAGGTAACTTTCCAGGTTGGTTATGTGGACCAGGTGTGGCAAAACGGCTTGCCAAAACGGCCTAAAATCATGAGTATATGTTCAATACCTTCAGGATGATTGCAGTTTTTCAAGTTAATGTCACCAGTTCTCTGCACCTTTTAAATACCAAAGTCTTCTGTGGGTTCTCGCCCATGGTTTGAGCGCCAGTTGACCATATCAGTTTCTGCAAAACTCTTCGCTGGCTATAAGATGAAAAGATGAAAGTCCCAGTTGTCGGGTTGCGTCACTGCGCTTCTTGCACAAGAATCCTTAGGTGTTTACTTGTGGTTTTGATGCAAAAACAATGACTATAACCTGTTATTTAAAATGACAATAGAAGAATGTCATCTCAAAATACTGTTTGCCTCTCAGGCAGGGTTTTATCTTGATGTAACCGTTGACCTGCGGTTCATGACTCTAATCGAAAACAATTCGTGTTTTTCAAAAGACTGAAGTTTCCTTTTGTTTACTTGTTCATTATGTGGTATCACTTGATCTTGCAAAACATGCTAAAAACCATGACAAGTTTGATTTCTTTGATATCACAGTTTTCTATGCGAACGTTGTTGGAAACGGGCAACTCATGGGATTCTGGGCGCTTACATCAAAGTAATTCTTAGGCTTTTAACTTGTAGTTTGAACCAAACATACATTCGTAAACCTGTTAGCCACA
>JAJQXH010000036.1:97500-182500 GCA_022343465.1 Oscheius sp. G VE-2021
TTCAGGATGCTGATGGAGCAGAGCCGATCAACCCGAAGGCCCACGGCGAGGAGAAGAATGTGGTTAGTTTTAGTTATCAAACCTTTTGTGGAACTGTGGTGAAAAATAATAGAAAATTTCCAGAAGAGCGGCGAGGATGGCGACCAGGAGAAGGGAAACGTTCCGGACAAGAAGGACAATAAGGTTGGGACAAGTTTTAAAGTTCTCTGTAAGGAATTAGAGGAACCTGTTTTGTTGTAACGAAGTAAAGTGACTTTTCAGAACGACGGCTCCGAGCACGGTCTGATGGATGACCACGTCTGTTCCACGCCTGGTCTTCCCAACGACCACGTGGTCACGGTTCCTCGTCAGGGAGCAAGGAAGAGATCGCTGAAAGTGGGTCTTGGCTGCACTATCTGGACAGAGCCTGATGAGGCGGAACCTAAGGTTTTATCACGTTTAGCTTTGTCACGCTTTCGTTTCAGAAGGATAGCCATGCCCCCACTACTGCCAAGCCCGGTCCTTCGAACGACGTGGTCGCGCTCCCTCTTCAGGAAGGAAGGAAGAAGAGGGTGTATCGAGTCGGACTCGGCTGCACCATCGAATTTTAAAAGACCAATAAAGAAAGTATGCTTAGCATTGATACACTTGATAGAAGAGAGAGAGACAGAGAGAGACAGAGAAAGAAAGAGAGAAAGAGAGAGAGAGAGAGAGAGAGGAGAGGAGAGAGAGGAGAGAGAGGAGAGAGAGAGAGAGAGAGAGAGAGAAAGAGAGGAAAGAGAGAGAGAGGAAAGAGAGAGAGAGAGAGAGAGAGAGAGAGAGAGAGTATGACTCCATATTTGTGTGGAGAGTTTTAAAAGAGAGAGAGCCGCGATATCTAAGCAATCAGATGTTTATGACGCAAACCTATGATCTTCCCGGTTTCATTTATCTGCCGACACGTTGTTTATGTGGATAAACAGTCTGGTGCGGCAGCGCTGACTGTAGGTCATCCCTGGTCGCGAGAAGAAAATGGGGAGCGGGAAATACATTGAGGGAAGGGAGAGAGAGACAGAGAGAGAGAAAGTGAGAGAGAGAGAGAGAGAGAGAGAGAGAGAGAAGACAGAGGCCGACAATTCTTCAATGTTTCATGTGTTTTAGAAGCACACTCACGCTGAAGTTGCGGACTTTGCTCACCTGGACCGCCATTTCAAGAGGTAAGGACTTGTCTAAACTGCCTAAGGTCAATTTCTTCAGAGAAAACAACAGAAAGCGGAAGTACAAGCACAACCGCCCGGTTGACAAGAAAGACCCCAAGAAGCCGCGTCACTTGAAGTAGCCTCAGGATTTTTGTCACACCTAATAAGAGAGTTTTTTTATAACCATGACATTTCTTTGAAAATTTCATCTATTAATTGATTGTTTGGTCAAAGTTTAAATAGAGAAGTTAATGAAGTTCACAATACTTTCAAAGAAACCTAGGATGTAGTTGAATGGAAAAGTTAGTTCACAATGACTGATTCTGCCAATTTTCTCCTCAGAATCTTTCCAGACGGTAGTTTTGGAATAGTGTCCACAAACACGATGTGCCCCTGAGGCCATTTGTAGTTTGCCAGCCGCTCTACAAGTTAAGTTTCTTTAAGAGAAGTCAAATTTTTGTACCTTTTATCAGTTGTTGAACATCAGCTTCTGTCAATTCTGGATCTTTCTTTACGATGCAGGCCACTGGGACATGACCCAAGGTTGGATGAGGGGTTCCGAAAACTCCCACATCTTTGATTCGGGGATCAGCAGCGAATGTGCTCTCGAGGTCACCAGGAGACACCTAAAGTTGAGATTTTATGGAAAATTGTAACATCAAGCATTACCTGTGTGAAGCCATCCCTCAGGCGTAGTGACGCTTTTAGTCATTTCTGGCTGGTTGAGGTACCCCAACATTACGATAGGGCCTTTAACAAGGACCTCTCCCGACAGATTGGGCCCCAGAAGATCTCCGGTCTTGATGTCAACTATCTTAACTTGGTAGTCTGGAGAGACACTGCCACTGGTGATCGAATCCAGCTTGTTGTTCAGGGTCAGAACAGGAGGAAGGCATTCCGTCAGGCCGTAAACTGGAAAAGACTATGTTTTTACTTTTACTAAGGCCTATTGGCATGTTCTATTGCTTTGTAGTCACAACCTGCTGCCCTTAGTAACCCCAAGTAATTACAGGTTACGGTAGCGGTGCCGTCTGGGGCGGAGTACCCGGATTATTGCGCAAGCCGGCGCTGAGTGGGTGTTGTAAATGGCGTCAAAACAGAGACTGTCCGACAGACGTTCGGTCGATTATAAGCAATCGTAAATCGAGGGATCGTAAAGGAACTAACTGTCGCCAGCCGTATTGGGTAAGACTAACGGACTTCCACCAAAATGGGGGGGACCATTTGTGATGGATCAAAAAACTTTATGATTACCCGATAGCTAAGAATCCTCGGTCTGACAAGCCCTGCGTTTCTGCCGCCTTTAGACTCGACCTACTTTGAGTTAGCATAATGTGGGGGTACTTCTTCACAAACTCAGCAGCTAACTTCTCTCCCAGAGGAGCTGATGAAGTACTAATGTAGCCCAACGATGACATGTCATAATTCTCCATTATGGGGTCCTTGATCATTTGGAGAAGAATCGGGGGAGAAATGATAAGATTCCAGGCCTTGAAAAAGATTTTTCGGAAGTTACCTTAGCCTTACCTTGTAATCCTGAATTGATTTCAGAAACAGTTTGAAGTCAAACTGTTTGAGGATGACAACCTGAGCTCCTCCTAGAATATACGCCAGGACTAGGTATTTTCCAGAAATGTGGAAAGGAGGAGAGCTTAGAATTTGGTAGCGATCGAAGGGAGTATCCAGGCCACCGTAGGCGTTTTTAGGTTTAGGCAGGTAGTCCTTCATATGACTAAAAGGGGTTTCAGAAGACTTCGAAGTCTTACTTCGCTAGGTTCAAAGCTGCGTGAAGCAAGTTCATATGGCTGAGCATGACACCCTTCGTATGACCGGTAGTTCCACTCGAAAACGGGAGAACAGCCATATCGTTAAGATTGTTGTGGATCTTTGGAGCTTCCCCCTCGCTTTTGATTACATCCGTCCAAGTGAATTCTTCGCTGTCATCAAGGGTAATTATGGTCTAAAACAGGGCGTAGTCAAGAAAATTGGCTATTACATCGTCGTTTTGTCGCACTCTTCTTTCTCACGCATAGGATGGCCAACCATAACCCAACCTGGCTTATTCAGAGAAAATTTGCATATCTGCCTCTGTCTGTATAATTACAAATATAACTCTCTGTCTCTGTCTCTCTCTATCTATACCTATCTCTCTCTCTCTCTCTAAAGATCCCAGTTTCGTTATCTTCTTACTAGTCACCTTCTGTCATCAGAACATTAATTAGTTTAGAACATGGATCCGCGAAGGCCTCCCCCTCATCGTCCAACACCTCTTCTTCCATCACAGGTAATTTTATTGTAATTCCTTAGAGAATTATTGAGTAATTTAAAAAAAAGCCTTTTTAAATCCTTTTCATCATGATTTTTCAGATTCCTCCTTTCCAGCAACCGAGAAACTACGTCGGTTACCACAACTCTTGGTATTTCCACCCTCGTCTTCCGGTTGGTTTTCTAAAAACAGTGTAACCTCAGTATGATTTAGTTCAATGTTCCTCCACCGGCCTTCAACTTGAACCCTATTCAGCACTTTCACTATAATGTGCAGCGATCTATCGCATTCGAGCAGGTGAGCACTTTTCATCGTTTTCGAAATAGGTTTTTTTTTCAGAATGTCAGGTTTTTTCAACAGATGTTGAGATACCATAACCCGATGAATCAGAGAGCGGCAGTGGTGGAAATTAAGGAAGAAGACAGCGTCGAAGAAATTGGCCACGGAGGTAATTCACAGCATTTTCCCTTAGAATCTTTCGACGAAATTTTGGAAGCTCTTTGCATTTTATTTCTGCTACTTCTCCGCACGTCTTTGCGTCCCCTGTGTTAGCAAGCCAAATTCCGCAGGCTGCCATTAATTGGCAGGTTTGCGTCCGTTGCCACTGCGCAATCAGCGCAATCAGCAATCAGCATGTTCACCTGATTTTATGCCCCCGACGGTTCGTTGCAGCGTTGCAACCCTGTAAATCCTAATTGTAAACTATGGGAGTGACTCATGTCCGTTTTACGCGGCACAGTTTACTACAATTTATAAATTTCACTCGGCTAAAAATTTGTTTTTATGAAGGCAAGCGTGAATGAATGCGGCAAAAGACTTGATCGCAAATGAGAGAAAGAGAGAGAAAGAGAGGGAAAACGAGAAAAAGAAAGAGAAAGAGAGATAGAGAAAGAGAGAAAGAGAAAGAGAGAGACAGAGACAGAGACAGACAGAGACAGAGACAGAGAGCAAGAGAAACAGATAGTGGGACAAAAAGGGAAACATATAAAGAAATGAAAGAGAGCGAGAGAGACAAAGACAGAGAGATATTTGTTATAATTGCACGTTTAACCTCTTCCAAACCGTCTCAGTTGCCAAAGTGTTTCTATTTTCTCAATCTCAAGCGACCCGTACACTAAAGCTGCATGCAAATTCCTGACAGGCGCCAGAAGTCTTGGCAATTTTCCGGCTCCGCCCTTTGTTCGCCCACACCGCTCCGCCCTCTATGGACAGGTGTCAGTTGTGCCGGACATCCAAGCTACAACACCTTTTCTCCCCTTGCCCCAACATCCACCTGGAGCCTCGGCAAGATGGCGGTTAGTGAAGAACCCGAAGGTCAGTTGGTAGTGAAGCGATGATGGGAAGGGTAAGATATAATCAAAGTAAGCGAGTTTGACTTTGAAAAGGCGGACACAATTGGAAACACTAACAAACAAAAAACGTAAAGCAACTTTATTCAATTTCCACAAACTCCATACTGTAGTCGAAAAGATCAAAGCGAATATTACAATTCGAATTCAAACAGGGGATTCGAACTGGGCACTTATTGGCAAATTGACAGCTAGATTGCTAGGTACTGAAGCAAAATTACAACGTGTAAAATCAAACTTCAAATCTTCCCTCCCACCATTTTCTGTTTTCCCAGTTCTGGTCGGGTTGCGAGTTTTGCTACACTGTCAGTAAGCTCGTACATCAGCCAGAACGGGGCACAGATGACCCTGTCCCCGGTTGTAATCCTTCTGAAAGTTCAATTTCAGTAAATGATCTCTTCCACTACAAGGTAGGCATGTAAAATATGATACTTTCTTCTTTTTAGGTTAAAACTTGTGGGTTCATGGCAGTGAAGCTATCCTTGGCAATCATCAATCACCAGATCAAGATAAGTTTTTTCAGCATTTTGTTCGTCTTTTCACCCTAAACCCTTCTGTGGCCGAAAGTATCCCACGCCTTGGAAGAAATTCAAATATGGCTGTTTCCTCAAGGGATGGGATGCTTTTGGTCACAGGTTACCTCCCAAACTCAGTTTGGCTCACAAAGGTGGTTTTAAACAAGGAAAATGGTTAATTTTCAGAAAAAGAAGCAGCTGGCCCACCTCAGTTTCAAAAGACAGCTAGTGTTACTTTCGGACAAACGAAATTATCTGACATCCGGACAAGTTAAGTTGTTTCAGTAATTGGTTTTTATTGCCGCGCCCCTTCTGTGATTGAAGGTATCCCACGCCTTGGAGAAAATTCTACTGAAGCAGTTTTCTCAAGGAATGGGATGCTTTTTGTCATAGTTCTAATCTCTCTCGGCATCGGTTTTCGCACCTAAAAAGCTGTATTTTAACTAAGAAATGATTGTTGTATTTAGAACTCCTTTGAAGAAATCAAGTCCCAAATATCATTCAGCATCTTCTTTCACCAAAAAGTAAGTAATAAATTGCCGAAGTTTCTCGGTTATGTTTTTAGCGTATGAGTAACTGCATCATGAACACGTGTGTGGTGACCGAGTGACCAACAACTAAAGAATCGGAAACGTGGTGTGGAAGATTTCAAAATAAGTTTATTTTACACAAGTTTAATAACTCATTTACAGTATCAATTTAACTTTAACAACATTTACAACCACACTGGAGACTTGTGACGGCTTCAGATGCTTTGATAAATTAAGGCTGCAATGTTTCGTGGAATTTTGTGACCAGATTTTGTGATTTTTGAAGTTTTTCTGAAGTACGAGCCGTTCCTCAAACCACACAGATGAGTTCATTCTACGTTGTTCTTTCAACTTTCTTTTTTTTCCCATCCCCTCTCATCCAAATCCATTTTATGCACATTGGCACGATAACGCAAAAATGGCTGTTAGCGGCCAAAGTGCATCAAATGGCCGAGGAAACCGGCAATTGTGCCACCATTTACTTTAATTTCCATGTTTCAAGGCAGATATTAAATTTTCAGACATCGCCAGCACCCCCTTTTTCATTGACAATTCTCTTTTTCTGACGTTCCGCCGTTTTCCCTATTTCCTGATTCGGGTTTTGTACAAAACCAGTGCAATCTCGTTATGGCAGCTTGTCTAGTTTGGTGCAAGACCAGGAAATGGAATGTACCCTTTTAACTCCCCACCACATTTAGGCTCTTACCTACAATACATAATTTCCCATTTTCACGATTGTTGACAGTATTAGTAAAGATAAGTACATATGCGGTTGATCGTATAAGACTGTACATACTACGTCAAGAGCATAAAAGCTTCAGTTCGTTGTGATTTAACAAATTTAACTTATTGATCAAAATATGCCTAATAAATTGTAGTTTTGTGCTGATTAGCGATCCTGATCCTTTGTGTATCCACAAAATTCTCCATAAAGTCATCCAATTAAAATGAAAAACCTCATCTTCAGATGAAAAATCCAAAATTTAAAAAAAAATTCATATCTAAAAAAACTGGCACAATCGAGATCGATGAAACACAAAGCTCGTGAAAAAAACCAGTTAAATCGTACTCCCAGAGAACAACACGAGATCAACAGTAACAATGAACAATGGAAGCCATACCAAATATCGTTAACAGAAAAAGTACATTGTGAATGGAAAACACATAGAATAACTAATACTAGGAGATTTAGAAAGGAGATGACACATTTCGAACTTAGGCTTGGAGGAGGACCTGGTGGGGGAAAAGTTGGGGAACTAGAGCCAGCCCCGGCAGTAGATGTAACCGCATCTAAAAATGGTTTTTTTTAAATCTCAGTTTGGAATTTTAATTGTTTTGTTAACTATTCGGGGGGAAAATGCGCTAAAAGCGAAGCCCGTGTTTCTTCACCAGGACTATTTGAAAAACAAATTATATTTTGAATAGAAGTCCTATTGTAAGCCGTCAATACTGCAAGTTGCTCAAATTCGCCACAGTACTTCATGATCAATACAAAATCAAATCCAAAAATATTTTTAAAAAAAATCTCACTGGCAGGTAATCCTTGGCGGAGTGTACTCCAACGGGTCGGGAACGACCTTTGTTCCTCCCTCAAGAATCTCCCAGTCCCTAGGGGAATACGTCGGATAGTTCGGATGGTAATCGATAGTGAGTTCCTCTCCTGTAAGAACCAAAAGAGTATAGTTTTCTTAAAAACCTTACCGGCCTCGATGTCCCTGTTGGCGAAGAAGATGAGGCGGTCCATCTCCCCAGGAGAGAACAGACGGACGCTGAAGAGGTTGGGGCTACAGGCATGGGAGAAGAACCTCGCCTCGTTTCTAGAAACAAGCAATTAGTTTGATATGTACAGTTATATCTCACCCATATCGGCTGGCGTCTATCCAAAACCGATTCTCCATCTCATAGGAGTACTGGCTAGTCTTAAATGCCGGCTTCTGCGTGTCTCTATCGATGATGGCCTGAAAAGGTTTAAAAAAATTAAAAGTCGACGATTTTGTATGGGTTTGAGTTGTAATTTACTGCTAATTGCACAAAACCAAATTTTTTTAAAATAAACTTTCAAAAAGAAAAATGCAAAATCCTTACCTCGCCGGCGTAATTCGTGATGAATCGGCCTTTCTTTATCTCCGTCAGGGTTCGGACTCCAAATCCTTTAATGTGCGGCTCGTAGAAGACCACCATGGTGGGCCTTTTAGCGCCCTGGAAAAACAAAGCGAATGGTTACAAGAATGTAAATGCTCACCTTCAGTACATTCCGCTTGCACTTGGACGGGTCGCAGGGGCAGTTCTCGGAGCAGCCGTGGACAAAACTGAAACTCCAAATTGAATCTTGATGTTCTGTTTTCAATATCCACAAAATTTAAAACATAATGTTTCAATCTTCTTTTTGACGTTTCTAGCGAAAACAAATTTTGTTTTAAGAAAACTTACAACCACATCTGCTTGAAGTAGGTGGGCACTTCCTCCAGGCAGTAGTCTTCCGTCAGGAAAAGCCGAGTTCCTCCTCCTCGCTGAAACAAATAAATGTAAAAGCACTATAATTACAACTTACAACAATGCACTTTCCCTTGTGATTGCATCTGTTATTGGAGCACCCGCACTTGATGTACTTGGGGCAGTTCTGGCGCTCATTGATCAGACGTTTGTATTCATTCTGAGCTCCCTTGGTGAGCTTCAAGTCCATGATGTACTAAACAAAATTATCTAAAGGCCTTAAACTGTAAGTTTACTTTGAACTCGGGGATGCTGTCGTTGTCCATCACCCAATTTTCAATGTAGAGGGGAGATATGTCGCTGTTGCCTTCAGGGTCCCTGATCTGCAAAAACAAAATCACTACAATAAAAGTGAAAAAAATAGTTATTGAATTATGCGGGCCAAAAAACAAGCTTAAACCTTAATATATTAATGTAATGATTGATTTTAAAGTGCAACGGGGGTTAGAAAACAAATCTTTAGGGGTAAAATGTTAATTGACTAAGCGCCAACAGAAGTTTTAGTTGAACAAAAAAGAAGGAAAAATAAAAGTGTGTCATAGAAACGGTTTCAAGCAAAAAAACGTTTTCTTTTAATTTTAGCAGAAGCGGTTTTAAAATTTCTTGTAAAAATGTTGTAATTTTGGAATTATTCTGATGTAAAGGCCTTATTTAATTCGAACGTTGTGGACACAACAAGTGTAAGCATTCAAATAGCACCACTCCAAAATGAGCAAAAGAAAAACTCAATTTTTATTTTGTTTTATTTAGCAGTAGTTAATTGAAATAGTTTAAAAAGTATGTTTCCGAATCCGTGAAAAGGCTAGATTTGTTTTAGTATTTCACCAAATCAAAACAGTAAATCGGTGCAAAGACTTGTGAAAATGTTCTTTTGAATTTGAAAGAGTTTTAATTTTTTGCTACACAATTTTGGTTGAAAACATCTGTTTTCCATGCCCGCCCAATTTCGGTGTTTTCACTAGTGTGAACTACGTGCCACCAGTACGAAACAAAACATGCGTACAAGCTTTGACTACATATCATTCAGATCATGCACCCCACCAGTAAAAGTAGACTTTGGGTCTAGTAGTTGTTCAAAACTGCACTAAAAAAACGTTTAATCTCGTTTCTAGCCCGCAAATAAAGAAAAGAAAAAAATTTACCTTGAGCCACTCGACCTCGACCCTCTTTATTCTCCAGTAGCCAATCAGTTCCAGAAACTTCTAAAAACAAAACAAAATTTATAAATTTTTGATTAGTTTACCGGATTCTTGAGCTTCGTCTTTAGCTCCTTGTCAGACACAGAGGCAATAATGTTCGGAGGACCGAAACTCTTTTTCTCGAAGACCCTGTAGAACTCTTCGGGGGATTCCAGGCCGTACTTGCGGTAGTTCTCCCTCAGGTTCTGCCTGATGGCAGAAAATCCTTTCTCTTTCTCGGCGAACTGGGCGAACTGAAAACAGTCAGTAAACTAACATGTTAAAATCCACATAGCAAGAAAATGTGAAGCCTTAGGTTTTAACAGTTGAACGCTGTTTCTGGCAAGGAAAATGCTAGGGATGTCCAAGTCAGGCCAATTTGACAAAAGTGGAGAAAATTCCGTGGACGAGAGAAGTTTTGATTGTGATTTTTGAATGCGTATTCGTTTTACGAAACTTTTTGTCTTTGAGAGAAAACAGATTTCATCTTTTTAGAGAAAGCAGATAACCTCAAACCGCTTATTAGAGAAAGCAGGCATCCACAAGCCGCTTTTGAAAGAAAACAGATCTTCCAGACCACTTTTAACAGAAAGCAGCTACTTAGGGCACTTTCGTGAAAACGCAGACCGCCACAAGACGCTTTTGAAAACAGCAGCTTCTCTCAGGCCGCTTTTGGCAAAAAAGCGGCTACCTGCTTTTGCCAGAAAGCAGATGTCCTAGAGGTGTTGTTTAAAGAAAGCAGATATCCTTAGGCCGCTTTGATAGAAATCAGACAGCCACAAGCTGCTTTTGACATAAAGCAGAAATCCTTAGGCGGCTTTTAAATGAAAACACAAATTTTTGTTAAACGATATATCAAACGGTGATGGTGAGCAAAACCCTAGTAGTTTTATTTCTTCTAAGATTAAAAAAATATTTGAAAGGAGCCGGGTAGGCCAAAGTAGTTAAACCATTTTTACCATATTTTTAGCGTTGTCAATTTCCTCCTCCCATTGCATGGTACAACTGGTGAGGTTCCATTGCCACCAAAGAATGATGAACTTCTTGCGAAGCTCGTTATTCTCGTTGAATTGCATTCGGTAATCCATGAAGCGGTGGACAAAGTACTAAACAATAAAAGTTAAAGATTAAGAAGAACTCTTACATGACATTCGTCGCCCTCCACTTTGCCCACGTCCAGTTTCTCGTAGGGGTTAATGTCCTCTGCCTCGGATTCGGGCTCGGAGAACAGGACGGCAGGGGCATCCGACGTCGACGGCTGCGAAGGGTCAGTAGCCTTAGCCTGTAACCCGAGCGTTAATCATATAACATGAAAAGGCAAACAAGTGAAAACTGATTTTATATAAAGAAAACTAACCTTTTCCTTCTTCTGCTGGCGTCCGCCACGTTTAGCATTTGCCGTTTTGTCCTCCTCCTTCTTCACAACCTTGGGTGCAATAGCCTTTGAAGTTCTTGCCTTAGATGTGGTAGGAGCATCATCATTCACCAAGAAAACCTTGTCTTTGAGGCCTCCTCCGACCTAAAATAAAGATAAAGGGTACATAAAACAATAGCTAGTTACCCGTTCGGCAGGAGCATTGTAAGGAAACAACTCCTCCTTTCCAACTTTTTCTTCGTCTGAGTCGTGGTCTTTGAACTTGTTCGCCGCGGCCTGCGATAAAAAAGTAAATGTTACATAGGATTTTCAAACCTGTCGTCTTGGTCGCTGAAGTTGTGTGGCAGTGCGGCGTGCCCTCAGTCTGGAAATGCTTGGTTCGGGTTCCTGAAAACAGCATTTTGTTTATTGTCTATTAACATTAATTTCAAGCTGGATACAAGGGTGTTTGAAGAACCTAACTGAAGAATGTTGCCAAAACTCGTACATGAGAGGTTAAAAGTATGAAAAGTCAATTTTGTTGTACTGGCAGATTTAAAAAAAGAGTAAAAAAGCGTTTTTGAGAGTCGTCTTTGTCCCAACCTGAACAACTTCATCGATCTCGTCCGAGAAGGTGTCGTCGCTGTCCTCCTTCACGGGCTTGGAGACTGCCGGAGCCTGTAAGACAATTTACCTTGAGTCATTATCATGAACCTCTACCTTTCGAGGAGAATCCTTTTTCTGCATCTTACTTAGGCTTCTTTTGTCCTGTAAGTTTGACATTAGTCTTAGAAAAGTTTTATTGATGCCTTATATAATTCTTATTTCCATCTTATTGAAATTTCATTTACCTTTCTTTTATAGCCAGTGTACGGCACGAAGTCGCTGTCGTCGTCACTGCTGGCGGCGTATCCGTTAGGAAATGTAGAGGGTGCTGCCTACAACGGAAAACATTAGTGTCTTCTGGTTTGTATACCGGACGATGGGTCCTGGCCTCTCCACCTTCACGGTTCTGCTTGGCGGTCTTCTGTTGGTCCAGCATATACTGAAAAAAAACAGTGTCTATTTGTGTTTTTAAATATCAGTTTATTTGTATGTGTACGTGCATCACAGCGTTTACTCACTTCCATTTTCTCGTTTCCAAAAACAGTTAACTGTTGCTTTGAAGCATCAATGGCAGCCTGCAGCTCGTCGTCTTCATCGTTGGAGCTGACTTCTTTTTGTCTCTTCTGCTGAATTAACTGAAAACACATTGGTGCTATTTTTTAATTCAAAGCCAGTTTGAAACAGTTCTTCAGTGTTATGATAAACACCGAACGCATCTATGCCTATAAGAACGCAAAACGTAAAAACTTAAATACTTGCCTGTTTTCTTGAAGCAGCAATGGCTGCTCTCAGTTGGTCGTCGTCGTCATTATCGCTGGAGCTATCAGCCTTCCTTCCATGCGAGTTGAGAATCTGCTCCCAAGGAGCCTGAAAACGCACTTTGAATGTTTTCTTCGCAGCACATACCATTCCAACACGGCGCTCCTCTCCATGTACCACTTTGTGCTTTTTCTTCATCATCACGTTCGGTAGGGTCTGAAAGAGAAATTATAAATTTAAACGACATTAATGAAAAAACACATGTTTTGGTGTGTAAAAATGTATATTTGTAGCGAAGGACCTCATGCTGCACGAAATTTTCCGCTCTTGAATCCGATTTTCGTTGATTCTAGCTTATGCAATTTTGAAAAATGAAGAGAGATGTGATTTTAATGAGTGGGAAAAGTTACCCAATACAAAAGAAGCAACCTCGTCCGCATAATCCCCAATACAAGGCAGCTGTTGGCCTCAACGGTCGGACTGCCTATTGCGCACTCACCAGGCGTCACACAGCAAAACAGGCAGCAAAAAGACTATCAGGCAAGGTAAATGAAAGTTTAGTTGCGAAATAATACAAATCTCTCAAAAAGGGTGGCTCCAGGCCGGCCCGCGTTGGACACCAAATTTTTCAAAAGTTAGAAAAAAAGTACTTGATAGGTATGGTGGCAAATAAGTGTTTCTAGCATAACAATTCATCAAACCACATGACGCAAAAATTTTAACAAAAACCTCGGGCCGCCCGTTTTTCCAAAATCCAAGGCCCGGGCCGGCCCGCGTTTCGGCCACCCTTGCTCTGAAACAAAGAGGAAACCCTGAACAAGTGTTCATCCAAGATCAGCGCCCTCGACATTATTAGTTATTCAAAGGCAAAACATTTGGAGGTATGGGGATTCGAACCCCAGACTTCTCGCATGCAAAGCGAGCGCTCTACCCCTGAGCTATACCCCCGCTGTCTTCATGTGCGCAGACAGCGATGATAACACGGGGCGGCGGCAGAGACACGCAATAGCGGCGGCCAGTTTATGGCGCCTTTTCTAACTACCCCGTGGATGAATGAGCCTATTTAGCTGAGACTAGGCAATCTTTTGGATATTTAGGATAATTGTACTTTAAAAATAGAAGCTAAAAACGAGAGAAAAGGTAAAAGAAATTTTTGGCTACGCTTCCCTTCTTTACGGCACTGTTATCAGTGAAATGTCTGCACCAGTATCACCTCACAATCGCTTTACCAAAACGTGCTGGTGTTGTTCTCCAGGTTAGACAGGAAACAGGCTCGGTTAAAAGAGGCAGTGATCAAAGGAACGCTGATGGTTATCGACTTTTGCCGTTGGCAACACGGGCAACGGCCGCTAAATCAAAATACTGCGCGCTCGTATAGTATGTAGCAAAAATCGCAAGGTATAGGCTAGGCTACAAAGTTTTTTAAAAAATTTATTAAGCTTAAACAAACAAATATCGATTTTGAATTTTAAAAAAGCGAAACATTTGCGTTGGACTTTGCTTTTAACAATTACTTAAAGGGTTGCTTTCAAAAATTGGAAGTTCAAGGTTCAATGTTAAATTCTTAAAACAATCTAACTATCATTCTTGAGGTACTTCCTTTAAATATTCGCCTAATTATTATTTTGAGAAAGTTCAATTTAAAACGCGACAGTCTAAATTTTTTTTAAAAACCTTGTTTGTCGTGGCAGGAGCAGGAACAGAAGGCTTTTTGTTGGAAGAATAGCCCAGAACGACGTTAGACTTGCAAGGAGGCAGTGACACTTGAACATCCTGAAAAAGGGAAATAAAGATTTTGACTGATTGAATTTAAATCCATAAGAACCCTTGGCTTACCTCCATGAACGACGGAGAACCATTGGGTTCGCTCGCTGAGCCTCTTGGCGCTCCAGTGTCCACATTGTCGAGTCCGTCGTTGTTTTCCTAAATGTAATTGCTTCATGTTTGCAAAAAGATAGATTTCCAAAGAAAATAAGCATAACTTAGCCTTACCTGGATCGGGGAATCCGGCGGAGCAGGGGAAGGCTGATCATCTTCTCCCAGATCCATCAGGTCGGATGTTCCATATCCCTGGTCGCTAGTCTTAGTTCCAGCTGTGTCAGGTCGCTCCTGTTCCTAAATTAAAGAAGAGAAACGTGACGCTTCAAGATACCGTATACCTTGCCAGAAGCATTAGAAGTAGGAGACCCTTCCTGGTCCTTGGTCATTCCCATGAAGCGCAGGTGCTTAAAAAAGATTTACTAATGAAAAGAGAATTATACCTGAGAAAGTCTTGTCAAGTCCACGCTGGGCGTAGAGGCAGGGCGCCCATCTCCATCAGTAGGCGAGAAGCCACTGAAGCTCTCCATTCTTTCCTCAAAAGATCTAGGAATGACAAGCCCTTCCAGGGGCATCTGAAAGGTCAGAATTGAAAAGGAAACAAAAGAAAAAAGTATAATGAGGTCTAACTCACCATCCTCTTTGGCGGAAGCTCGTTCTCATGTTCCTCATTGCCTCGTTTAGAAGGAGCGGCGTAGTGGATGACACCGTGCCGAGGAGGATTCAGTCGAGGAGGACGGGCAACGTCAATGTTCTGAAATGGATCTCTTTTTCGCTTGATACGTTCAAAACATTAAGTTTTCGTAAAATCAGCTATCTTATGTAGAATTCTTACCTCAACGTAGCTTCCAACATCTTTAGATTTGATAAGCATCAACGTCGGCATAGTGGTTGGAGCGGTGTTACTAGGGGAGGCAGCTTCTTTCCAAACACTCTCGTCGCCCACTTCCATCTGTACCTCATCGGTCAACCTCGCAGGAGAGCTCTGAAGTTTGACGTAAACCTTAGGAAAATGAAAAAAAAAACTACAAGAAACTGCTCGCAGAGCATTCTCTTACCCGATAGGCTGCCATAGAGTTCGTATCACTAGAATCTGTACAGGTAGAGTGTGGAGTGCACGGACGTTCTTCTTCCTCCTTTTCTTTTACCCGCACTCCTTTGAAAGGAGAACTGTAGTTTGACATAATTGGCTGAAAACTGGTTTATAGGTGAGAATTTCAAAGGAAAAAGATTGAAAGTGAAAAAAAAGTTCAGCAGAAAAGAACGGAGAAAGACTTGTTTGTTTCCTTGAAACTTTAAAAACTGGGATTTAACCACTAAAAGTAGTCACAGCGTATTTTCACTTTGAGGAGTGGTTTCTGCTCCGAAATGACAAGACCACCCATTTCCCTGGTTTTTGTAAGTTTAGTAGAAATGACTACAAGTAATGCATCAAGAAACAAGCAACATTCATGTTGTTTCTTGCAAACTGCCCTCCCCCCTATAGGCGGCGCCATTTCGCCAATGATCCGCGCCTTAATGGGAGATGTTGTCTGTGAGGGTGGTTAATGTGACCGCTCCATGCAAACATTGATTCATGTGAAAACAGTTGACAAGGTGACAAAGGTTGAAAATTGAGTGAAAAATCCAGCTTTTTCCGAAATCGAAGCCAAATAGTTATAGATTTCAAAGTCAAAGGAAACAAATGCTTCCTTGATCTACAAGTGTTCCCACACTAGTGCTAACTTGAGCTTGAAAAGTTTTAAATAAGTTTTTTTAAAGAAAATTAAAAGTTTTAAAATACAAAAGTGGCCGTAAACACGCCGTCAAAGGATTAAAGCATTGTTTATTTAGGCTAATGAGCGGATCAATTGTTGGTATGAGCGGATCAATTGTTGGTCTTCTGCGAGGTACAATAGGAGGGATATTTACTTTTAGGTCATTGTAGGTCGCGCAATTAACAGCAAAACAGCGCCATTATTGATTTGAATCAACAAGTTTGTCAAAAATAATCAATGAATTATGCATAAGAAAGCCAAATGCTACTTGGGGGAACATCAATTGAAAAACGCTTTTTTTTATTGCAAGACTCAATTTGTTAGCTGAATATAAACAAAAACTGTGTGAACTATACTTATAACAGCGGGGGTAACAGAAATTACATCCATCAAAGAAAGTAATAATCTGGTTGAAGATAAAAAAGAAAGATGTCACGTTTGTGCGGCGTAAGATGTGCGCCCGCGCTCCCAACGGGCATAACGCAACTGCTCGTCAAAGGGCGTCTTTCATATGCACTCGGGGTAAGGCGCGAGGTAGACAGTCGATAATCGGCTGCACTTTTAGCCGGTATATCGGCGCTACAAGTCAGTCCGCCTTTCGTAAACTAGAGGGACAAACTCTGACACAACCAATAAGCCGGTGTAGTTTTGTTGAAGCAGTATGATTGACAAGGGTTCAATCTTCAAATTCAACGGTGAGCGCTTGGGATGTAAAATTATAATATCTAAATAATGGAAGATGGTAGTGTGCAACAGTGCGCCACTAACACTGAGACCATGAGGTACCACGACAGGCTGCAATTTGTTTATATGCCGTCTGGATTCCCCGACGAACACATGTCAGGCACGGTCGCCAAGGACGCCTGTCAGCGATTGTGATTTACATCAACGATTTGTTTCTAGTAAGGCGCCTATTGCAAGTTTTGCTGGGCAGGTAATTTCTATTATGATCGTCGGATAGGAGCTATTCAGCGGCGCCGTCTTATCCATTAGAGTGCCTCGGGCGGTACCATGCGCGCGAATGCCCGCGGTGGTACTTCCCGTGTACGCGGGGTGTTACTTTGCGCGTCGCGGACAACGCGGGCCGAACAGTACTAGGCCAAATGTGCTAGATAATCAGCAGCGCTGCCTTAGCCATTAGGGTACCTGAAACAATCTTTGTGCGCGAGTGCTGGTGGCAGCACTTCCCAGGTTCCGAGGTACCCGCTGTGTTCTATTGCACGCCGCGGACGAAGCGTGGACTGGGACGCCGTGGCGCGGACGGCGCAGGACACAAAACACCCAGGGGACGAACACCGAATGTTGATACCAGTTGGTGTTAGAACGAAACAACCAGTGTGGAAGAATCCGATTCCCTTTAAAATAGTGTTCCACACGCTTATTCCCACTGACGCGTGTGAGCAAAATGCCGTTGAATGAACCTTCTTTCAAATGCCGGTGGGAGCGATCTAGGCAGCCGATAATCGGTTAGATTTCAATCTGAGATATCTATAGCAAAACGACGCGTGCCGTAAACTGAAGTTAGACTTGTTTGTTTTGCTAATTGCAATGTTTTCAAATGATAGATATTTTATTTAAAACAAGAGCTTCCAGATAGTAGCCTAATTGGTGAAGATCACAATGTTTTGAATGTTTGGATGCTATGTCAAGAGTGTCATGAGCGGCTGTTTCGATGACGCGTGGATTTTGGCGCGAACATGTGCTAGACAAGGTGGCAGCCGGAGAATACCGGTCAGCATCTGGTGTCCCTTGTAAAGGTTCGAAAACTCGCTCAAACTTTTCACAAAAACACTATTTGGAAAGGATATTATAGGAGTGAGGAAATTCGTTCAAGAAAATTTGGGCTGCGCCGATCCGCTTTAAATTCAGTCGAACTTTGTCAAAATTCAAGTTGCAAGAATAAGGACCGGGCCATGGATTTCAGGAAAGAGCTGGTACAATAGGCTAGGATACGTCACGCTTGCAGCACAGTGTATTATTCAACATGGGTGTCGATGTTGCGTGGATTTACGCGCCAACGTGTGCCGGACAGGCTGGCCGCAGCAGGACATCGGTCAGCGATCGGGGGATGACCCTGCTTTTACGATACCGAGACGCCGGTGTAAGCGAGATTAACGAGCTGTCATTATGTTGTTTACTGGAAAAAAAACAGAGTCAGACAATTAAACGTAAATAGGAAAAGCACAACAAAAAATATGAAAAAAAGCCAAAATATTTCATGAAAACTCAGAGCGCTAAAATAAAGCAGAGACAAAAATGTATGCTTTTTTGATTGGGTTAGATTTTATTTAAGTTTTTATTGTAATGCTGTGTTCATTTAAAAACTTATTATTGAAAAATTGAATTTTGTGTGAAAAGTTTGAAAAAACAAAGAACGTTAATTCACACTTTGGATAAACACGACCTCGTGGCCGGATTATGAGGTTATCCAAGTTCAAGGATTTTCCCGCTTTGGCAATAGGGCGCGCTTTCTACAAGTTTGCAAATAGCTTCAAAAAACTAAGAATTTCATTAATTTTTTAGCTCTTCAACTATTTTTTTATGCCAGGGAAGAAGTGGCAAGAGCTTTTAAAATTCGCAAACTTCGGGGAAATTAAAAATCTTTGTGTGCATTAATGTAAATTGCCAAAATGTACAAAACAGGTTTTTTCCTTCTTTCAAATGTGGTTTTGAATAATTTTATGTAATGACATCGCACAATAAAGAATCAGGAAACAAGGAATTGCGATTCTCAAGGGTTCCATGGGTCGCAACTTTCACAACAATTTGATTAATTGGGGCAGGTGTTTGTTCTGCGCCCTGGCGCCAAAATGTGGGTTCAGGATGGTTTTTTTCTTGATTTTTATTGTTAAAACTATTTTCTTGAGTAAAATACTAAAAAGAAACATAAAAAAAACCAATTTGGAATAACACTGAAAATTCAAATATCTTTAAATCAAAACATTGAAACGGCCAAAACGAACATTCACTTGAAATGAAGATGCAACAAAGCTAATTGCAAAAACACGTTTAGCAGTCTGCTTTGGCCAGGAACTGCGGAAGATTTTAATCGCACTTTGCTGCGGCTTTTGATTCACTGCTTCGGCACTTTCACTTAATTTAAAAGCCACTGACATCGTGAAAACAAAACTTTAGACAAAACCTTAGTGGGAGTCAAAATAACTGTTTCAAATGAGTATGGTGGAGGGTGGAAACCACGGAAACCACGGCGATGCGGCCGCGTTGACCGGTCCAACGCTGAGACAAGGCATGAGTAACCGCTCTTGGCGCAATCTGCACCACTTTGAATTTCTTCTCAGAAACAATGGTAATATACGGATAGGGGCTAAATCAGCTAGTAAATACACAGGTTAACGGAAAGTCAGAAAATAAACTACTTCATGTCTTTGCAATAGTATTTTCAAATAAACGGGTTTTGAGTGTTTCAAAGCAGCCATTCAAAAGAAACGGGTCAAGTTCACACGCTATGAGATAACGAAGCTTGTTAGTAAACTTGTGAAACAGGCTGCAACAGCGGGGTGCGCGCATGGGGGTCTCCTTGACCTTCATTGTCGCCACAGTGTTAATTACCTTTTGGCGCTTTCACTATGAAAGCGGTTGTTAAGATCTGACTATAAAACATACGCTGCTCACTTACTTACATCGCAAAAGACTAAAGATCTGGTAGTCACAAGAGGCTTGGTATTGGTAACTGTCCGTTTACTAACTACTTTTCAAATTTCAACATGTTCAGACCAACACAACAGCTTAATTTTAGATGCTTAGTGTGGTTTTAAAAATGTACTCAAGGCTATAATAGATAGAAGCTTACTACACGCAAAAGTGTTTGGTACACAAAAAATCTTGTTTACTTCTTGGGCATGATTTTTTGTTCTCACGTCAGTTACGCTAAGTTGTCCAAACACAAGGGTTGCTAAGATTAGCAATGATTGTTTGACTTAAATTTTTTCTTTAACTTCAGGTCGTTTCGCAATTTTTCCGTTTAGATCAATTTGAGATCAGTCTAATTTCAAAAGTCTTTTCGCTTTCCATACAATTTGATGTGGATCATTTCTCAAATGAAGACCTTTTCTGGTATGTTAACTCAATTATTCTAACGATTTTTATATAAAGCCATATGGAAACTTCAACTTTGAAAACGAAAAACTCACCCAATTTCTTCAGTTTGAGTTCCAAGCATCATTTTAACAAATCCATCCAAACTCTAAGGCCGGGTTTCGCTAGAGAAGGAAACCAGACACTTAGAGTTTGAACAGATTTGCCAAGTTCAGTCGATTTTCTATGGGAGAACCTGACGAACGCAAAATAAATAGCTCTCGGCACATTTTTATATAATCCAGGGGCGGGGTTATTTAACTCGTGATCTTGAAAACTGAATATCCCCGGATACGATTATGACATTTGCGTGTGAAAATGATATTTGTTTCCGGAAATATGAAGCAAAGACCGAGAGAAAGATCAACCACGGGCATAACGGAAATACCATTTTGTGACATTTTTGCCGGAAACATAAAGTTGATAAGCAATCAGTATTCGGTCTGAAAATTGATGGACACCGCCTGTTTTATTGTAAAAATAAAGTATGTCAAATTTCCTGAGCAATTGAAACAATTTAAAAATTTTATTTGCTATAGCAAACAATTACCCAAAAACCTAGAAATTCGAGAAAACGAGGCCAGCACCAGTACGTCTGAGAAAAAAATGGACGCCGTCGAAGCCATCGGCAAAACAAAACTGAATTCAAAATGGGCGATCTGATTGATCAATCCTTGAGGAGATCCATTTTTGTCCATTTTTTGATTTCTAGATTGCTTTTGTTTTGATAAGCGTCGACTTCGAGAATCTTTTAGATGAAAAGTTCCGGGGCGTCAAATAAAGGACTTTAATTAATAGATAGTAGGTTGCTGACCTCAGAAACACCTAATATTATGCTAATATGTTTTTTTCAAATGTAAATCACCTTAACATCAAAATAATGTTTTGTATTTTGCAGTTTCTTAGTTTCAGAATAACACACTGTTTTTCAACAAAGTTATTTAAAAGCGGAATTTGAATTTCAACCACTAGAAGTGTCACCGGTCCCCCAACGAAAAGATTGCTGCTTACAAATTGCTGCTTTGAAGCTTTTGAAAGAAGTTACATAATGAAGCGGTTCTCATTTCAACTCACACTGGCAATTTGTGTAGTTTGATCCTGGCCGCGGCTGCCACTTTTCTGCGTTTTTATTTTCTGCCTGCCTACTCAGCCTATTGTCGGTGTACAACAATTCGATCTGTATATAAATGCAGTGAGAAGGAAGAGCCTGTCGGACACTGTTTTATTGGCGATTTTCCTCCGCTCACCTAACTTTGGGTGCGCTCTCACGATAAAGGATTGTCCCCGATTTTGATCCACGGCGTCTCTGTGCGGGACCATGTACCCTATCCTTTAATCGGCAGAAACTGCGATTATCCGTTGGAAATACCGACTATAATTACATTTACAAGTCCGTTTTCTGAGAAAACTCTGCTTAAGTAAATGAAGACAAAATAAGCTGAAGTTGTGAACTTCATTTTCAAAAAAACTTCATTTACCCACTTTTTTATAGAAACAATTTATTTTATTTATTACACCGTGTAATTGATACGACGTATTTGTCCGAGCGAGACGCTGTGTTGCGCAACGAGCAGACGTGCCATCAGGAGGTCATCGGTCTCGAATTTCCCCGTCTTCTGTATCCAGTAAACAAAATCATTTGTGTAATAAACAAGGGACCAATCTAAACGACTGATTAGATACAAACCATATACTTTTTAAATTGAAGGGCGGAATCAAACGACCATTCTGATCGAATGACAACTGCTGGGTGTCGTCCAATTCAGATACACAACAGATGTCTTTCGAGCAGTTAGGTCGCTTTGGGGGGGGGGGGGTGGGAGGAAGGTAAGGATTAGTTAAGGAGCTGGCTTAAATAGGGTTTTATGAAGGCGGAGTTAACATTCTGGTTCAAGGTATCTGGGCACGGCATTTGACAGGGAAACGAGAGGGAATAGCGTGCGACTTTTTCGTACAGCGAAAGTGGTAGGCGTCCTAGCACGAACATCAATGAAAAACCAGCACCGCCGCACGCAACTACAATAGTTGTCGCTGAACGGATCTGGGAAAAAGAAGGATTTCTATAGTCGCAGTTTAAAAAAAACGAAGAAAATGGAGGGGAAACTGATGAAATGTTACGAAAATGACGCATTTTTGCGCCAAGACATAAACCGTAACGTCTGCTTCAAAAACAACAACTCTTTTTTTTGAGATGATACCAAGAAAGTCAGGGTTGAAAAATGAAAACGATCTTTCTATGACTAAGTTTAGTATCAGAATTCTCTACTTGTTTTCAATCGTTTAGTTTTGCGGGGGAAGAGGAGTTTGATGAGTCATCTGGATCCCGCCAGTCTGCCGCTGACTTCATACTCTGTCTCCTCTCTCATCCACTTCTGTTGTCTTTTCTACTCTGCGTATATCTGTTCCTTCTGTTCTTTGCTACCAGAAACCGTATAAAAGAGTGAGGATCCAGGACACATCAAGCTGGCAACCAGTTCTCTCTTCACTCCTCAACTTCCAGCAGCTGTGCCACATTTACAATTACAATTTTTCGGTTTATCAATATTTTGACAATCTTGTGTGTTTGCTTAAAATTACCATACTTAGAGAATTTACGCTCTCTACCCCTTTGTTTTGAAAGTTATTATTCAAACAACTCAGCCTTCGTTTCCTATCAATTTTAACATTTTTATTTTAAGACTGCTCAAGATGAATCCTTCTGAGAACATCATCTCTTCTGTTGTCGCTGAGGATCAGGTTCCTACCGAAATCGAAAAGCTTCAGGTTTAATTATTTTTATATTTGGAATTAACTATAGTTTTACAGATCAACTCCGAGAAAGTGGAGGCTGAAGATTCCGTGGAGATCGTCCCGAATGACAAGGCTTCTGTGGAAACTGATGCTGAGCTCACTGATGACAAGACTGTTGCCACTGATGCAGAGCAGCTCGATGTTTTCTTTGTGGATCTAATAGGTCAAACAGTCAATTCTAGGCTCCTGAAACTGAGAAGAAGGACACTGCCAAGGAGGACATCGAGGGCCCTGTGATCAAGGAGGAGGCTGAGACCGAACACAAAGATCGCTTTTGTGCTGATGACGGAGACATGGAGGAACATGAGAACGAAGACGACGATGGCCCGGAAGGTTCCGATGAGGCTGCTGAGGAGTGATTCTCGTGTGGCAATGCTACGAACGTTTTCAAATGTGTACCTTATTTGTAACTGCTGCCTTTCAAATAAACGCTTTGAGCTTCAATATTTTTGTTGCAACGTTTTCAAATAAACTGTTGTGCAAAAACTAAGAAGTCAATACAAGACACGAATGACAAAACTCTCTCTTTTCCTTTCTCTCTCTCTCTCTCTCCCTCTTTCTGTTTCTTTTGCTATTTCCCTTTCTTTTGCTATGCATTTCTTACCATTCCCTTTCTTTCTCATTATCTTTCTTCTCATGATACAGTACGTTTTGACTCCAATTCCTTTGAAAGGGTTTGGTAGATTTATCAGGTCTTTCACTTCAAAACAGAAAAACAACTGAGCAAAAACGAGAAATCATCACGTTTGGCCGGTGGTCTTTTTAACCCGTTGCAAAAATGGACTTATTAGAAGCATTGTGATAGCCGATGGAAGTCAATTCGTTTCCAGCTTATCATTAGATTATCTTGAAGGAACCATCAGAATCCTTTTTAAAAGCTAGGCTAATCTTATGTTAATCAGTCTATTTGTAAGAAAAAACGTTGCTTGGAGCGGTTTTGGAAAAAATAATCTTTAGCCCAAGACGTTTCTGTGAAGGGTGTTTCAAAAGAGACGTTTGTAAAGGGTGAAAAGACGTTTGTGAAGGGTGTTTTAAGAACAACAAGGAGTTTGTTCCGAACCATCAAATGTATCTATTAGCCTATTTCCTATATTTCCAAGTAGAACGCTTATTGATTCGATCGTAGGCTTGCGGATTGGGGTATTTTTGGCGCCTCATTGTATATAATTGCGGGGGGACGACGCCTGAGTCACCTGGATCCCACCAGCCTACCGTCCGTTTAGATATGCGAATGTCTCGCCTCTCTCACCCCTCCATGATGCCTAGCGGACTTTGTTTCTCTGTACTCGGTGTCTCTGACCACAGGTAACCGTATATAAGCTCGGCAATCCAGCAGTGGAGCAAGCCGGCGACCAGTCCTCTCCTCTCATCTTGCTCCTCTGCCCTCCCCCCATTTCTTCCCTCCCTCTGTCCGTTCTCAGTTCTGTAGGGTACCCGAAAATGTTCAATACCCTTGTATTTTATTAAAGAAGTTAGAGCTGGCTTTCAGTTCCACCCACCATCACTTTTGTTTCCCCGTTCTTTACAAACCCTCAGTTACTCCGTTAGCAATTACTCGTCCGGCTCACTTACCACCGCTCTTGAATGGTGCTTGGCTTCTTTTTATCTCGTTTGTCTTTACGTTGTAAAAGTTCAAACTTTCAGTTTCAACTCCCGTTTCTCAAGATGAACCCTATCGAGAACTCCGTCTCCTCTGTTGTCCCCGAAATCCAGGTCCCTGAGCAGGAGATCGAGAAGCTTCAGGTAGCATTCGACAGTTCTCGTGACCAAATACTCTTTACAGATCAACTCGGTTGTGTCTGAGATGAACGTCACTCTGGAAATCGACGCCAAGAAGGAAGAGCTGGTGGAAACCGAGGCTCAGTTCGACGACGAGAAGACCGCTTCCGACCAAGAAATGGCCGAGGTATCTTTTAGGATCAATCACGGTCAAAATGACAACTTTAGAAGACTGATGCTGAGGAGAAGAACGTCGAGGACCACGGTGACAACATCGAGTCCAATGAGCCTCTCCTTTCTTTCGACTGTGACAAGAACGGAGAGGAGAAGAACGACAACTCTTCTCTGGACTTGAAGGCTGATGTGGCTTTGAAGACCGACGCCAAGATGGAGGAGTTCACTGGAGCCGATGCCCAGCCCACGGACGAAAAGGCTGCCGGAACTAGTGCCGAACCTGCTAAGGTTTTTTTCTGTACCACTTCGTTTCAAAGTTTCATTCAAGGAAACCGCTGTCAAGAAGAGAAAGTCTGTGAAGGATCTCATCAAGTTCTTCGTGGGCAAGAAGAACGCTAACAAGATCGCTGACGAGGAGGACAGCTCCACCGACGATGCTCCCGCTGGAGGAGACAACGCCGAGACCTCGGAGAAGGCTTCCGAGGAGTAGTATCATTCTGGTGATTCTGTTGATGCAGCTGTTTGTAACTTGTGTTTTCTGTCTTCTGATAAAACACATTTTTATTCGGCAAACAAGTTGATAATTCGGAGAACAACGAAAGGGCACATCAAAACACGCAAATATTGGAAGGGAAAGAGATTTGAATTAGAAAGACAAGGTTGAGTAAAGCTGAAAAGTGAGAGGTTGAAGGATTAGGACCAAGCACGCAGACATGACTTCTTGGATCTCATGAAGCAGGAAAGGCACCTGAAATCCAAGTTTATCTCACACTGAAGATAGTTAACTTACAGGCAAGTGGGCCAAGTTCTCTCACACGCAAGTCGCTCAGCCTCATTCTGCGGATCATTATAGTGGATGTTGAGCTCTTCTCCTGGAAGAAAAGGGTTTAATTTCAACAAAAATAAAACATTCAGAAGGTTCAATTGTTAAATGCCTCATTGACCCTCTGACAGCCAGTCGTGGTAAGTGTGCAATCTGATATGTTTCAGAAAGACTAACGCCTGTCTCAGCAGAGGAATTGAAAAACTACCATCTGCAGGTTTCACGCTGCGCTCAACTTCAAAGAGAAGAAAAAGTAACCTACCAGCCTGAATATCTCGCATGGTTCGGAACAAAATTTCACCCATGGAATCCATTTTCGCCCACCAGACTGACATCAAATTGGGATCACAGCTGTGCGACAGGAAGCGAAACTCGTTGCTAAAAATGATACCTTTCATAATCAGCCAATAGGTCACAACCAACCCGCATTCCTCGCCAGTGATAAACAGCTTGCCGTTAAGGTCATAAGCATAGTCGTCTCTCTCTTTGTTGGCATGTTCTTCGGAGGTGATAATCTTAAAAAGAAAGTAAATTTGAGCTGAAAAGTTGTAAACCTCTCCCGTGTAGCGTCCAACGAAAGTGTTCTTTGGAATATCAACAAGAGTCCTGAGGGTCCAACCCAATCCGGGAACAAAGAGGACCATAAGGGGATATTTCATATGGACCTAAAGAAGAACATTCAACCTTTTCTTTGAATTTTATCCTCCTTTTTCAATTTTTAGAAAGATTTTCTCAATCAAACTTACGTTTCCCTTGCAGCAATCACCGATATCACTCATCAGAAATTGACACTTCTCGCAGAACTGGGCACAATACTTCTGGCGCTTCTTGATTGTGAAGTTCATAGTCTTATCAAGTAGGATCTTGGCCTTCTCGCTATATAAGTTGTTGTCCACATACTGTAAACATAAAGATTTGAGAAATTACGATGATGCTACCTGGAATTCAGGCCAGGTCAAGTCAGTGTAACGAGCAGATCTTTCCATGAAAATGGGAGACATTCCAGGCTCGCGGTCCTGAATTTTTAATTAAAACACGTGCTCCTTCAGAAAGTACCTTAATCTTCAGAACAGCTGTGATGGTTTCCTCCATGAAATGCGGGATCCTCTCGGGGACTCTGTACAAGTGCAACATCGCGCGTTTGTATCTGAAAAGGGATTTTGTAGTTTAGTCAATTGAAAAATGTACCTGGGGTCGGCAGCCAAATTGTGGTAGACTGCCTGAGCTCCGATGTCGTAGATTTTGGGCCATTCCGCCTGAAAAGTATGATTAAAACGGGAGTCTTCTTTGATTCAAGCACGCCACGTTCAGCCACTTTGGAAAATTAAGATAAACAATAGATTTTGACTTTTTGGCAAGATGAAAACAATTGGGAAAGGGATTGTCTTGACTATTTCAGTAGGAACTGCACTAGAATTCGCCTTGTTTTTAATTCCCAAAACTAAAGAGCAGTTTTCAGGGAAAAACACCAAACTGTTTGTTCCCTGCGCAAAATGTGGATGTAAACAAGCTCTTAAAATTTCAATATTCGTAATTTTCCTATAATGAAATGATAGCTTTTTGTTTTGCTGTGTTTTAACAACAACTTTTACTTAAAAAATTTCTGAGTACTTACCTTCTCCTTCTTAATAATCAAACGGCTCGACTTTCTAAGCTCCGGGGTCTCCATAAACACGGTCTCCATTGATAAACCAATTGAGCTAATCTGAAAATAATCAATGAGCGGTATTGTTTCTGTACGAAAAGGGATGTTTGCGCAGAAGAAATGTGGTTATGAATTCTGATCGATCAATAGCCGCGTCTTCGGAGAAAAACAAAAGGGGGATAGTAGCCTCCGCGCCTCACGCTTCTGATTCACGATGCTTCGCACGTGCGAGGTGGGAAAAAGAGGAGGTTTTGTCGGACGAGTGGGAAAAACCGTTCAATAGGTCGTCTGCTGCGCGCAACCAACTGCTGCGCAGGATAGAACCCATAAGGCCGGCCCTTGCGGGGGTTCGAGTTTCCGCCCATAGTGTGGATATCCGAAGAGCCTGATAAGCGAGGAGCTAAACATAAACAAACCGTTAGCTTCTTCTAAACTATATGATTAGAGTGGAGTAATTGGATAATTGACAAAACTTAGGTTGGACAATTACGATGAATGCAATTTATCATGCAATTGACGCTGCATGATAGCTGCATGGAACCAATCATAACCTAAAACTTTGCTTTTCATAAAAAAATTCATGCACTTTTCAGGAGACTTCACGTCTTACCAACTCCCTGCAGCTTCGTTTATTTTTCTAATTTTTTTTCATTCCATGCTCTATGAGGTGAAAGTTTATGATTTCAACTGATGATTTCCCATTATTCTTTAAATGTTCGTAGATTCGAGCGTGAGTAAAGACGATTAAACATTACAATCTTCCGTATAATGTAAGGTGTTTTGACTTGATGCAGGATGACTCAAGTGTCTCAGCCCTTTCTGTGTGGCCCGCAAAGTTTTGGGTCCCGCACTTCTAGGACCCTGCAAATTGATCTTTTAAATGAATTTGATGTCACTACAATTGAGTGTGAACATCTTATCTGTGATTATAGTCAGTGTTTAGGCATTTCGCTTTATCATAGCACTGGTAGCACGTAATTTATGTCAGTCGCTGTTTAGCGCAGTGGCTGCCTTTTCAGCATAATTCCGCTCAAATACAGATCTACAGCTATCAGTACGTGCCAATGAACATTTATGTTTTTTCAGAAGTCGCAGAGTGTACGTTAAACGTTCCCAAATCTGTATAATTCAGATCCCTCCTCCTGAGGACGCAAAGCAGGTGTCAGCTATCTGTCGCCAACCTGCCTACCGTATTCCCAGTTTGTCATGGACGCTTCAATTGACTGTTGTTTTGACCATTGCAATGGTGTGATAATATTAGAATCACATTTTATCTTTGGTGCGGATCCGAATCATTGATGGCTTTCTTATAAGCGAGCCTGATTCTGATTTTTCTCTGCGCGACCCCGAAATGCACGGTTATTCACATTTTCCGTAAACAATGAACCAAATCACTGATTAGTTGAAAATGTAGTTTTTGTTCTGCAACGGCTATCTTCTTTTTTTGGTCTTTTGGTATACAGATAACAACACTGAAACCACAGAAACAAGTTTTAAAATTGTGCTTTTCAAAAATTGAAAAACGTAGCGGTAAATATATCATTTATTCAGCTATGTACTTTGCACTTTTGCCACACTATAAATGGAAAAAAATTCCCTCTCCAAGAAAGGAGATGATCACGGTGGTATGTCTCAGAACAATGTTTTGGCAAAAGAACTTCTTAACTTCTTTTTTAGCATTGACCTGTTCAAACTTTCAACATTGGAACTGTTCGAGCCGTTATCTTACTCTTTTTCACCTTTTTCACTAGACACTACAAAACTGTGTTTGCTTTCGCGCACGTAACCGCCTGATATGAGCGATTTCTAAAAACAGAAAGTTGCACCTGTACAAATGTCTGTTTGTTTGCCAGCTGTAGCGATAAAAGTCATGGGTTTGATATCACGTGCGCTCTCTGCGCGAATTTTATTCTTCCTGGTATCAGAAAGGACAACATTGACCCACTAATCCTCCCTGTTTTCTTTTTGACAGCATTCTGGCTCTGTGTTTTGAAACCGCGTTGGCCAATTTCGGCGGTCAACCGCACTCCAGGCTTCCTGTTATTTCACAAGGCAGTCGGATTTCCTATCTACGTCCATATGATCCACAAACAAGGCTAAACTAAAACTTGTGTTGTTGTATATATGTCTAGACAGCAAGCATGATGTAGCTTTAGTGTTGACCAAAGTTCTTCGTCTAGAGGTGTATTTAAACGTATTCGTCGTATTCTGAAGCTAAAACGTATTCGTTTTCTGTCTTTGTCTCTGCCTCTCCTCTCTCTCTCTCTCTCTCTCTCTCTCTCTCTCTCTCTCTCAATCTCTCTCTCGTCTCTTTCTCTCTCTCTCACTCTCTCTCGTCTCTCTCTCTCTCTCTTTTTCTCTCTCTCATTCTCACTCTCTCTCTCTCGTCTCTCTCTCTCTCTCTCTCTCTCTCTCTCTCTCTCTCTTTCTTTCTCTCATTCTCACTCTCTCTCTCTTTTTCTTTCTCTCATTCTCACTCACTCTCTCTCTATCTATCTCTCTCTCTCTCTCTCTCTCTCTCTCTCTCTCTCTCTCTCTCTTTCTGTTTCTATTTTTCTCTCTCCCTCCCTTCCTCCCTCTTTCTCTCTCTCACTCTCTCTTTCTTTCTCTCTCTCTCTGTTTTTGTATTTGCCTTGATATCTGCTTTAGCTTAATCTTCAGCTTTTTCTCCCCCTGCGTCACTCAGACGAAAGTAACAACGTACTTCTCAAAAATTGTGCCAATTGACGAGTTTGAGAACAACAACCAACGAGTTTCGGGAGTACCACCCACTTTTTTCCAGTTGAACGAACCAACCAAACTCCGTACACTTACCCAATTTAACTATTTAGTGACCACATTCCAGAAATCAACCTATGGTTAGAACCCCTGAAAAACAATATGACTTCATTCATACCCGACCAGACATAACAATGAACATACAATCCGCGACCAACGACCGTCGGACCCTTGATGTCGAAAACAAAAAACACATGACTGATGATGAGAATTTCCATAGTAAGGTTTTATGCAGGTTTTGTTTTATGCATGCCCAGGCCTATTACTTGTTAATGTTGCTTTACTTCCAATGTTCCAATGACTTCCTGAATCTGGTTCATTTTTTGCTTTTCAAAGAATCTTTTTATTTCCTGTCATTTTTCAATCTTCAGTATCTACAAGTGGACATTGTAATTATTAAATCCACAATTCAGGCGATGTTTGCTGCCTTGCAGAGAAGCTGCGTCTCTCAAAAGGAGAAGAAGGTAACATTTATTTAAATTGTTATTTTTCACTTGTTCAGTTCGGTTGAATAACACTAAAAGCTTTTCAGTAAGTGTAGTTCTTAGAATCTAGTATCAATTACTCAATTTCAATTCTTCAAACATCGAGGGTTCGGATCCGCCCAAATAAATTTTTTACTCGCACATAAAAAATGCAAGATTAGTTTGCTTTACAGGTTTCTATATTTAAAAATAGCAAAAAAAACTAGAGCCAGGCGGACATTTGAATTTTCAGAGAAATTTGTGGATTTAAGGATTTGTACGTTAAGCCAGGCCGGTTGAGAATCAATTGTTCGGCGCTCGGTTTGGCCACATTCCCTAAGGCACCCTTTCATTCTAGTCGAATAAGTGATGAAATTAAAATTATAACGACAGCTACCATAGTTTCCGTTATGTGTTTGCATGAAGTTTTTCGTACTTTATTTCAACATGCACTAGGAAAAGTGAAACCAATCACTTTTATTGCTTCACTAACTTGAATGCAACTTTTAGCAGAAGTTGAAACATTTTAGTGTGTTTCTTTTGCCGACGCAAATGGCCATCCTCTCGTGACTACTGTACATTACCTTACTTACGAACCTATTAAGGTCAGTCATCAACTAACCAGAACTTCATTTTTCAGAATCCTCCTCAGAATGAGGATGCACCCTTCGACATGGATGAATTTATAAAATTCTTGGAGGAAGAAGAGGACAAGTCGAAAACTAAACTGTTTGCTTCTGTGATCCCATCTCCAATTCTCACAAACTACACAAATGCTCTGAATCCTCTGGACGTCGCGTTGTACAACATCTGGAGTACGTCTTCGCCTCTTCACGCTAGTGCTTCTGGATTTTCTGGCATGTTTCATAGTCAGAACACGGCTTCCCACAAACCGCTACGTAGATAATAGCAAGGATTTTTTGTTGTGAATAAAGTAGTATTTATATAGCCAATTTATTTTTTTTAATCAGAAAACCAATTTTTCAAAAAATTAAATCAAAAATTTTTCTGAAAAGTCAAATTTTATACAATCACATTTACTTATGGGGTCTGGCAAGGCCATATGGCTTTGATTTCCCTTTTGCCGGATGGCAGCGTTCTTAAAGGACTGGCTCTCCATATAAAGAATTTCTTCTATTTGTTTCTGGCGAACTCGATTTTTTAAACCACAAGTTTTATTTTATTTGGGAATGAATTGAATTTTCAGTTCCAAATATAATAAAAGGAACACTCAGTATTTAGTAAATAATGAGTTTTTTGTAATGATAATTTTGCCATTGAAGTCGTATGTCATTGGCAGATAGCTTGGGTCCCGCCACGATCAGCTAAGATGTCTGCGCGCAACTTGCGCGATCAATTGCTGAACCTGTCAGCTGTTATTTGCTTTGACACAGTTGACATCTTGATACTTAATACCACAGAATTACTTTTATAATCCCGATAAGAGGTTCTACCTTTGAATTGACACCTCCCGAAAGCCATAAAACTTTGTAATCCGCATTACTACAATGTTTCTCCAAATAAACAGTTGGATCTTCCAGGTAATGGCCTTCAACGCTGCCCTGAAGAGCGTTCTGCGACTCGTAGCAGAACAGCTCCAGACCCAGCAATCCGTCGCCTCCCTTCCCAAAATAAAAGGAGTGGGGACACCGCTACAAGAAAGCCGATTTGATATATTTAAAGTAGGTTTTCTATGAAAATACATTACAGTTTGAAACATTCAGCTTTTTTTCGTAGCGGGCGGATCGCTCGGTCTTGGAGGCTGGATTGCTCACGAGGGAGCTCAATGGCTCGACAACAGAGGGTACTTCACGCCTTCCGACGACGACGATGACGACTAATTTTTATGCATTTTTTAAATTTTATTTTGCTGCCATAGATTCTCGCAGACTGATGAAGAGAATTTGATACATTTGTTCGTTGACTTCAGTGTCCTTGGGCGTTTGGAATCGATTTGATAAGACCATCCGGTACGATTGTAATCCCCAAAAAACGAGCTTCTGGGAGATTTGGCGGCTATTTAGAGATTACATGTTTCACAAGAATAAACCTCAAAAATATGGCAATATTAGGTTTATTTAGAAGAAAGTGATGCCTAGAATTGGAACAGAATACCAGTAACATCACCCGATATTAGCATAAAGCGGGCCATTACACAACATTGAGGTAGGATAAATCACTCAGAGGGAGCGGAATTCTCAGAAGAGGAAGAGGCGATTTCAGCTTCACTTTCGCAGTTGTTGCTGGTGACTGGGTCGATTGGGATAGGCTCCGGTTCACTAAATTTAAACGGGTTTTCTATTGGTGTTCCTTTTTTAAAGCACACTTTTTTATTAATTTGACCATAAACGAATGATTGGTTCCAAATTATGAAATTGAAACGTCAAAGTTTTCCAATTCTCCATTAAAACTAACCCATCGCTATTCTTCGATGTGATGTCAGAGGCGATAGTTTGTGGTGGCATCAGGTCGGTGAACATGTCCTTCAGAATCATGTTCTTAGCCAGAATGCCTACGTTCTGCTGAAAAAAATTAAACTAATTTGCATTTTTTTAAAAGATACCTCTTTGAGTTCCTGCTTCTTATTCATCATAGTTTGGTAAAATTCTGCCATCGACGCCTGCATTTCATCCGTGAGAGGATTTTTGTCTTCCTTGGCCAATTCAGCAAAAAATGCTGGTTCAAGCAAATTGATCTATATTAAATATTCAGTTTTGATAAACTTGGGTTAAACTAACGTCCATTTGATCTCTAGGAGAGATGGCCGCATTCGTATCCATAATTGTTTTTGTCATCAGACGACGCCAGTTATCCATGAAGAGATGCATCCAAGAAGAACTTTCTTCTGCTAAGTTCTTCAAACGAAGATTGGCTAGTTCTAGTTCCGTTAATAGCTTTAAATTTTACATTAAAATAATTATATTTCCGTTACACCTTCTTTGTGTCAATTTTCTCCTCCTCCTTTGGTGGAGCTTCTTCCTTCTTTCCGTTCATTTTGTTGTCATGTCTACCACCGTATGGTGCCTGGTGCTGGGGCTCAACAATCCATTCAGGAGCCACCTAAAACTGCATTCAAAAATCGAATTTGAATTTGCTACTTTGTATCTTGCGTTTATGTCTTTAGGCTTCGCATCTCCAGCAGCCATCCACTCTTTAACACTCGACATCACCTGAACAATATGCAATTAGTAAAGCTTGTTTATAGAGTTGCCTTTTCTAGAGACATTCCATCGCGAACGCCAGGGAATGGTTCAGCTATTTCATTGTCATCGTCGTTTGAATCGAAACTTAGGTCCAGCTCGTCAATGTCGTCGTTTGGCTTAGAGAGGCCTATCGGCTCCAGTATGATTGTTTCAAGACACTGGAATTTAATATAAATTCTCTGTTAATGTTTTCTTTATTTTTGCGCAGTGGCCGCTTTGACAATTCCGAATTTGCGTTTGAGATTGGCAATAACCACGCCAACAAATTAAATAAAAGTTGTATTTCGTGCAAACATTATATACTCTTAAAAATACTTGTGATTTTATTTTAGATAACCTTTAGCAGTTGAATTATATGTTTTAGTAATTTAAAAAAAAAGTTAGCCAGTTTCACATACCGGTCCTGATTTAGGATCCTTTGGAGTCGACATTTCCCGAATGCAGTCTAGGGTCTTTCCAACCTTATCTAACTAAATCAAAAATTAAATAAATTTATTAAAGTAGCAATCAAACCGTAGATTCATCTCTCAGACGGCTGACTAGATTCTGCAGACCAGCAATGGTCTGGTAGACGTCTACATCAAGTGAACTCGACATCCAAAAATGACAACTGTGTACACTCTGTGATTTGCAGATTCAGGTATGAATTCGATTTTCGATAACTCTGAGAAAACGACAAATGCCAGATGATTTATGTGACGAGAACTGACAACAAAAATTAACAACAAGGACATCCCATGAATATTAAGAAGGCCCAATAATAAAACAATATTAAGCAGGAGAGCCTTTTGAGATACTATTGAGTAATCGGCGTACATGGAACACAAAACAGTGTTTACACGTCAATTTCATCGTCACCCTTTTCCTGAAGCTGAAGCTCGAGGAACTGTTCCTCCTCCCCATCCTCTCCGTGCTCCTTCTCGTCCTCAGCCTGCTCGTCATCGGCCTTTTCGTCCTCAGCCTTCTCATCATCGGCTTTCTCTTCATCAGCCTTTTCGTCGTCATCGCTGGCACTGGGAGAACGGCGGCGATCCCTACGCTGGCTCTTCGAGTGATCCCTCTTCTTGGCCTTGACAATGCTCCTGACATGATCGTTCTCTCCGTCGCTGTGATGATCGTGAGTAGGTTCCTCCAGCTCCCGCTCGAGTTCCTTCTGGCGAAGATCCCTCAGACCTAAATCAAATAATTTTAAACACTCATTGGAGATGTATACCGTCAATGTTCTTCTGGCTGGTCTTGAGCAGTTCCAAGGATCGAACGGTGTGTTTGGCGGGCAGGAAGAAAATGACCGGCTTGGTCTGGGTTTGGATGTAGTTGCCCAAAAGACGGTAGTGACTCTGCTTAGCCTCAGCCTAAAAATCGATAAGATCAGCCCAGTACAATGCTTACGTATTGCATCAGCGCCTTCTTCCTGGTCAACTGCTTAAGCTCCCTCTCCTTTTCGCGTCTCTGGTCCATGAGAGTCGCGCGCTCCTGGATGACCTTCTCCTTCTCCTGTCGCTTGTTATCCTCCAGCTTCTTCTCAACCTGCTCCAATTTCTCAGCCTGTTTCTGCTGTGCGGTGCCTCTCTCGGCCTTCTTGAACTGGGTGAGGGTTCCCATCAGAAGATTCGAAAACATGCGCCTATTCCTGCTCACAACTTCCTTCTTCTCCGTTTTGGCAATTTCCTCCAATTTTTCCTCGCGGCTTTTGGTCTCAATAGCCGGCATGACCACGGTAGACTGGACTGACCTAAAATCAAAAGCATCAAAAGCTGAGGTTTGCAATTTACCGCTTCGGAAGGCGGGCATCTTCCTCATCCACGTGATCCTCCCTATTCGCTTCACTCAGTCTGCGACGCTTCGTACCAAACGACGGCGTGTCGTCGAACGAAATGCGCTCGCGCACCTTGAATCCACCAGTGGCTCCTCCGGCGTGATCGGGACCGTTGAATCTGCGCTTGGGTCCCCTGAAAATTTTAATGAATTAAAATGTAATTAATCGGATTTAACAAAAAATGTTTTGTTTAAACTTACATTCTGTTGGTACCCAAGTGGCCCAATTCCTCATCGATCGAGCGGAGCTTCTGGTGAAGCTTGTTAATGTCTTCCTGAACAGTTTCAGCCATCTAAAGAAAAGATAAAAAAATGTAAACTAAAAAAACATGAAATAATAAACCGCTTAAACGGAAGGAAAACGAACAATATAACAAAAGGAGGAAAAGGAGTTTATTTCACAAAGCGCAGGAATCTACATCAAGTCGTTGAACCTGATAAGCACTGACCAGTAACAATAAAAAGAACGACCGGTTGGAATCATCATTTGTGAAAGATCGGAAGTTGTGTACACACAGAATTCTAGTCTACAAAACCATTACAAAAAAGGCAAGGACTAGATAACTGGTAATCAAGGTTAAATGCGTCCGATGACCAAAGCGTCGACGAGGGTTCCAGCGGCCAAAGTGGGACGCTCGTCGGTTCCACCGGGGAGCTCGAGGAGGATGTTGGCGCCCTTGGCACTCATAAGCCTGCAAAAATAAAATAAATTAAAAGCAAACAAAAATAAATATTACCTAGAAGACTGCTGATTTCCCGCCATGAGAGCTTCCGGGTAGTCTCCGCGCACGGGCTGCAGATGGGCCCTCCTGTACTCGGGGCGCTTGTCCAGGATAATCTCGTCCGTCACCTGAAGGCAATCGATGAGAAAATAAACAAAAGATAAAAACTAACCCTGACCAGGATGGAGGTGTGGAAGCAGTTAGAGCGGCCGGCGGTGAGGAACATGGAAGGAAGGACGAAGAGATTAGCACAGCACCAGGAAGACACAGGGTTGCCTAAAAAACCAATAATGTGTTGCCTAAGACTGAAATTTACCAGGCAGGGCAAACACCAGAAACTTCTGATCGTTGTAGATTCCGCTGGCGAAGGTGCAAGGGAGCCCGGGCTTCATGAACACACGGCCAAAGTGAATCTGAAATTCAGAATCAAAAACATAAACAAATCAAATCTTACAGTAAACTTGAAGTCCTCGACCAGAACCACCTTCAGAAGATCCTTCTCCCCCATGCTAACACTTCCGGTAGTGACGAGTACATTCGAGAAGGAGAAAGCTGTCTTGATGGACTCAATCAGCTGTTCACGGCTACAAAGGAGGGATTAGAGGTAAATGCTGTACACATACGAATCGCCCGCAATTCCCGCATCGATCGGCTTGAAACCAGCGTCCGTGAACAGAGCCATCAACTGCGGACGATTTGTATCCCTGACCTGGCCACGGAGCAAGGTGTCGGCCGTAGCCTCAACAAGCTGAATAATAATATCGATTTTTATTATGGAATGTAGCCCCAACCTCATTTCCGGTGCTGAGGACGCAAAGCTTCGGCTTGCGGTAGATGGCCACAGGGCGGTGAGCCCATCCACTAGACAGAAGGACTCCAATCTCCGCAGGACCCATCACGCTTCCCTTCTCGATCAGGGGCTCTCCCTTCTTCACATCGCAGCCGGGCGGGCGGACGTCCTCACCCTCCTTGGGCTTGCTGGTGAAGCCGACGGTCAACTCCTTACCGTCCTAAAAGAACTAATAAAGGCAAAACAAGTGATGACGCTTACATTGTCAGTGGTGACCAAGATAGACTTCTCAACCATGATCACGGCATCGGCATTCTCAGGCAACTGGGCGCCTGAAAAAATCGATAAATAAAAAAGCGAAAGCCTTGCTCACCCGTACTGATCCTGATGCAGTTGCCAGAAGTCAGCTTACCGGTAAACGGGGAGCCAGCGTAGGAGACACCGACCACGTTGCGATCCACACCTCCATCGGCAGCTAAAATAAAAATTGAGGTGTAAATCAATTAATTAACCCACCAATCACAGCATATCCATCCTTCATGGAGGTCGGCACGGAAGGAACGTTCTCGACAGCGACAATATCCTGGGCGAGGATGCGACCTAAGAAAGACAAATCTTCTACAGAAAATCAAAAAAAATCTTATTTTGATTTCAGCTATTTTTATCAATCGAAAAAATAGGAAGAACACTCACCAACGCTGATGCAATCCGGCGCCACGTACTTGATACACGGCTCCAGGGAGATGCTCACCACATGGGACAGCGCCTCATCCATGGGAATAGCAGGCCAGGGGCTGGCTCGGTGGCGATGGGCAACGGATTTCTGAATGGCAACGGAGTTGATTAACCAAAGATACAAAATAGAACAAACCTCATCTAACGACATGATTTTTTGAAAGACCCTCCAAAGATACCGTTCACGGTTCTCTTACCCTGAAAATAAACAATTAAATTTTTAAATTAAAAAAACTAGAAAAATAGGAGTTTGTAAACCTACACTTGGAAGAAATATTGTAAAATAACGGAAAATTCAGAAACGCAGTTATATAAGCAATATATTTGTCCTAGCTATTTACAAGCCGCCGTGCAGTAATTGTGGTTTTGACACAAATGCCATCAGAACAGGGCAAGATCAATAAGCGGCAGCTGCAAATGAGGTGGATGAAATAATAATTAGCCGATTATTGCTCGTTGCGCCAAAATAAACGGTTAAAACTGAATTTACTTCAAAAATGTAAAATAAAGATATTTAAAAATATAGAACAAACATAATTTACAAAAAAAACAAATGTTAATCAGTAGCCAAAACAGTTTGGTTTGGCAAAAGCGCAGAAATCATGGAAATATGATTATTATCTCTGCATTCAATAATTTAAAAACAATATCTGGTAAATTTGCGAAATTTATAAAAAGCATTTCCGTAAAAAAAACTGCAGAAGACAAGCGAAAAACAAAGCTGTTTACGAGGCGCGGCATATTCGACTGGCACCCTGAATTGGCGTCGCAGCGAAAATGGGAGATGACTGCAGGATACCGTAAGAAAAAACTCGTTGGCGCCAAAGTGTCTACAGCTGATTTCTTACTTATTAGAAGTCTTCTATCATTTCTGCTTTTCATACTGTTTGTTGAAAATTGGAAAAAAACATTTCTTGTGGTATTGCTCTCTTTTTTTTTGTTTAACTATGAATAATTGGTCTAGAAAATTTTAAATTTGCCTATCAAATTTAATCTTTTTTTCTTCATCAATTTTTCGGTATTTGTATACTTTCAGGCACTTAATGCGGATAGAATACTGTTAAATAGAGCCGATCTTATAACCACCTCTATCACGATGTCTTCTGTTACTCCAGCTTCATCCCGACACAGGTTTGACATTTATTTTTCAAAATTCAATTTGTTTTCACACAGGTCGGATATGGCTACTATCTTCGACGTTTTTTGTGAATTGGGAAGCCCTGATAGCTCTGAGCTGCCTTCCATATTGACAAAGTACCCGGAAGACTACAACGACGAGTCTGTTTTGAGGAGCATTCGTCAGTTTTCTTTTCCCTGCGGGGTTAAAGAGTAAGATTTGTTAAAACTATTTTTTTAAAATTCAATTTAGTCTGGATATCGAGGCAGTCCAATTGTTTTCATTTGTTCTGACGGATTCGGAGGGCAGATTCACTTTCGGCTTCTGCCGATACACGCCGAGGAACAACACCTGCTTGTGTCTCCTAAGGTTCGTTTTTCTCTCACAACTATCATTTTAAACTTTAATTTTCTTTAATTATTACGATTTTAGTGGATTCGCCTGGCCTAATGTGTTCTACAAAATGTTGAATCACATATCGCTCGTGATGAACAATGCATCCGTGAGTTTTTAATTTTTTTTTGCGCATGATTGATTTTTTACAGCAGTCCGATCTTGATACACTTCTCACAAGGATATACCACACGGATTTGCCAAATGTAGGAGATGTGGTGGCTTTTGACTGTCTAAATGGAGCACAGGTTTGTGAAAAATTCTTCATTTGTTTAAATTTATTTAGCGATTGGAGGTGTCCATCCCCGATCTGTCCAAACTACCATCGTTGAGGGAGGACAAGTGCATGCTGGAGTACTACAACGCCGTCAATCAGAAGCAGATGTTAGCCATTTATGCCAGGTACCCACTTTTTTGTAAAGCTTTAAAAAAACATTTTAGTATGCTCAAAGAGCGAAGAATCATTTTTACAAGCAAGAAGCTCAGCCAACTGAGTTCCTGCACCTATGCAGCGGCAACTATGCTTTATCCCATGGTCTGGTGAGTAGTTTCCGGTTTCTATTAATAAATTTGCATTTTTAGGCAATCTGTCTTTATCCCTGTGCTGCCCCATCAACTAATCGATATGATTATGGCTCCGATGCCTTTCATTATTGGCGTTCCGAAACAGATTCTAACAGCAACGGTGGGTAGCATCAATTTTGTTGACAAAGAATGTTTTCAATTACAGCTTTGTTTATCAGCTCATATTACATCAGAGCGGCTATTAGCACGTATCACCACTATGGGATAAACGCTAAATTGAGGAAATGTTTTCAGGAAATGCGCGATCTAGGCGACGTTGTAATTGTGGACCTGGAGGAAAAAACTCTCGTGAGCGCACACGACGATCTCGCAGCTATACCTGGGGAAGTGGTCAACTACTTGAAAGGAGCTTTGAAGAACTCCTCGGATATGAGCGATGCGCTGGCCAGAAGTTTCCTCCGAGCGAATGTGATGCTCTTCGGAGGATATAGGCTCGGGTTCACGAGGAATGAGGCCACAGGGGTGAGTGAACAGGGAGGCGCCGGGAAATTGATTGTTTTTAATGGTCACTCACCTGCCGTATAGACCAAATTAGTGGCTTGTTTACCGATACATGCTTATTATTTGGCGCCGCGTACGTCATATTTACGAATCTCGCTGTACACCTGTTTTGAGAGAGGTTGCAGGGCGCAAAGAATGTGCTTGATACGCAGTGTTTTCCCAGGTTGATGCCTCACACATGATCTAACCTGCGGCATTGTAGGGGCTTACATTTGGGGGAAATGTTGGTTCGTATTGTACCTTATTGTGCGACTAACTGCGACTTAAAAATGGTTAATTTCGCATGACAAAATTTAGAAATTTACTTACTTTACGATTCTCGACTTTTTATTCCCATTTTCAGGATATCATCTGGGACAAAGATCAGTTTGTCAAGGAACAGCGCTCCTCGTTCCAGCCATACCTCTCTTCAATTACGGGAGCCGATGGTGTTCAGTACCTCGAAAGGGTTTGTGATTTCCTATCTTCTATTTTTAAACTCATCATTCCAGTTCATCGAGGAGAAACTAAGAGCTCTGAACTCTGGAGTCCCGATCCCTGATGAATTCGAAAAGGAGATTACTAACATGGAAAGACGTTCCAAACAACAGGTTTGTTCTTTTCATTGTATCTCTACTGTAATATGACTAGGCACTATGTGACATTTCAGACTGTTAACCAAGAAGCATTACAGCAAGCAGTGCAAAGTGTAAGAACCGTTGTTTTATGTGAAGTGGATTTCAATTAGAATAACTTTGTTCCAAGAAGTGCTAGGTGTTGCGTCATGCTCCCGCGTGTAACAGAAATATTGCGTCAGCCAATCACTACCAATCAATGTTCAAGTTAACATCCTAATGTTGTCCTGTTTTGATTTAAAATTTAGTGATTTAGAACTTAATAATTTATTCAATTTTCAGGTGAAAGAGAACGCTACCGATGTGATTGGAGCGTTGAAAGGCAAAGTCACTGGAATACAGGTATCCGATTTTCATATCTTTTGACAGTATGGATTCGTTTAGATTGGATCCAAGCTGAGCAAGTTAACGCCAAAGGAGATCAGAAGGAGCAAGAACAGGACGCTCGCCAAGAAGGCCACGAAGAACGGAGTGGAGCCCCTCTCCTTCGACAACGTGCAGTGGCAGGAGGCACTGGAGGCTAGCAGTGGATCGTCGTCGAGGGACCCGTCCCCGCGTTCTGATGATGTGACCGTCGCCAACCTGATAGATCTGGATTCCCCTGTGGCCACTAACACGGTGGGTGGTTTAGCAGATAACAGATGGATGTCTTGGAAAAAGCGTTTCTCGGCAGATCTGATTGTCAAATAGTGCGGGGCAAGAAGCTGTGCTTTGTATGATCTTTAATCGCCGAGTTTCATAGAGATTTCCAGCCGCTTTCTGCTTTTTTCTGGCAATCTTAGGCCGCTTCCGTGTTTTTTTCTGAAATCAGGCCGCTTTCGCTTTTTTGACATTAGGCTGTTTGCAGCTTTCTGCTTTTTTTGGCAACCTCAGTTCGCTTCTGCTTTTCTGGCATCATCAAGCCGCTTCCGCTTTTTTTGGACAACGGGCCGCTTTCTGCTTTTTTTTGCAGCCTCAGGCCGCTTCCGCTTTTTCTGGCAACCTCAGGTCGCTTTCTGCTTTTTCTGACCTTGTCTATTCTCCAAATGGTGGCTTTTAGGTAAGGATCGGGAGGGCATTTTGTCCAGGCATGAACTGAACATCCCCCGCATAAAAATGAACTACGTGGTGTTTGTAGAACTTGTCTTTATCAGTTGAACCCACGTGCGGCCATTATCTTTGAGCTTGCTCAGCCGTTTTCGAGCAATCTGGATGGGCAAACAAAGTGAGCGCTTTGTTCTTGTTAAACGGACCGCCGCGTATCTGCAGAGCCAGAAGAGCACCGAAAATGAACTACTGAGCAAACATTGGATTTGCAAATGAAAAGCCTGGGAATCCGTATTTGGGAATCGGGGTGACATTCAATCGGGGTAGACCGAGATGACATCCAAGAATACATTGAAATAAGGAAACATTTTTTTGAAGTTTTTGCAGAAAAAGTTCTAACCATAGCTTCAAATATAAAAATCTTGTATCAATTGTATCAAAAATTAATGAGGTCGGATTAAACAATCGTTGAATTTTTCATCATTTGGATTCTCAACAATTTCTTAACCTTTTAGGATATCGCCGCTTTGGAGTTCGATCCCTTCAAGAACCTGAGTTCCGTAACCGGTCATTCCACTTTCTACGCCCCGCCGGTCCCTCAAAGGCCTGCACCTCGTCCACCTAGGTGCGTTTTCTATTTGCAGAGCAATTGAAGTTGCCAACCACGAATAATTTTTTTGTACGCATATACTCAGCCGACGAAATGTACTTGACCGCGCTCTTGTATGAACTTTATGGCGCAGTTTTTCTGTTTTCATTTAGATTTTGCCAACTTTTTTTTGACGTTTTCAGCGATTTTTTTATGCGGTTAACTAGGTGTCACGGAAAACAATATATGACCAACCGTAAAGCAGCAGCGACAGTGTGAAGTGGCTTCTTTCGTCTTTGTCGATTGCCGGTTTCCTGTCAGCGTGAAATTGCAGTTTCTTATCATTCCGGCTTCGTTTTACGAATTAAACGCAACTTTACTATTCGTAACTTCAATTTTCAGCGTTCCGTCGAGGCCCGAAGTCGTCGTCAACAGCAATCCCTTTGTCGACCCTTTCGTGACTCCGGATGGCCAATCAGCAAGCTGTGTCCCCTCAAGCTGGGAGAAGTTTGACTGACCTTTCTGTACATATCACTTTTCCATTGCCTGTTTTCGATTTTCTAACCCTTAGTTTATCATATTTATTCATCTTGTAACATAACAGTCGTATATAGGGGTCGGTTGCGTGGGGTCATATTTATTAGGTGATTTTCCATCCCTCGCATTTTTTGAACGATTTGAGTGCTATCTAGTCGCCTGTACCTGAACTCTGTCATTGTACAAGAAGCTGAAATAAATTTCTGTGTGTTTTCAATCGGGAAATTTGAGAAGAAAAAAGTCGACCGGAACGATTCACGCGTGATTAAACAGCTGTTATCTGAAATGACTTCTATGCCGGATTGGAGCAACATGTGAACCAGGGGTCGTGACGTAACTTGTCGGTCTGCTTGTTATCGGGCGCCAGCTTTCCGGAGTTGGCCCTCGCTTATCGTATCTACAAAACAAGGCATATGACGTTTAAGACCGCATTCTAGATACTTGTCGGTGCAGCTGTTGAGATAAGGTTGTGATTTACGGACTCCTGGTCAGTCCGATGGGTTCACATTGGCAGAAGTCGTCAGAAGTCATGAGACGGAAAGATCTATGAGGAGGATGTGGAATCATGATAATGTATTCCCCTTCCTGATGTCTCTACCCATTGTTTCGCACCCACAAAAGAGACAAATTTGCTTGGACAAATGAAAGAAATGTTGTTGTTTTTTACTGGTTGTAAAAATTATTTTCATGAGAGACGTGAAAATTTTCAATAAAGTTCAGTTGAGTAATGATAAGTGCACTTCAGTTTTATTCAACAACCATTATAGACGAGGATAGGCAGACATTGGGGTGGTTGTTGGTTTCAGTTTGAGTTTTTCAACATTAGCTGGTTTCGTTTGGGTATTCTAATGAATTTAGTAATGGCAAAAGTTATTTGTCGAGGCTATAGAAAGTAGTTTTCCATTTTCTTCCAACACCCCATCCCGATCCCCTCTTTCTTCCCCTCTTGAAGTGGTTCCGCCGAGGACGACCTTCAACCCTATTGGAAACACCTCATTTCCCAGCTCTTGTTTCCACTAGACTGGTTTTTAATTTTGAATGAAATTGCGTCCCTTCGCGTGATGCGCAACGCAATAGCCCTTCGCGGGTCTTTAATCCGTCCACACAGGGTTTCGTCCATGGGTGATACTTTATGTAAAAACGACGCTCTGCATTACGAATCTATTTCGAGAAGGAGATGCCAAATCTTTCCGCACAACGCTTGGATCTGGTACAAGCATTCTACTTACAAACTTGTTTTTCATCGGGATACGGTGTATCGGCTCCATTAGACCGTCACTTATCGAAAGAGATATCGGAGGTGTAAACGTGACGACACAAAAGATAACGGGTAAATTGTAGACAGACTTGTTAGCACATATTGTGACAACATCGGGTGGGCTACGTTGTTGCTAATGAGCGTTACAGTAATCCCTGAAGGCATCCGCCATCCCCTGCAATCTTATTGGAATGCATTTGAAGGGCAGCTGCCCGGACAAGCAAAGCCCAGTAATTGCGGGTGTTTTTTGCAATCCCTGCGGGTGAGAAATGTTCATTTGCGGGTATGAGAGTGCCAGACTCATCAACGAAAGTGGATTAAATGCAAAGTTCCAATTTAGAGGCTGTCTGAGGAAGAGCAGTTCAGAGATCACAAGGGTGTTGGAGATTTTCGAAGAGATACAATGAAATTTGGAGAGAGACAGATATAGACACAGATAAAGAAACAGAGAGAGAGACAAAGGTTCCGGCTGGCACGGAGTGAAATTCAAATCCTAAGGACATCAAGAAATGCTTGAAATGTTGAATTCAAATGTTATAAACACCTATTTTTTATTTTGCAAGACCATTGGTCATTTTTTGCACGCTCCGGTATCATTCCGCAACAGTGTGCTCCTTATCACATGCCCCCTGCTCCGGATCCGCGTTTTCACTATCTGCAGACGTCACATTCCCTATATAAGGGCTGCTCATTGGATTCAGCCAACCAACCCACTTCAAGCTTCTCTCAGCTTCTCTCACAGCACCCACGCAAAATGAACTCCATGACCGCTCTTGTTTTCTTCGCTGTTCTCTGCTTCTTCGGAGCTACCTGCGCCGAAATTGTTAAGAGGCCCGCCACTTACAATGTAAGCACTATTTTACATAATTTGACTATTATTTCCAACTTTTCTTTGACACAGGTTCATTCTTTGGCTTTTAGGCTGTAACCAACGGTGGTGCTGACCCAGAAGGCCTTCTGGCTGGCGCAGTCCTTGCTATCATCGTCATCTTGAGCAGGATGTAATCCTTCTCTCCTCAGAAATTCCACTACTCTCAGCCAACACGAAACTTGTATAATATGTACATACTAATCTGTCATAATAAATTCTTTCGTTTCGTTTTGTGTATTCCTATTGTTATCGGAATATTTACACAAAGAAGTGTTTACTAGTATTTGTAATCATTTCGGAATCTAAAAATAGGGTTTCCGTCTGAAAATGCGGAGAATGCGTGCAGAATTGTGAAATGCGTGGTTCAATCACATTGGCATGTACGGGGTTCCTCTTTTTGCTGGGAAAATCACGCCTTGCGCAATCTTTGGCACTTTCCATTGCTACAACGGCCACGGCTGTCACTTTCACTTCTCGTCTGACAGGTCTGTGTTCCATTAGAACAGCTGGAAATGACCATATTGGAAATGGAAATGAGTCAGTGAGCTTAGAGTCAGACAGGGAAATAGATGAATGAGGTTGTGTGAATAGGCAGGATAAGACATAAATGGAGGTGTGAGTGAGTACGTGAGTGAGTGAGTACGTGATTGAGTGAGTAAGTGAGTGGGTGAGTTTGTGAGTGGGTGAGTGAGTGAATGATTGTGTGAGTGTGTGCTTGTGCATGTGTTTGTTAGTGGGTGAGTGTGTGAGTGTGTGAGTGAGGGGTGAGTGAGTGTGGAAGTAGGCGTGCATGTGCTTGTGTGTGTTTCAGTGTGATAGTGTGTGAGTGCGTACGTGTTTGAGTGAATGTGTGTGTGTCTGTGTGTGTTTCATGTATGTGACACTCGGTGAGTGTGTCAGTTAGAAAATGCATTGTTGTGTGAAAGTGTGTGAGTGTGTGTATGTGTGTGAATGAGTGAATGAGTAAATAAGTGAGTGCGTATGTGCGTGAGGTCAATAGACTTGGTTTGTCAATGGCCTCTGAGTCCAAAATAGAAAGTTCACCTTCCGCAATATTTTTGTGCCTTTTTATGACTCCGAAGTCCCACGACCGTAAAATCAAGTCGTTTAGAAAACTCATTTGCGCCATATCATTCTGTGCGGGTTTTGAGATTCCGTTATGATTTGATACCACGGTATCTACATTTTACCTTGCACCATATCACTGTGACTTGATAAAACAACCAAGGTGTTCTTCCTTTGCGGCAAATAATGCAAAAAGCCGAGTTCCTTGAATTTTGGGACCTCTTTGCGACCAAACATCAACCCAAGCTCATTTTTCTCCCCTCTTCGTTTCTGAAGCCCATTCTTTTTCTTCCCTGCATCTCTGCATTTCCCACATTGTCCAAAACCTGTAAATTGAATCCGGCTCAATTTTCTCCATGTCTAATTATGTACAAGGGTTTCGGGCGGCTGCGGCGCACCCTCAGCGACCAGGAAAAACGCACACGGAGGTCTGCGCCAATCGATCGGCGGGCGGGGAGAGCAGATGGTACAGCAGTTATGAGCATTTCCCACTGACTGGCGCTCCTTCTACGGGTTCACTCTCGCCCTCAGTCATGGAGTTCATGGAGGTCGACATGGTAGCCGACGCCGAGGACCACCCTATGGCAGAGCAAGGCAAACGGGTTTGGGTCGGAGAAGTTCCTGCTAGGATTCAACTAGACATTATTAAGAAGGTGGGACTTTCCCACTATTCTTGACTATTTATACCTGTATTTAGGTAGATCTAGTTAGTCGTTTTCGTTTCCGAAAAACCTGCAAAGCCGCGAATCAGCTGGTAGAAGTCGCTAGAGATCAGTTTCCCATAGTCGTCCCAGCTCTTTCACTCTGGATCGTGTATACCCCATTTGGAAGGGTTTGGAAATGTCAAAAACTCTATAACACCAACTTTCAGAACCTCTACATTCGGGTTGTTAAACAAGAAGTGGTCTCGTATTTGCAACAAGCAATGCAAATTTATTCCCAATCCTCGGGAATGAACTCCCGCAAACTGGATTTCATAGGAACTGACATTTCGGATCCAATCAATCAACTTTCTACGATTACATTTGATGAAATCTTTGTGGTTAGTTTTCTTTTTCCTTGATATTAAAAAATTCCAATTTTCAATGAATAGAAAGAATTTTGCAAAGATCGTTTCCATGCTAGAGATCTCTGATATCGTTTTGTAATTCTAGTCAAATTATTGTTTTTTTGTTGTTAGTTGGCTCCAATTCTTCTAATCGGTGGCAACAAAAACAATTGTGTCACAAACAGGTGTGAAAAGAACTGCAACGTTTCTTGTTGATTGGGAAAAACAGAGAATGTTTTCCCAGTGGATTGAGTAAACAAATTTCGAATGAAAACAACTTGAAGCTTAGTCGGTGTATTGAGCAACTCAGTGGATTTAAATTCTTTCCAAGAAAACCTTTTTTCACAATGCAGAATTTAAAAATGCGAGGTGAATCACAATTTAGTTTTTACTCACTTTTTGGAAAATTCTGTTACTCAGCCCTACAAGTACAATCATATCGAAAATCTTACTCATAAGCCATAAAATTCAATTTAGTAAATTGGTATTTCATGTTGAAATCCGTTTTGGCCTTCGCATAATGTAATTTTAAAGTTTTCCAATTAAACTTTGTGTTCGTAATAACATGCCACATCTGGACGACATCAACGAAAGATTATCTAAAGATCACGTTAGTATTAAATTGAATTCGAGAGTTTCTAAATTTTTCCTGAAACAATGTGGATATTTCGATTTTTGAATATAAAAGTTACATCTAAAATGCATAAAACAAGTATTTGAAACCGCGTTAAAATTATACATCAAGTTTAGGAATTCTATAATAAAACCACTTTAATGACGCCATAAATGAATCTTTCAGCAACGGGGTCCTTACGAGGGCAATTTGCCCTACACCGCCGCTCCTGCGGAAGTCGTTCCTCAGCTCTTGATCCCCATGCTAAATGAGAATAGCTTCAAGTGCAGAAGACTTCAGCTCCTCGGGGTTACTCGTGATGAACTATCCGGAGTCATCGAACCCGTGAAATTTGATGAATTCGACGGTTCCCGGTTGAACATCGATTTGGAGCACTTTTTCGAAGTTCCACATCTCAAGGTTTTTAATTCCTGATGAAATTGTAGTTTGATGCTTCAGAAATGCCGGAAAGTCCTGTACTCGTGCATGAATATCCCAAATGGAAAGATCTACAGTAACGTTGCCCATTGTGAACATGTTGAACTTCACAATTCCTCCTTCATGTACAAGTTCAGTGAAACACGCATCTGCTACATGTGGGTGTTCCAAAACTTCCTTTACGTAAGTAACCTTAACTCCCTTAAACAACTTAAGTTTTAAGGACTTCGCGGAAAGTGCAAAGCCCCCAGCTCTAAAGTATGTCTACATGGAAGGAGCAAACTTCTCTGATCCTTTGAACTTTGAAGAATTCTGGCCAGCAAATCTATTTTTGTTCAGAGGGCAACACTCTTATACGGAGAAAGGTGAAACAGATGTAAGTTTAAAAACCCAAAAAAACTTAAATTGGTTTTAGTGGGTTACAACGGGAATAAATCTGATGTACGCAGCTGGGAAGCTAGCGGTGATTGTTTCAACTACCAGTAGTTCTGAGGTGAAACAGCGCTTTTAAAGTTCAAAATCGTGGTTTCAGGAGAACAGAAAAGAAGAAATCTACTTCTTAGACTCTGACAACCGCCTAGACATCCTAGAAATCGTAGTCTTCTCCGTTTTCCGCAAGATCCCAATTGATACCTCCTTCTTCGCAGATATTTTCTGCCAAGCTGCCATGGAAGACATGAGTGCGGTTCTTTACGAAGTAGCTACCCACTATGGCTTCCTCTGCTGTCCCTATTAAGGCCCTATGTTATCCAATTTCCCAACTTCCTAGTGAAGTCTAAATTGCTATGTTTAGCGCTAGTCAATTGTTAGTCATATTTCATGCTGGTCCACAAATCTCAATCTCCCATAATCAGATCGCAGAAATCTACGGATTTAAAAACAGCCCCTAAGCTTTCACCCTATCGTGTACGTCTACGTGATTTTCCTACGGTCTTCAAATCTTGTCGTGTTGTGTCCGGTAGTCGTTTTAGATTATTTTGTGGTTGTTGCTAGAACGTATATATTTGAGTTGAATAAAGTAGATTAGTAAGTCTTTTAAGCATAAAAAATTTGAAGCAGTCAGAATCTGAGTTTTCCCATCCCATAATCATCGTCCTGGTGTTTTTGATGTTTTTCCAAAAATGTTTTACAGTTAAAGTTAATTTTTATTTTGCCATGCAATTTTAATAAAACCCTGAAGCCGAAAAACATCAGATACAAAAATGCTAAAACACTCAACAAAAACGTTACCCGAAACAAAAAAATTAACTTTTTAAATATAGTTTTAATTAAATTCAACTTAAATTACACTATTCATACATTAACTTAAAATTTTGAAAAAAGCAAGCCATTTTTCATTTTACACACTTTTTGAAATCTAATGGTTATTGAACGAAGGAAAAGGGAAATTCGTTATTTTATGCATTTTTTAAGGTAAAATCTGCGCAAATTCAGTTTTTTGTTCAATTTTGCTACTTCTACCCTAATGCAATTGCTCTTCGGCCTTGTCACACTTGCATGCCTAATATGTTTACCAATCCGCCTGACTAATGAGGCCATACGGGTTTAACTGGTCCGCCCGGTAAGCCGATCCATCGCCCTGATTGGGATATCCAGGATTACCTGGCACGTGAAATGCCAATTTGAAGCTAATGGCTTGCACTGATTAGAGTTCCAAGCCGACTAATTGCAAATGTGGCAGGTGGCGGATTAGTTGTGATATCCTCTTTCCGATTACGGGGTGGAAATAAACACATCGTTTGGAGTAGTTCTTGTTTACTTTGCGTGGCAAGGTTCCCAGTGTTTTCCCATTACACAGCCGTTCCGGTCGCAGTGGTTTTTCTGGGGACTGACGGATTGGCCAGGGAAACTGGGAAAGTGGGAACGGCATTTGATACTCAAAGGTACCCAAAAATCTAACACAAAACTTTGTAAATAGGGTTTTTAATTAAGGACCTCTTTTCAGTTTTCCAGTGATGCATGACCTGCTTCAATGTCCTCATAGCAGATGATTACCGAAAATAACTTTTAACTAAAAATTCAACAGCTGCAAAAATCAGAAAATCATAGTTTGTAAGTGTTTAAAGGGTAAAGGGTTTAAGATCACAAATTAGTAACATTCCTGACATTATTCGGAGGATTAGGATCGCTGGGGAGCTCTTCAGGTTATCACTAAAAGTATGAATTTTATAACAAAATCTCCAACTGTTCAACATGTTCAAAGTATAACCGTCGAAAGTTCTTTTTCAGCAACAAACTGGAATACGGAACTAAAACTAATTTATATTCTCATTAAGATTTCAACTTGGAATTTTGATTTTTGATCAGACGAGATGCACTGCTCCAATTTAGGCGATGGCCGGAAATTACTCGAAGCAGACATTCTTGGAATCTACACGAGTGCAAGAATAAGAGATTTGTAGTTTGTAGTGGTGCGATGAATGGCAGATCTGAATCTTTGAACCCTTAACCCATCTGCCGAGTCGTGCTGGACCATACCTGATTGGGAACCGTAGTTGCCGTGCAGGGGTCAAAAGTGGTTGGGAACAAAGATCTCAGGAGGCTTTCGGCGGATTCTCCTGACCTTAGATAGTGTTTTTTTCAGTATTCTGCTGACCTTAGATAGTTTTCTTCAATATGATGACCTCTGCGGCAACCTCAGGCCGCTTGTTTTCTGGCTTCTGGGCGCTTTCTGTTTTTCAGGCAACCAATGCATTCTGGCGAGATTTGTATTTGTCCTTTTTAAGAAGTTGTTGTTTTGTATAAGAAAGGGGGGGGGGTCCGACCCGAAAGAGTCTTATGTCCCCACCAAAACAATCTGCTTTCTCAGTTATGGAAATTAGTTTTGCGAAATTGTACTGCACCAAAGCGATACAACATTTTAATGTCAAAAAAGAAAGAACAGAATCCGCCAACTTGATTATGCGGTGACCAGAGAAAATTCTGGAATTCAAGTGCTGAAGGTATATATGATCAGAGTAGATATGTTTGAGTCAACTCAAAACAGTCAAAGCTTGTTTCTTTCTGATTAGGAAGAAACTTTTCGTTTCTGAAGGAAGACACTCGGCAGCAGGAACAACCAAAACATCGATGGTTCGGATCCTCGTTTTATATTAGTTTACAAATATTTGGAGAAAAAAAACAAAAAAGGGGTGCTCTGTGCCAAATCCACGATTGTTTCTCTTTTACTACCTTTATTTTCGAGTTTCCGTCTTCTCTAGGAAACTAGGAGGCAATTGTTCAATTCAAGGCGGGTGACTCTTTATTTTAACGTCGATGTATGATTTTAACATGTGCTTAAAAATAGGCTACTGAACTTTTCATCTTTCCCAATTAGCTTCCGATCCTTAAACATAATAACCATTTCTGCAGAAACCAATTTTCTCCCCTACGTTGATTGACTGTGTGACCTCACAGGAAACGTGGTCACTTAGACACCACTCTAATTAGAGTTACCGTAGTCAAATGTTCCCATTTGCCCTACAATTCAAGTCACATCTGGCAAAGATCACACGGGCGGCATATTTGTCGGCATTAGTGCCAGGTGGGAGACTAATTTGTGGGATCCGGTGCATTTCGGCGGGCTCCAATTAAAGCAGCCTCTCCAAATGACTGAAAGATTGTCCAACTGTGCCAGCCGTTAAGCTTTAGCCGACCTATTAGAAGATTAACCGATTATCTCAAAGACCCACCAGTTGGGTCAGTCTAACTACCGTTTTAGGCAATTGAATACAATTTGCAATTCACGGTTCCATGCTCCAGTTATGTTCTTTTTGCAGTTTTTCAGCAGCAGGCGGTTTATTGCAGGGTTTGCATGTCCCGAAGTCGTAATTACTGTGCCATGAATTCCAATCAACCATAAAATATCAATTGCAGAAAATTGCAAACACACACCAACGTCTGCAAAAGTCAAAAGGGCAAAAATTGATAATTAAAGTCTAAAATTTAAGGAAATTCAGGAATTTTTTTTTGTTTTCTTTATTAAACTTATAAATCACCAAAAAAACAAAAACAAAAAAAACAACAAACAGAAATACGATCCCCAAACCACATATTTGCCCATCGAGACAACCAACTATCAAAATTTCGTAGAGCATAATATTGATAAGTTCAATTTTTCTACGGGGTTAGTCTTGTTGGCTAAAAGTTTTGCAACTGGTTAAAAACAATATCTGGGATAATTTAAAAAAAGATAATTTTTCGTTTGACTTTTTGTGGATTTTGCCATTTTAGAAAGGTTTGGAAGTTATAACAGTTGTAAAAAACAGTCAACTTTGAACTTTTCAAATTTATTTTGAATTTAAAGAAAACAAGCAAAACACTTTTGAAACAAATTGTTTTCAAGCAGAATTGTTGGAAGTTTAATTTTTGATACGAACGATTTGTAATTTGGGCATATAACGTCTTATCAATTTTCGACACGTAATATTTGCCTACTCCTTGTCTAGTCAAACAGAATATTCCCGTGTGAACAGCTGAAGTGGGTGAAGCGGTCATTTGATAACCATAAATCTATTTTGTCTCGCCTTACAGACCCTAATGGTTTCCCATTAGCGGATCATCAACAACGCCACAACTCTTGTTCCATTTTCCATGTTTATTCCGACCATGATTCGGGCAAGCCCGGATTTTTGAAGCCCTTTTCAGAAATGAGAAAACTCTTATTCATGATTTCTATTCAAATCCGAAGTTTAAACAATCATATATTGCCGCTTCCGTAATAACACCATAAAAGCCTAAACCCATCCCTTTTTTCCGAATTTATATTTGAATGGAGCTCATTTTTAATAACACAGGTTTCAAAATGTTGGCACTTTCTCATATTTCACAGCGCGCGCGTCCTTAAGACCCCTAATTGCGTAATAGTCCTGCAAAAACGCACAAAAAACCCAATCTTTCGCAAACATCTGCATGCTCGACCTTCCGGTACATTTACTGGGTGGTCATTTGTTTTCCCCCCACATAAATCAACTTCAACCAACGAACGCGAAGGTTATGTGGTCTTTGCGAAGTCAGGTCAAGGATGCCTTCTCGGATTCGGGAGGAATTCCCTCCACGAGTGAGTCTCGCCGAATCAATGGCGGCCAGTGCACGAGGGGGCCGCGCTGTCTGGCCTGACCCTTGGTTTCCCTTCTTTAACCAGCCACCCCTTTATTATCTCCGATTCCGTTGGCAGCAAACACGTGAATTAGAACCAGCCGCCGTGGTTATTATTTTTTCTCACGAATTAGGTGTTTAAAATAGCAATAAAAGTGATTGATATGCTGTTTTGGCAACATAGGCTCGATTAATTGCGCTAATAGCTAAACAATTCAAGAAAATAGCTGAAAAGGTTAAAGTACAACTATTTTCATTTTATGTAAAGTTTTAAATATAATAAATCCAATTTGTTCCAGCAAAATCGGTCAATTCCCCTGCAATTGGCAGTTTCTCGGCGGAATGTTTACGCGAACGCGCTTTCCCGCTCCAAGCCTATGTGTTTACTGGCCTCGTCGATCAATAGCGGATGGATCAATGGCGGTCAGCCGCACAGCTGCGCGGTGGTCCCAAGGACGTCTGCAAATCACTTCCGACATCTTTTACCGCACTTTCGTCTGGTTTCTGCCGCCGCTTCTTTTGCCGACATGGGCAATCCCTGTAAAAAAAGCGATGGAACACCTGATTTGAGGGGGTTATCGCCCCGAAAGGCTTGTTTTGCAGAGATAAGCGTTGGAAGTCCTTCTTCTTTTTGCCACCGAATTTAACCAGTACCTGAAAAATCAAAGTGTTCAGCCAATTTTTTTAATTTCTCGAATTTGTTTACACAATTGTCAAGTATTGTGCCGAAACTGAAAAACAAAACTGTGAAAAACCGAAATTACTTGCAGCAAACTGCTGTCTTCTTAAGTTTTCTTATTGTTTTTAGTTGCTAATACGTTTTTAGCCCAAATCTATCAAATAAAACATTTTGTATCGCCAATTTTATGTTTACATACGAAAAACGCGTTTAAATTTTACGACAAATCTAATTTTATGTACATATAGCAGTGAGAAAATTGCAGTCAGTCTGAATTTTGCAAGAGTTTGTAAAATATTGTCTTTTTGTACTATGTCTTTGTATAAAAATGTTGTTTTTCTTAAAACTATTTGCAGTTTTACGGCTACCTATGGCTAAGTTACGTTAAGAAACAGTATGTAAAACATATCTACACCAACTAAATTGAAGAAAATGAGCGGTCTACGATTTGCATCACTTCGCATTTTTAAAAACTATGGAGAACATTTCTCAATTGTGAATAATTGTTTTTTTAATTTGTTAAACTAAATTTCTTTTTGTGAAAATTACATTTGAAACGTCTAAATGGCAGATTTAAATTAGTTTAACCTCAATTACGCGGCCGACATTTGTTTAGCCTTTCTGAAATTTTCGTCTGGAAGCAATTCCACTGCACGTTTGTCTATTAGGTTTTCAAGTTACTAGAACCCTCTTCTCGTCCGTGCCATTCAGAGACGAGCGAGTGCGCCAGCTGCGCGCGTCCGTTCACATGGCCGATGACTGGACGTCTTGCGAGTGCGCGAAACCTCAAAAACTCTTTGTGAGCGCGCACCTGCCCTCTTTTTCTCGTCTTCATCACCAGCCCGTTCTCCATTTCACCCCTCGTACGCCCGCAGCTGAGACCCGTTTACGACCTGCCGTGTTTACTTATCAAAGCGTTCGCACACCAAAACAAGACCCGTCTGTGTCCTCCGCCGACCTCTAATCTTTCAGCGCCATCGGCTATCATTATGCGCGGTCATCATTGTCATTGCCCGCGCATTGGCCCTAAAAACTGCCTCTTATCCCATAAAACTTGTTTCGCTCCTCACTACATAGGAATTGTTCCAGGATGGACATCCCCGGACCCAGTAATTCGCCTACCAAAGAAGAGGGGGAGAAAGTCAACGATGAAACGCTGTGCACTCGTATGGATGAACGTGTGACTAACGAAGTCCCGCAAACGATCCCTGCCTTCGAGGATTTGAATGGAGGATTGGAGCCTGAGGCTGAGATGGATGAGCCTTTGATGGAGCCTGAGCAGGAAGACACGACTCCCATTGAGAACGCTGAACAGCCCGAGGTAACAGTTTTGACTATACACAACGGGAAACATTAGAAAAACAGAAATGTCCAAAAAGCCAATTTTAAATTATGATTTTGTGGACTTTCCAAAGAACGTCGCACGTTACTTTAGCCAATAGTTAACCACAAGTTTGGTAATGAAAGGATATTCCCACTTAATTATATGTAAACTTTATGGCAATTTTGAGGCGTTGACGAATCCTATCTTGCTTTTGTTTCAATACTCACTTGAATTGAAACCAAGTTTTCCTGTTGCTGGCAAATGATCTAGCTTTCGCTTTATTTCACGTTGGGCTGAGTTTTGGCACCAAAAAGTGTTTATTGGAAATGGTAGAAAAATACAAAAAAATATAGTCATTCTGGGTTGTAATTAGCTGCGGCAAAAAAACTCAGTCTAAAGGGTATTTATATATTCAACGGATTTATCATCAAAACTCGTTCTAAAATTTACTAGAATTCACAGGCTCAAAGCAGTTTTTAGTTATAATTGATGTGGTCTCACCACGAAAACTGGGCGCGCCCGCGCCGCCATTGCAGCGGCAAGGTGCGTCCATTGACGCCAAATGAATTTTCGGATTACGGTAACCAGTGACATTTTCACTGCGACGGCATGAATAATGGAATGCCGCTTGGCTTAATTTGTTGTTTTTATTAAATTTCAATACTCGTTTCTGTAAAGTTTTTGAAGAGCAAAAATTTGAACAAATGGGTTTTGTCCCCTTTTACCATTTCATCAATTAATTAATAGAAGAAAGTTAATTAAAATCAGCTTTCCCGCTTCTATTGCGCACATCTCTGCTTAACATTGAATTTTTTTTAACATTGAATTTTTGAATATTTCTTTTTAATTTGTTTTAAAGATTGTTTCACCTCACTGATTAATTCATATTTCAGGTTGTTGCCGAGCCTCCCAAGCGCAGAAGGGGTAGGCCTCCTAAGAACAAGGATGTTGATTCGCCCATTGCCACTGTCAAGCCTAAGAAAACTCCCAAGAAGTCTGCATCTCCCCAGAAGCCCCCCAGAAAGTACAAAAAGAAGAAGGATATCGATTCCGTATAATTTTTTAAGTTTAGCTTTTATTTTTACTTTTTTTTAGGACGACGATGACGAGATCTATAGGGTGATTGATGAGGAAATGTACGGCCCCAGCCGTAAGAAGAAAAAGGCAAGCCCTGCTGAGCCCGTGCTGGAGGAGCAAGCCCCCGCCACTCAGAAGAAACGCCGTGGTCGTCCTCCGAAAAGTGCCCTCTTAGACCCCGATATGCCTATTACACTCGCACCGCCTAAGGTTGTCAGGGTAGGTCATGTTCCACTTTTCTTTTTATGTTTCTCTTAAAGAAACCGGGGAGAAGGGGCGGCAGAAGGAGTCGCGCTGTGCATTCTTCAGATGTCAGCGACGATGACGACGAACTTGTGCGTCGTTGTTGAGAATCGAGTGAAATGTGTCGTTTAGGAAAGGATGCCCACGAGACTGACAGCCGACATGCTCAGGACCATTGACCACTTCCACCATGTTATCGAGACTCTGCCGGAGAAGGGATACCCTAATGTGTGAGTTTTGTTTCAATATGTTTTTGTTTGTTTCAGTTCTTGACTGGCACGGGTTGAAATCACAGTTGGTTTTAAGATTGTGCTAATGCTCAACCGACACTTGGTTTAGCTTCAATTAGCCTTCTGAATCTGCGCTTCTGCCCAATCTGCCCATATTTCTTCTTGTGAACCTGTGGCGTAGCTTTCAGAGGATAAGTTGTTAAAAGGCTGTAGTACCTTTAACTTTTTCTAAGGCAGCTCAACAGCGGCATTAGCATAATTGTAGGATCAAATCAAAGAGCAGCGAACAATGTCCTACGCATTTTGGGACACATTCCTGTAGGATCAACGCGAAAATCGTTAGCTGGGAAAAGCAGGGTCTTTAGGTTGAGGACGAATGTTCCGCATAATCCCCAAGGCTTGATGCAGAATATCTTGAGTCAGATGCCGCAAAGTTTAGATACGAGATGCAGAATTCTAGGGTGGAGAGTGAGTGAGCGTGCGAGCGAGCGAGCGAGCGAGAGAGAGAAACAGAGAGAATGAAAGAGAAAAAGAGAGAGAGAGAGGGGAGCCCGAGGCACAATCCGCAGAATCTGCGGCGTAGTGACGCAGATCCGTAGAATAGTTAGGTTAGGTACTAGGTACATTTTGATGAAACAGCTCAACAGCGGCATTAGTATGATCATTAAAGAATAAAATAAAATCGAAGAGCAGCGAACAATCTCCTACTGGTCAAGGCGCCGCGCAGGATTTTGAGACACAGTCCTCGATAAACGTAAAATGGGTCTTTAGACTGAAGACGCAGATTTCGCATAATCCTTAGTGTTAGACGGTGAATCTCTTAGGGTAGATAAAACTGAATCCGAGAAAGAATGCTATCGCGTCAAAAAAGATTTGTCTGGATGTACTTGTATTTAAAGCGGAAACACAATGTTCTCAGCACCCCTACCCAATAACCACGGCCAAGGTTAAGCTGTCAAATACAAATTCCAGTAGAACTTTTTCAATTTACTATCTGTTTTCTTTTCAGAACCCCCGGACTCGCCTACCTCCCCTTCTCCGAGATCTACCGCGTGTACAATGGCAGGACTGACCCCGGTTATGAAGTCATCACCTTCCCCAACGACAGCACCATTTTTACTTAAAAACTAGGACTTATATCACGTGTGAACGATGTTCTCAGGCCACTACGTGATTCTTTTTGAGGCCTCATTTTGTCTTTCCCATCCACTTGAAAACCCGATTTACTTTGTGCAGATCTTTTTTTATGGAATTATAAAGATTTATGAAAGATTTTGTTGTTCTGGCAATGTATGCAGCTAGTTTAGACTCTGCCTTTCTTGCTTTTGTTTTAAAGTTCCCACATTCTAAAATAATCTCTTGTACTAGCAATTTATCCACAATGTTTGATTCCTGGAACGTCGTCTAGGAAAATTAGCGCCCTTTTGCAACAATGGTAATTGAACTTGTCACGCCTATCTTAATGCAAACAAACACGTAGGTATTTTTTATTTGTGAAACATTTATTAACACAGAGAGGAAATCCCCCTTGACTCTGAAAAACCTTTTGGATTATCAAATGTGATCTTGGAAACCAAGAACTCGGATGGTTGTGTTCTGTATGCCAACAAAGAAGTGAGTTTACATTTTTTCCATATATAATTCACCTCCCTACTTTTTTACAAGCAAACGGTGAAATAAAAAGATTCTAGTTTTCTTTTCAAAAAAAAAACAACTTATAATACCGTTATGTTTTCAGCTTCTGGCGCACGTTTCCCACTACTTTCATAAACTCGTTTGCGAACTAAAAGAGGCAGAACAGGTATTTTATTTTTATATTTTATATACATCAGTTCATTCAGGATGATTTTATTCGAATTGAACTGGACGTCGACTATTCCCCAATGAAAGAAATTCTTTGTTACGTGTACAATATCAACAGAAAATGTAAGTTGTATTAAAAATCAGAAACCTTTTGATTTTAGATGTCAAAGACACGAATCCCTTTTCGAAAATTGACGATGAGATGATATATCCGAATGAATTTGAATTGTTGATTTCAATCGGTCAAACTGCAAAGTTCCTGGATTTTCCTTTAATTTGGAAACAATTCTACGAAGCTTTAATGAAAATGTCTCCGTGCTGTCAACAACTTGATGCGGCAGTGAGATTGCAACTCCATGCTGAAAAAGTAAGTAACATCTGACTGCCAAATGTCTCCGTATTTTTAGTCGGCGATTCTCCGGAAAATACCTTTCCCATACCTGAGGTGCTATTTTTCCGGAAATAGTGATAACTGGTTACGTACATTTTCCTTCAGTGATGTTTTTGGTCTTCTAAAAACTATAGATTATAACAGAAATAAGTTGGTTTATATTTTTTTCTATTTTTGTTTACTTTTGGCACTTTTAAAGACCCATTTTCAGTAGTACACGGGACGATGATGACCAGTTGCCACAGCCCGTACCCGAAATCAAAAAGCTACCCAATTTTACTAACATCACCATTCGAACTCAAGATGGACTGGCTTCATGTAACAAATGGTTACTCGCAGTATTTTCACCATACTTCAAAACCATGTGTTTTGGTGATTTCAATGATGTACGTGGTTTGTGCAGTTCTAAGAATTTTTTATTTTTTAGAGAGATAAGGCGACCCTAACGATGGATATAAATAGTAGTACCCTCTCGACTTTGCTAGCCCTGCTTGTTGACCGAACAGGTTTGTGAATTTCGGAAAAGCAATAACAGTAATTCTGCTTTAAGTTGAAATCGATTTGACTATGTAATCAAACATCTACAAAGCTGCCGATCAATATGATTTTCCATGCTTACGAGAATTTTGCCACCAAACATTTGTCAACCTGGATGTTCAAGATTCTTTGGAAGTCGCTATTCGGCTTAATCTCCAAATCGAAAAGGTACGACAATTCTCAAGAAACTAAAAAGTCGACTAAAATACATTTTTTAAATATTTTTTTTCCAGAAAGCAATCCTTGCCAGGGATAACGGCAAATCACTGTGGTGTATGGCGTATAACCGAAGACATGAACACGCACCTCTTCTGACTCATGATGATGTCAAGGACATTCTAAAGTGCTTTTTCGAATCAAGTAGCAATCAAGTATGTAAATGTGGACAAGCCTCTGTTTCTTGTTGGGAGCCACAGGAGTTGGTAAGGCAAAATATGAAGTGCCCAAAGTGCAACCGCCAATTTGTGGCATAAAATTCAATCTATCCTACACAACCAAAATTAAACTAGCGCCCAAGTATACAGCGCATATCAACCCCATCTCCATTTCACTTTCTTGTAATTTTTCATTTGTACAAGCTGAAATCCGGAATAAATCAGTTTTTATCTTTTATTGTTTTGTCTATCAATGCCTGAACACTGTTCGTTCCATGACTTCTGTACAGATTAATCGCACGTGAACCCAACGTTGACAAAACAAGTTATCAGTTTTTGACTTCAGAAAAAGCCGATAAGTCTGCTTATGTCTAGATAATCCTCAAAGAATACAATCAGGAAAGATTGCGCCGTTTGTCTCAGTCAACGATTTTGTTTCTTTCTTCTTTTGCCGGTAAACAGGGCAGTTGGTCCTGAACTGACGCTGGCAAATGTTGATCACAAGGTGATGTAAACATTCGTGACCGTCACTATTTTGCAACTTCACCCTCGCCACACACTGTTTTTTCCCCAGAAATTTCAATTTTTTTAGTGAAAGTTTTTCTGATTTTTAGTGGCAAAAGTTCTCAGGTCCATGGAACATTGTATATTTTGAAGGCGCTCAGGGGATTTCATAGTTTCGGCCTATTTTGCAGGAATTGCAAAACAATCACTACACAAAGAACATTTGAAAAACCTGTTTTGTGACCAATTTGTGATTTGAACTATTAAAAAACACGACGGAAAAAAATTTTCTAATTGAAATTTTCAGCAAGGTTCTTTGAAAGGTCAAGTTTGAGCGTTAAATTGCAAAAGTTCAACACCTGGAACGCCCTTTCAAAGTGTGGGAGGTCCGCCATGTGAACCGAGTGAACCCGTTGTAACTCAAAAACCAGCAGTGATTCCTTGATCTCAGCTGTTACCCAATCCTGTGTCTACCGCCGTGTCGAAGACACCTTTTTTCATACGCGTTCCACAGCTGCTGCAGAACATTTTTAGCACAAGATTGATATCTCCCGTTTTTGTCCGTTTTATCACATGTGCGTCTTACAATGCGTTTATAGAGCGATCGGGAACGTTCAGATCTACAATTTTGGCCACGGTAGCCTTTTTTGCCAAAATGTTTCCAATAAGAAGATCATCAAACACTTTAATGAAAGCTTGAGAAATTGGTAAACCGCGTAAAGATTTTCTGATGATTTATTTTGCAAAAATAACGGTCTAACTTAAACAAGAAACAACGCCCTTTTCCCGAATTCTTTGATCCTTGATTTCACACTGAGGTGTTAGGGTCAATTTTATTCTTGTTTGAATTTACAACATTAAAAAAAGCTTTTAAAACGCTATGTCTGAGATAATAATGCTCTTATAGCTTTAATTCCTCGGAAGACCACTTTTAAAAAAAATTGATTAGCCTAATTTCCATTTTCCAGAAATTATTTTAAAATGAAGACTTGTTCAAAGGTCGAATTGTTTTATCACTTTTTTAAAACTTTTTAAATTAGTCTTATAATTTATTAAATCGCTAATTTAATAAACTCAACTTCGCTCTTTGCCCTTTCATTCCACAGAAGCAATGTTGTTTGCCTCCAAGTGCAGAGAAACATCGGCTGCTACCCCCAATCTTATCACTGTCCTATGCCGTCAATCTTCTCGACCCCTTAACAATCTTCCTTGACAAGCCGCACGTTCCACCCGATTTGCTCGACTTTTTCTTCCGTATCGTCACCGAAGCCGACAAAACTGTTGCTAACCTTTTTCGGAACGGTTGTGATAAAAGGCACGTTGCTGTTTCTTGTTCTCTGCATCAATTGTGTGCCCAGCTGTTGATATGTGACCTTACATCAGTGGGTAGTTTTACCCATTCTCAGACACATGTTCATGTAAAGTTTCACAATTGTTTGAGGTTCCAGTGATTAAACAAACGTTTATGGATAGCCGAGGCTTCTTAACGTGACTTTGCGCAATTAACTTGCCTATTAAATTTTCAAGAACTTAGTTCCAATAAAAAATTGGAACTGAACAAATGTTATTTGCGCGCAGCGCGTAGCGCTGCGCGGTGGTTTGATTCCTCTCAGCTGCCTAAAATAGCGATGTCTCCCGTCCAGGGGAATGGAAAAATGAGCGAATGCGGCCAAAAAATCCATTTCCAATAGGCGGCGGGGCGCCACCTTGGTCTAGTGGTGAACGCATTAGACTCCAAATCTGCCGACCCGGGTTCGACTCCTGCCGCGTGCAATTCTTTTTGCTTACTGAGAAATAGTGTTTCCATTTAGTTTCAAGTGATGAATTTTCAATTTCACATCTTAAAGTTTTTTTCTGGTACCCTACAGAATTTCTGAGTATGTATTCAACTTTGATACACTGTTAAATGAAGAAAAATTTAGTTAAACTAATCTGCTAAACTGTATCCGCTAGTACATATTTAAACAAATAGATTTGGAACAAAATTCAAAAAGAAATATACAATAATACTCTCTAAAATAACGGCATTCACGTCCAGTCACCGTCTGGCTAGGGGTTCGAGTTATTTGAATTAGTGTTTCAGTTATATTATTCAAAGAATAATTATAAAAAGAGAACAATTCATTGCGTGAAAAAGCGAACCGCAAAAAGAGTGGGTGGTTTGGTTCCTCATCGTATAAAAAGAGAACAATAGAAATCTAAGAACGCTATAAAAAGAGAACAAAAATATTCACTGGACTAACTTTTCAAGCGTTTTGAAAAGTTAGTCCAGTGAATATTTTTGTTCTCTTTTTATAGCGTTCTTAGATTTCTATTGTTCTCTTTTTATACGATGAGGAACCAAACCACCCACTCTTTTTGCGGTTCGCTTTTTCACGCAATGAATAACAATTCTGCCTTCAATTCGTTGTTTTCAAAAATTGAATTTTAGACCAAACATTCCAGAAATGTGAAGCGCAAATTATTCCGTGAATGGAATTTTTCATTGCAAAGAATGCTGCTGTACAGAATTTATTTATTGTGTATTCAAAAATCATTCATTCTTGCTGTTTTCTTGATCAGTCCGTCCACACTGGCACTGCTCTTCACCATATGCAGCGCACTCCAATCCACAAACTCCTTCGTTTTCTCTTGGGCAAATGCACCAATTTTCCTTGTCCGGGTGCTCAAAACAGTGTTGTCGCACTCCGCACTGAAAATCATTATGATTTTTTTTTGGTTTCCTAGTGTTTTTATATTACCTCAGACCGAACAAGAGCAAAAAGGAAGATGAAAACCAGTAGCGGCCGAAACATTTCTATTGACTGACCCGGCTTTGTGTTACACTTGCCCGAGACAAATGACAAATGGTTAGATTGGCTGGCGATGAATCAGCGGCATTTAAACCACGTCATTTGACTCGCCACGTGCGCCTCAGCTCCCCAGACACAAAGACAAACAAAAAGGTTATGTTCATTCGAACTTTTTCAATTTTAACGATTTTTTAAACAACAAAAAATCTAAAGATTTTTATATTTTTACCAATTTCCTTTAAATCGGTCACTTTTTTATTCAAATGTATCTTCTATACTTTAAAAAACCAAAAAAAGTTTTACTCCCCTTCTTCTTTATAACTTTGAATTTTTCCCAACTTTGACATTTCCATTCCGTATTGCTCGTTGGTCAACTGTTGCTAATTTAAATAAGAACATTTTCAGATCTGAATCAAACATGGGCGTCATGGATAAGTCAGACTCTTCGTCTTCTGTAAGTTTAAATAATCCCAATCAATAAAACTCTTAATTTCAGGTCAACTTTCTCGACACACTCGCTTATGACTTGCTTTGTGTTTTGATCTGCTTCTTCGTGGAGATATTTTTGCTACCAAACACAGGATTCGTCTGTTTTGCGCTGCTCAATTTTGGAGTACCATTCATTGTACATTCGTGTACTTCCAGTGAATAAACTTTTTCGATTTTGTTTTTTGTTAGCCAATAACATTTTTTATTCATGGTAAAAACAAACGAAAGAGCATTGTAATTTAAAATCAAACCGGAGAAAAAGACATCTTTTCTCAGAGATGCCAAAATGCAACTAGTTCAAAATAGTTACGGGTTCGAGCCGACCCTAAAAAGGAATTTTTTAAAGGTCTCGCCAATCGGAACCTGGGCTCTGACAAACAAATTCGGAGATGGGCCCCAGATAGGACATGTTTTCAAAACTTTGTTTTTTCAGGTTCAAGATTTTGACGAATCACAAAATATATCACCTTTTCTTAGCATGTTACTAAAACATGCTGCTGCCGTCGCAATTCTCGTTAATGACCAGCTGCTCGTTGCTGATCTCATAAGTACCGGTGTTTTGACCTAATTGGCCTCTGGCTATCTGGTTGTCATGGTACCATCCTCTAACAAATCTATCCGCCCACCTTCGTCTGTCATTTGCACAAGGTGACGCTAACTGCCCTGTCCTCACATCTACCTTCCTTCTCCAACTGAAGCCTGAAGGTAAGAACCAAATGCTCGTGAGTATCTGCCCTGGCAGAGATCAGTAGAATGTCTGCTTGTTCTACTGTTCATGTCGGTGCTGATTCAATCGAGTTTATTCAATCTTTATCGTTTTCATTGTTTTGTTGAGAAATCTTGTAATAAATTCTGTTACTAACACTTTGCGACAGATTTTTTCAACAATTTGAATATCTTTTAGGCAAGGTTGTACAACTTTTGAAGATTACCTTCGGCAATCATTTTTGAGACAAAGGACCTAATTAACGATTTAGCGGACATCACTCCAAGAGGCCAAATTCGTAACTCCAAGCTTGATAATATTTCGTACAACCAGAAATCCCACGGAGTTCATTCGCAGAACGTCACAAATGGTTCCAGTTAATCTTGCTACCATGACAACTCCGGAAGTGCACGCAACCCGATTTTTATTTTCTGGATGAAAATAGGTTATTCTCAAAGTTTTAAATCAACAGCTTCTGTGTTCTTCTTTGAGTGGCTGCAAACTACAATCTACAAACACGCTTACAATGCACCAGGAGGCTTAAAGTTAAGTGATCGTCTTAAGCAACACGTGCAGCCTACCCCCCCCCCCCCCCCCCATAAAGATTTCTGAAATTAAATGTTTCACGAAGTTTGGCCAAGCGGCACATTTCGAACCATTCTTAATAGTAGAATGAAACGCGCTAACATATGAATACTTGCCAATTGTGTTGGTTAAGGAAGCTACGATTGAGCTTAACGGCCAATTAAAACGTTATTTTATAAAGTCATTTGATTCCTTTAGTTTGACTTTACAATACCAATTGTTTTCCCGCCTGCCTTTTGCTTTCCTCCGGTGCGATACTCCTCTCGATTGTCCGAGGGGCCGAGATAATTGGTCCCGGCTTACCTGGGCACCATGACAACGGCCAGATGACACCACCCCTTTTATTCTGCCGGCAGGATTACAGCTCATCAGTCGCTCTCGATCGTCCGCAACAGCAGTGTGACTTAGACTTCCTTGTAGCTCTAAGGCACCTAGTTGTTGCCGACGTGACAGAGCAAAGAGCTAGCACTTCGTCTTCTTCAAGTCGCCTCCTTCAACTCATTGGTAACCGTCCTCGCACAGCACTAAGGGTAGTCACCGGGGAGCGTCCGTGTCTAGATAGTTCCTTAGACTTTATTGTTCTAAGGCACATCCAGATGCCGATGCAAACTGAGTAAACTCCCTGAAACATTGTCCAACTGCACTTGGCGTTCACTGAAGTCACAGAAGAGCGTCCGTGGCTACACAGTTCCTTAGACTTCATTAGCTCTAAGGCACGTGTAGCTGCCGATGCGAACTGAAAGAACTTCTCGAAGCCTCTCCAAAACTACCGTTTCTTTACATTTTTGTGAATTTTCAAGACTTTTGTAATCCGAAGACTGACCCTTTTAGGAAAACGCTCATAACCTCTTGATATACTTGAAATGTATTGCGGCAGAATTTGTGAACACAACTACCTACTGGGGACAACATCTCCTGAAGCATGGAAAGTCAAAATCGCTGGGCCAAATCCCTGGAAACGGAATTACTTGGGCTTCATCTGGATCATAACAACCAAAATGTAGATGTCAATAGTAATGAGCAAAGTGTGTATCTTCCGCTGGAAGTTTGTTTTGTAATAAAGATAATCCTTACTTGTTATGGTTGATTTTCAAAGAATTGTGCCTCCGTTGGGTGTGGGAATAATAAATTGTTTCTCGTATCTTCAAAGTGTTTGCCCCAAAAAATAAAAAGAAACTGGGATACTGAATAGAGGTGGCCAATACAAACGAATCATCAATAAATGCCACTTTGCCGGGTTGCTAACTTATCTTCAATCAAACAAATCTAGTCGGACGGCAGAAAGTATTTGTCTAAATAGTGTTAAAAAAACAAAGTTATGTGGGTCTTATTAAACCAAAACCTGTTGTAAAGTCATTCTTCAGTATACTCAAAGATTGTTGTTTACAACCTTTTGACAAAAATATCACCTGGGCTACGTTTGCTTACCGTAACCTTCAGATGTTCACCTGATTATAGTCTTCTGGGTGCCCATTTGTTCACTGATTGTCAACAACTCAGAAAATTGCTTCCCAGTAAGCTGCCTACGAGTGAGTCACGAGATTCTGTTTCCGCAGAAGACAAGGCTCAAAAGAAAACACAGATTCTAAAAGAGACAACATGGGTTCTATCAGAATTAGTTTTAAACTTGAAATCTCTTAAAGAAGACACTAAGGAAAATAATGTCACTTAAAAACAGCCTTTTAAAAAATGTGGACATTTCATATGTCTATAAAACAAGCAGTCTATTGTCTTCTCGTTCCGTTACTTGGCTCTAGGGCTTCGGTTCGGCTAGGCTCATCAGTGGCACCTTTGATGTAAAAACCAAATGTAAACACAGTTTCTTAGATACTTTGTTCAAAGGAAAATGATTTATTGGTAACTTGTTATGGAAATTATGCTCTGAGGACCTTGCCTCAATTAGTACTTGACTGTAAGTTTCAATTTACAGGTTGCATGTGTTGCCCTTGTTTCAACAGAACCCAATCAAGAAAATTTTCATTTTCCATGAAAACCTTATTCTCAAAAACCCACCGTGCAGTCGGTTTCTTTTGAAGGGCTTATCTCCATATGCCACCACCTGCGCGCACCTGCCACCAGGATAATCCCTGGTTATTGATAATTGGTCTCTCTTCGCCTGCTTCCATGACAATTTTGTAGGTGATACCCCTCATTATCCTGCCGCTGCAACGAGCTTAATAGATTGCTGCAAACGGCTGTGAAAAAATGAGATCCAGAATGTGTGGCTGGTGTAAGGCAGTTGGTGGGGTCGATGCAAATGGGGTTAAAATTGTTCGTGGTCTCTTTAAGAACAAGTTCGAATTAGATGAACAGTTTTCACTAACTAGTTAGTTGATAAAAAAAACTAGGCAAATAAAACATATAGGTATGGGAAGTGTCAGATCTGATCTCGAAAATGCAGAGTTGAAATTTTTGTGATAACAACAAACTGCCTGCTCTAAAAAACGACATTTCTCAAAATTTACTCTTTTTTTGTACAGTACTAGTGAACCCGTTGTGAAAAACAACCTTACTTTTTCCACACCCACAACCTTAGCATCGTCACACCTGCGTATCAATCAAACACCCACGTTTTCTCACTCAATACACTTTGTACGGCATACTGATTGGTTCTGCGCTAACACTCCTCCCTGACAACCTTCATTCTGCCCTCTTCCTTCTTGACGACACGTTGGATGGCCGCTCGCTAGCGTCAACGGAAGCACCGTCCCTTAGACTGTTGAGATCGATGGTACGTGTTTCCGCCGATGTAAACGAGCCAAAATATTCATGCGTTTTTATATGGAATGTGTGTGAGTTTAAAAGAGAAAAAAACACTAATTTGGGTATGTAACTGAATCCTGAAATGGCGCCAAGTAAAAGAACTGTGCATCTTTTTGCAACATTAGGGAGCTCAGTTGAACTATGAAAGTGTGGTAACTTTAAGATACTTGCCGCGAAATTTATAAACGGCTAAAAAGGAAGTTGGAAGTTTACTTGGCAGAGTGTGGCTGACGGCTATGGTGCGTGGACCGTGGCTACTGAGAGCCCTCACGCACTATGGAGACATCGTGTTGGTAGCTCAGTGGTTAGAGCAGCCGACTGCAGTTGTGGTTCGAGTCCTGCCGGGTGCATTGTTTTTGCGAGTACCTCTATGACCAATCGCGTTAAGGACCCGTGATAAGGGGATGGAATGAAAGCCTTCAATTGTTTGGCTTAAGTGGTTAAAAAGGCAGGGTTCTTGTTTTGAAAAAAAAATTAGTTTGTATCATTCAAACACCTACGCGTTTCCCACTTACCACACTTTGTACGACATTAATTAGTTCTGCGCTGCCACACCTCCTTGACAACCTTCATTCTGCGCTCGCCCCTCCTTGACGACAGGTTAAATAGTTGCTTGCTTGTGTCAACGGAAGCACCGTCCCTTAGACTGTTAAGTTCTATGGTACGTGTTTGCGTCGATGTAAACGAGCCAACCTTTTTTTATGTTAACTATTCGATCGTTTTTAGGTAAGTTTTAGCGGTCTTAGAACAAGGAGTATTGAAAGCTTGGATATAAACTACTTGGATAAAACAGTAACCAATAAGAAATTGGCTATAAAATTAAAGTAAGAAGTTGGCTTGCCAAGGTTGGAAATGAAGTCCTAAAATGTGTGGTCCGAAGGGCCGAAAAGTCAGGGTTCATAAATTTCCAACACGTGATAACTATTATGAATTAGTGAAACCATTGAGAAAAGCCTTAATTACCCAAACCTTTGTAATAACCTTATGTCAATGAAACACCTATGCGTTTCCCAATCACTACACATGTACGGCATGCTAATTGGACCCGCGCGACCCTCCTCCCTAACAACCTCCATTCGGCCTCCCCTTCCTGACGACAGGTTCGCTCGATAGCGTCCACGGAAACACAGTACTTTAGACAGCCAGGTTCTACAGTACGTGTTTCCGCCGACGTGTCCGAGCCAGCGTCTTTAATTCAACAATACGCGTAGAATCTGTAAGTTTAAAGGACCTAAAACCGTCTTATTTGAGGGCCGGAGATCGAAAAAAGCTTGGAAACAGACAAACGAATAGACGTTTGATCACCCAATTTTGTTGCGGTGTTGGAACCCTTGGCAGGTCGCTGCGCGCCAACTTTCACCCAAAATAGTTAAGACATATTAAAATTGAAGCCGAGAAAACGCTTTCTTCGCAATTCAATGAAATCGGTGGCTAAATAGTGCCCCTTCGACAACTCGAATCCCAACTACCAAATCCTTCAGAAGAAGTTGAAATCTTGGAAAAGAAGGGTTTTTCAGAGGACCAAATGCTTGCGATGAGGGAGGGGTCTTCTGCGAAGTAATAAAAAAGAATGAGGGAGAAGATTGAGAAAAAAAACATAACAACGCTGAATGTTTTTAAGGAATTTTATTTATTATGCTTTTAAGGCTCCTTTTGTGTCTTAGAAACTTTGTGTTTCTCTTAGAAACCAAACCACCAACGCCTTCTGTAGTTCTCTTTTTCACGCATACAAATGCAACCGGGTTTGTCGGATGTGGGTGTTGTGTTTTCTTTCATGGAATTGTTTAGGTGTGGTTGGATTACAAAACATTTAAAAATACAACAAAATGGTAACAAATCTAAAACAATCTTAGAAGGTGTGATCCGAGGGGCAAAAAGGTTCATAATTTCTAAATCGCAATTTTCGTGTTAGTGTTTAATAACTTTTTAGCGCAACTTGATAATGTCTTTTTTGTTTAGCTTTACGTTCTCACACCTCCATCCGTACCTTCATTATACCCTTATGTAATTCAGATACCCACGTTTTCCCCACTCACCACAGTTTTTACGAAAAATTTAAATTGGGTCTGCGTAATTTCCACACGTCCCTGACGACCTTTATTCTGCTCCCTTCCCTCCCTGACGACAGGTTGAGAAGTCGCCACTAGCGTCCACGTAAGCACCGTCCTTTTCCGTATATGTGAACATGAAAACTCTTTAAAACAGCTATCTAGCGAAGCAAGGTATCGGATTTAACAACTTTTAGTAACGGTTTTAGTTTCCTTACCATGTACTTTTGTGCAACCGAGTATATTTACGAAACGCTGCCAATTACTCGTATCGCAGATTTCCCCCACCTGATCACGTACGCCTACTCACTCTCACAATGCTTGGCTAATGAACGCTGAGTCGAGCTCTGCGATTACCAGCTCAGCTGGTCAATCAGTCACGTATCCCTCAACCTGAAAGTACCCTCTGCCTCATCCGCCTAAGTATGTAGTTAAACATCTGATGAGATGTTGACTCCATATTTATGCAGATGTTAGAGATTGAAAACCAATTCCTTGAACAACAATCGAGATTACAAAAACCTCGTCATATCGTCTATCTGGTAATGTTATTCGAAAGTAAAAATATTGAGTTACTATTTGTTTACATATATTAACAGGCTTTTAGTTACATTAAAGCAATTTTTTTTTAGGAAAAAAACTTGCTTTTATAAAGCCTGTGATAGTTTCAATGGTGGTAATTAAAACACGGTAACATTCTTTTAAAATCATATTAAGAACATATGAAGTAAAATACATATTGCTGCTAGACTTGGCACGCTTGCTCCGTACTGCAAAATCACATTTAAAATTTGTACCTTCGTACAAAATACCTTAAATAGCAATTTAAAATCAAGATTTAGGCGCTCGTGAAATACTTTACTGTTCTCTTTGAAGAAAGATGTGTCTTCAGCCAATAAAGACAAAAAATTTTCTGAACTTTGTCACCAAAAACTGCTTTTCCTTGAATAACTTGAAAATACAGAACGGTTAGTTGCTTTATCCGTAGTGCAATTCTTCCATCAAGCAGATTTACGTGACAGGCTACATTTCTCGTGATGCAAATTTTCCGCCCACGTTCTCACGTACCTAGGCTAATGAGCCCTGATTGGACCTTAGCTACCAGGTCAGGCGCAATCAGTTACCCATACTTCACCGTAACGTTCGCTTTTTGCATCCGCTTAAATACTGTAGCTAGACACACTTAGGTGTATAGAAACGTTATTTAAGCTGATGTTATGAGTGATGACAAATTCGTTGTACAACAGTCGACATGGCCAATTTCATCTAATCGTCTATTTAGTATGTTATTCATGTTACATTTTGTGTGCATTGGTTACAACACCCAATATATAGTATACTTTGTTTTTGTTAATGAAGACTATTCAACATTTTCACTGTTTTATGTAACATGCGCGTGACAACTCGTGCTTTATACCACATTCTCACGTTTCCACCCACCTTCCCACGTACACCTAATGAACCCTGATTAGACCTTTGCTACCAAGTCAGGTGGGAATTCAGTAATACCACCCTCACCTCAGCGTTCGCTTTCTGCATCCGCTTAAATACTGTATTTTTACACTTTGAGATGTAAACTACGTTATTTATGCAGATATTGAAATGCAAAGCAGCCTGAATTCATGTCTACCGATCAGTATCAAGTGTAGACTCTTATACATACATCTTTCAAAATGTGTTACAAACATTTGCATTGCTGACAATCTCCTGGTTTGTAAGCAGTTGAATTGAAAATTATCCCTTTATTAAGCACACAAGGAGTAATAAACTAAGTGGATTGAAGTGTTCCTGTGACATATACTATATGTAAGAAATTGATAATTAAAAAAGGTCATCTAAGGCTTGGGATACAATCAAATGTTTAAGTCACATAGAAGACAGTTACATGAAACCATCTATTCCAAGATCCTTCTGCATTTTGAACACTGCTGTCGTTTTTCTGCCAGTTTCTCTAGATCCCAAGGGGCAATTGCATTTTGTCCACAGCAGCACCGATGATATCCCCAAGATTCAAAAGAGTACTTCACAATGTCCTGCACATCTTCGTGAGTCATAAGAGGTGAGCTGTCATTCTTTTTGTTTTTTATCCATTGTAACAGTGAACAGCGATTTTCAACAGGTGTTAGTAGTGCTTTCTGAATTCTCTGTGATCATCTTAATGTAGATAATAAAAGGGGGATTTGTTTTTAAACTACTAAAATGTACCATTAAAAGCAGTTGCATTAAAATTAGGAAAAATAAACGTTGCTTTCCGATTCATTCCGAACTTAGTACCTTTTCATCTTGAAGATTAAGCCGGATAGCGACTTCCAAAGATTGGTAAAAATCGAGAACTATAAACCGTTGTCGACAGAATTCCCGTAAACAAGGGAAATCATACTGATCTTCGATTTTGTAGATGTCTGACAAAACCTCCAGATCAGCAACAGCAACTGAAAACAAAAAGTTTGTTTTCGAAATTTTATAAACCTTTTCTGTCTACTAAAACTTTCTGCAATAGTGCAAATGTAGAATGAGCTACATCCATTGTAATCATGGTACTGTTTTTCTAAATAACTTTTAAATCATAAATTGCAATAAAACCTACGTCTTTGAAATCGCCAAAGAACATAGTTTTAAAATAGGGAGAAAATACAGCAAGGAATGACTTGTTCCATGATATTTTTCCGTTTTGGGTCTTGATTGTGATATCATTAAAACGGGCAATTGTGGGATAACGGCCTTTGGCTTAGGTATCTGGTTCATTCCCAATGAATGCCTGAACGGCATAAAATAGAATATAATGTATTAAGCTTACTAAAGAGAGAGAAAGAAAAATAGAGGGAGAAAGAGACAGAGAGAGAGAGAGAGATAAAGAGAGTGAGAGAGAGAGAGAGAGAGAGAGAGAGAGAGACAAAAACAGAAACAGAAAGATAAAGAGAAAAATCCATTCCGCGGAAAGGGAAAATAAAACAATGATATTAAATGGAGAAACAAATCCCAAAAAGAATAATAACCAACTTATTGATTGCGTTTAAAATATCAAACACATCGCTGAACGAAAATGAATGAGAGGTATTATTACTTTTACCAGAAAAGTACTGTCTGACATCTTGAATTGATAATTGCTGGAGAATTATAGACTAAAATTCATTTTTGAATGAAAAGCTTCATAAGTGTTACTTTTTCAGCATTGAGTTCCAAATCTACCGTAGCTTAAAGTTTTTCCAGTGACGGGGGTAATTTCTCAAAGACTTCGTAGAATTGTTGCCAAATTAAAGGAAAATCCAGTTTTTTTGCAGTTTGACCAATAGATACCAATAATTGAAAATCCAGTTTTGCAAAGGGATTTGTGTCTTCAACATCTGAATAGAAGTTTTGTTGTTAAGGACCCAGCGTTTACATGTTCTGTCTATATTGTACACGTAGCAAAGGATCTCTTTCATTGGAATGTATTCGACGTCCAGTTCAATTCGCAGAAAATCGTCCTAAATTTTAAGAAAAATTGATGGTTTTAAATTTAGCAACACCTTTTCCTGTTCTTTAACTTTGCTGACAATGTCATAAATGTAGTGAGAGACATAAGCCAAAAGCTGAAATCAATATGAAATTTGGTGAAAACCTCAATTCTAATGAAGTACTGATACCCACTTCTTTGTTGGCGTAAAGGACACAACGATTGGCGTTTTTGGTTTCCAAGAGCAAGTTTGATATTCCGACAGGTTAACGAAGTCAACTGGTATTTGCTCTCTAAATTTTGAAATTAGCCAGGTGTTATTGCAACATACGTATTTGGTTGGTTTAGAAGAGGCGGAACAAGTTCAATCACCATTTCTGAAGGAATGTTACTTTTTTGGGTGGAGAAGAGGCCAGGGGCGATAGGTGTGGCGCTGATAAGAGTGGAATTATCAACAAAACATAAGCTGCTTAAATAAACACGACATTTATCACTTTGTATATCATGAAAATGGAAATTCAGGAGGACAGTTTTCGTCGTTTTATCTCTAATATTCAAAATGGTCATACCCATTTAGCATAAAAAATAGATCTTACCCAAATGTGAAAACCAATAAAAAGCCTTTTTATTTTTATTTCGTGTTTTGTCAAAAAAACATTTTTGCCTCCGTTTGAGTTTACTGATTGATACAGGATTTTGAAAAAAAAGTAACTTTTCCTTGATTTGCAAATTGTAGAATAAAACTTTGTTTCTGCTTGCGTTATTTATTTTAATTGTTTGGTCCCCCATATTTCTGCTTGACGTTCTGCAACAAATCACTTTTATGTATATTTATCAGATTTGCAGTTTCGTATAGCTGCTGAAATCGTATAGCTCATTTGCACTCTAATCACGTACACCCTCAACTTTGTAGTAACGCAATCAAGCCTAATTTGCCTCAGGTGACCTGGCTGTCATGGCAGCAGACGTATCAGAAATGTTTCAATGGCTCATCAGGTGCACCTCCCACTACCACAAGCCATTCGCTCTCTGACATCGGTACTTGCAAGTGTCCGCGGCAGTACGGTCACTTAGACAATAATAAGGTTCTAAGTGGCGTATAGCCGTCGATATGCGTGAGCCCAACCGAATCCCATAACATCTTCAGCAGAGAACCAGCCGAAGAATGAATCCTCCCTCCCCTCACGAAGACACGTGTCTTTCGCAAACTAATGGGTACAGGGTTTTACTTGTTTTATTCTAAATAAAAAAGTATTACAGTTCGTATTTCCGTTAAAGCGCAGTAGAAGAAACTCCGCAAACACTTTGATTAAGAAAATATGATCACTTTGAAAGCGAAAACAATGATCATAATGACGCCGAGTGGTCCGAAACCAAACAATTCTTCTTTTTGAAGAAATGTGAGTGGAAGGCCTGACATAAAATTAGTTTAATCTAAGGAAATGTAACTAGGTATGGGAGGCAAAGTACCTATCAATAGAACTAATCACTTAGGTGTTCGCCCCTGTCTAGAAAAGAAGGCAAAACCAAAACTATCAAAATATTAAATTGTGGTAATGTAGTAAGACTAGCCTGTCGAGACAAACAATATATCTACTGTAAAGTATTGATATGCAATTTAAAAACTCCAATTTTAGGATGGCCAACAATTCTTCTTGTAAGCAAACACATAATTTCAATCCATTTCCACCCAAGAGTAAAGAACAAAAGTGACTAGCAAATCAGTCACTGAAAAAGTTGCGCAGTATCGGAGTATCACAAAGGCGGTGAAAGTTACTCATAAACGGAGAGAAACAATTTTTGCGCTAAAACGGACAAACACCCACATCCCTCAGCAATTCAAAAAATCTAATTTTTGTTTGGAAAAATTGAAGTAAAGAATTATGGCAAAATTTATCTCGTTTTCTGCCGTTTATACTGTCTCATATCCAGAAAAGCACAAATGTTACTTACGAAAACAGTAATCCCTTAAGTTAGGTGGAATAAAGATCAAAAGCACAAGAACAAATAGGCAAAAACAATCATTTGTAACATCGTCAAAGCCAGAAGGCCATTCCTTAAATTTCGAAACCATCAAATCGTTCACTCAACTGTTCCTAAATTGTTGAATCATCAAACATTGAAAATTTTTAAACCTCGGAGTTGTAAAGTTGCTATTTGTAGCATAGAGAGCCTGTTGCTGTTGAAATACAGCTTGAAAGTTCAACCAGAGGACGAACTGTTCCTCAACGGGTACAGCAACAAGGAACATGATGGCTTGCCCATTGGCGTCCAGGTCGACACGGCTAAGTAGTTGTGATTCTTCCATATTCAGGGAAATACACTTACATTCTGAAGGCGTAAGGGTAACAACAAAGTTGAAGCAGATCCACAGGGGCGTCGATTTTCAGAAATTTGAAGGAGCCCATGTGGGGTACAACCCTGAAATGTACGTTTTAATAAGATTGGGCACCTATTTTTTCCCCTTATCTCTTTGGCTTTTGTGTGTACTGTTCAACTAAACTTACATGACAACAGGATTCCCGAAGATGGCTAAGTTAAACGATACGTAGGGCATGAAACCAGGAATGAGATTCCAAAACATCTTCGCCCTGAAAGTGTATCTTGGAAAATCAAAAAAGATGAGACCAACGACTTTTTTATAGTATTTTATACGTTTCAAAATGAGGGGGTTTTCAACTGCGTGTATGGCAGGCGGTGCCGCAGGCCAAATGTCAGCGGTGCGAGACTGGGGTCGTAGGGGGTTGAGCCCGTTGGCGATTGGAATCAATGCAAGGGAAGGGATCAGGAGACAATTTACCCTGCTCCAAACTTCAACAATCATTCACTAACTCTCTCTCTCGCGTTTATCTCTCTCTCTCTCTCTCTCTCTCTTTCTCTCTCTGTCGCTTTTTCTCTCTCTGTCCCTCTTGCTCACTCACTCTCTCACACGCACACTCACTCACAAAAATACATTTTGAGAACTTTATTCTCTACTTCTCCAGCAACGTAACAATCAGCAATTCAACAAGAAATTCTATTCTAATAGGAGTAGCGAAGTAGTTTGTTTCCCGTAAAGGTGAGACCATTCTGAGGCCTGGGAGTAACACTGAAGCCGATGGTTTAGTCCGAGTCGGTGGATTCATGATCAGCAGCCCAGCTGCGACGTTCCTCCTAAAACCAAAACTTTTCAATTTTTGGATTATTGCTCACCTCATCCCTTCCTTCCAACTCGAAGAAGTAGCTCAGCGTCTTTGCGCTAAGAGGAGGTATCTTCAATCCGCTAGTATCTCCTTTCGCGGACCTCTGAACATGGATTCGGCGCATCAGATCCTTTTTCGTGGATAGAAGGTGATCGACGTACTGAAAATCTTAATTTAAAAAAAACTATTGAAAATAAAAACCTTCTTCTGCTGGTAGTACTTTTCGTCATACGGTGGGATCTTCAGTTTTCCATTCAGGGGTCCCTCTAATTTTCCGTTGGCAATGAGAGCTCGTCGAGCCACCGCTAGTTGGTGAGCGGTTCGGGCAATGTGCCTTGCGTGTTCCACACTTTCATCTTGAGCATCAACGGCTAAAAATGTAAATTTCAAAAAGTTTTTTATTTAAACTTACGACTCGGTTGACCATTTCCGTGACCAGTGTGTTTCTGGTTCAGCTTGGTGATCACCATGGCCTTGTCGTGGCTGACGTAGGTGAGCCGGAGGTGTGCTCGGCATCCACAAGGAAGGTAGTTTTGACGGTTTCGGTTTCCAAATCCTGAAAATGGCTTTTTAAACTGAAAAGAGGACATTATTGGCTGTGCTGCAAATAGGAGGTTCGACGTTTAAAAAAACTAACAATAAGATTTGCCTCTACCATTCTGATGACCGCTTCTTGCGTTTCCGGTGATTACGGACAGCTTTTTGCGTTTTTGGCAACCTCAGGCCGCATTTCTGGTTTTTGGTGACCTCAGTCCGATTTTTGCTTGGCCGAAAGCTGCGTTTTGGTTTTACTGGTAACCTCAGGCCGCTTTCTGCATTTTCTAGTCACTCAAGTACGGTTTGACATTTTTCTTGTAACCTCAGGCCGCTTTCTGCGTATTCTCCTAACCTCAGGCAGCATTCCGCTTATTGTGGGACCTCAAGCCTCTTTCTGCTTTTTCTTGCTTTTTTTCAATCACCAAGAAGCGTTTCGATTTGAAAATGCTGTCTGTTTCAACTTTTTCGTTGACAGTCTACACTGTTCAAGATCAACCTTAGTTTACCCGTTTTTACCATTTGTTTCTACATCAAAACAAGAAAAAAGAGGATTATCCAGAAATAACATACCTCTAATTCTTGGAGCTCCATAGTGTATGCAATGAAACACTACATATCGGTACTGGAAGACCTCAACTGCTTTTCCTTTGTCTTTCAGCTTTTCTGAGGATGCGATGCGGAACATGTAGCCGTTTGACTCCTTCCACCGTTCAAATACTCGTGCAAAATCATCGAAACTAAAGAAAAAGAAAAATAAGTAAATAAATGATAGAAAAATGTAATTAAAACTACTTACGATTTGAATTTTGCATTTATTTCAATGGATTCCGTTGTTGGAGCAATTTTCCCAGTCTTCGGAGCGCCTACCATGTGAACCTAAATTTAGAAAATTTATAAAAACCAAACAAAAGTAATTATACAAAAAAATATGAAAAAAACTAGCATTCTTTATAATTGAAATAGGTTGCGCGGGATAAATGCGCCAGTGAATTCAGTTGCGTCCATTGAGAGGCTTGAGTCCCGCGCGGAAAATCTGGCGTCGGTAAATAAAGCCAAATCTGGTTGGAATTAGATTAATATTAAAACGCTAATTTAGAAAAAGGGGAAATTTATTATAAACTTCTGTTTCTTTAAACTTGTTTGAAATTAATTATTGAAATAATTAAAAGCAATTTGAAAATATAAGATTTGCTCATTAATTGAAAACAAAGGGTTAATGTTTTTGGCGGATTAGCTTGTTTGAAAGTTATTTCTGCGTGTTTTTTTAAATTTTCCAAGTAATATGTTGATCATTTGGTGAACATTTACGCTTTTTCAGTCATCTGAAGCACCCATGATGTCGTCGGACGGCTTTCTTCGAATGGTTAAATCGAGTTTTGAAGACGAAAAGAAGGATGATCGATCTTTGGGAATTTGAAAAAGCAAGAAATTGCGGAAGATACGTGGAGAAACAACATCATGGTGGTACTTTCTATTCCTTTCTTGCTTTGGCTGACCCCTATAAAAATAAACTTGAGATAAGATAAGGGCGACTGCCGCCGTTGCAGACAAAATTTCGTTTTGAAACCAAACAAATGATTTCATGTTAATTTGATTGTTTGTTTCACTGTATGGGGAACTGAAAATTAGGACCAAACCGTGGAATCTCAGCAACCGGTCCGGAGCGGGCCAGCCGCTTATCGGACAAATATCAATAAGTGTTTTATTCTGTGACCAAAAATACTTCTTTTGGATTAAATCTGAATCCTCGATGGAGAGTTTGAGAAACTGAAAGAGAGAGAGTGCGAGAGAAAATTTTTTTTCTTTTTTTTAGCGGTGGGTGGCATAGAAGCATATAACATCACCAACCTGAAAATAGCAGGTTTATGCTTGACGTATCAAAAAGGCTGTGAAAACATACTTTGAAATAACAAAGGATTTCTTTTTTTAAACTTACCGCAAAGTTTTGAACAGTGTCGACAGACACCATGTATTTCTAGTCAAAAAGAAACAATCGAGTGCTATTCTTTCTGGAGTTGACCACCACTAATTTACATTGTGTTCCATCTAAAGAAGTCATATTAAAGTTCCACAAAACACCTTTAGAAGCTCAGCAAAGCAGGATTCCTCATCCGGTTTTGCACACGTAGCTCCAGTTCATGTCTTGTTGAAGCTGAAACTCCTAGGCACGATAACAGTTGCCTGTGCACAAGAACGTCAATATATCTCCGAATAGGAGATGTGAACCGTGTGTAGCTCAAATATGTGCTTCAATGAAAGAATGTTTAATGTACTTACGCTCGAGTATTTAATCCAGAATGACCATTGTTTTTTCTTCTCACCAATAACTAATCCTGAGCTACAACCTTGTGCAGCAATGTCATTGTGAAAATTACAGTAAAGTTCAGTATGCATAAAATCATTAAAATACCTCTTTTTGTATCTTCGGTACTGGTTTTTGATCAATTCCAGATTGTAAATACTGCCTTGTTGAAGTTGTCATTCCTTTTGCTGTCTTTGAGAAAATATACGTTTACTAAATCATTTCTACGCATGGAAATATTTACGAAGTAAAATTCGGCGTTTTTAAATTCGTCAAAATTTAGAGCGATGGGTTGTGCTAACGGAAGGTTTACATGGCTTTTAAGGGAAACGTCGCCGTTTTACCGGCGTTGCAAATCCTTTTTCTCTGTTAGTCATGCGACTCCGCGAAACGGATTTGCACTGAGAAACGCCCCCGACTACAGCGAAACGCATTCAACGTAGTAGTAGTCGTGTAGACTGAATTCAGAAGAAAACCTAGGCCACCCTTCTAATATAGTTAAGGTATCTGTGTACCCGAAGGTAGCGCGATTCCAGTGAGAGTAAAATAAGAAAAGACAGAGTAGTATTTAGCTACATTCCTATAAGCAAACGTCTTCAGAGGTCAGCTTCTGACTTGGCTTGGGGCCCTCCCTTTGTCTTCGTCCGTTGTCGGTTTAAGTAGCAGTCTGTGGCCATCGATCGTCGTACTGTAATAAATGAATTGTTACAGTGTAGAAGAACGCTCTCTGCCAGAATGCGGGAAAATTTCAGAATCTCCGATCAGAGGCCAATCCCGAAGAGATGCGGAGAGGGAGAGTTAGAGAAAGAGAGAGATGCAAAAGGGAACCTCAGACATTTGCTTACAATATGTTGTTTACCGTTAGATAAAGACAACAAAAACAAGTTGAAATGTATTTTGCTGCTAGCTATTTTTGCGCCAGTTTGGGTGTATTTGAAGTCTCCCACAACATAAACGATACTTCTCAGTCCGAGTTAGCTTTCTTTAAAAAAGGACACAGTTATCGTTTTTCACCCTCACCAACAATCTAAATATAGTTGTTGAACAAAAACCGAAACTCTTATTAATTGGCCGGAATAAGGAAAACAAAGACAGATGTTTTCATAAGCACGTGTCATAAGCCATATAAAAAGTCATCCATGTTTATGAAAACTTGTTTCAAAAACAGTGTTTGTTCTGGCTACAGTATTCTTACAAAACCGGGTTTCTATTTTAAAGTTTCCGAAATTCGTATTAAACAAAGCGTCAACTTACGTAGACATCAAAAGTTTTCGTTTGTAAAACATATACTGGTGTTTTATAACCTGTTAGAAATTACTAAATCAATTTTTTCGTCTATGACAGGTTTAAGTTATTGTAGTTCCTCCACAAGTTTCAGAAAACAAACTAGAAAAATAACCAAAACTTTAAAAAAAAATTTACAAATTTAATCGATTTTATTTACAAGTTTTTGATATTCAGTCCCTCTATAACTTCCTCCTTGGGGTAAATTATCTCTTTCCCATTCTCGGCAAAATATCATAACAGTTACACAAGCAGCCTTTCTTTTACTTCCACAAAAACACATGCTTTAACTTCATACTCACTAGATAACACAGCTGGTTAATATAATTATATGTCTGTGTTTTGTTTTGAAAAGCTGTGTAAACAATCCACTTTTCCGATTACAAAAGACTGTTCTTTATAATAAAAAGCCCTCGAGACGGTACTTTTTGACTACTTCCTTTGTTTTGCCTACAATTGTCATGTCACAAGACGTTTAGAACGACTTTATCTATTTTTTCACGATGTTTTTCTTATTCTCAATAACACTGTTTAGAATAACTTGACTCTTCCAGTTGATCAACCTTCAGCAACATTTTCTGCAAAATGTTGGCAACCCAAACAGTAACGCTCATATCTGGAATCACTGGTTTCCTTCTGAATGTAGCTTTGCTACCGATAATAGTCTTCAAGTCATCTGAGCGGCTTGGAATTTACAAATACTTCCTATTTGGTTACACTCTGTGCTCAACTTTCTTCGCTGGGACACAAGCTGCGATTCTACCAGTGAACCAAAACATTATGACCATCTTATTGTACAATTAAGACATGGCACATACCTGAAAATGGCTTCATGTTTTACTCAACTGTCACTATTTATCCAAGGTGGCTTCAGCAGATTCTGGTGCTGCAGATGTGCTGCTCTTATACATCAAGTTGCATTGCAATCATCTGGTGTTTCCTCTTTCGCTACTTTGCCATTTTCAAGTTAGTGCTAGTTTAAGTCAATTTTCCAGTTTGAAAATCGTGAATTTTACAAAAAGGCTTGAGTGTGAATTCTGTTTCTTGCCAATACAGTCGATTTTGGGACTCAAAGCCTTGGAGCTGTTATTTGTGTATGATTTTGAGGTCTTCAGATATCATTTGCCAAATTGAGTTCAAGGTTTTTGAAGGGCAAAACTGTAAATCACTAAAATATCTCGTCCGTTTTCCCCGAGAGCGTCTTGACCACAAAAATGTTTTATAATTGAAAAAAAAAACTTACTTTAAAGGACAGTCGTGGGGTTTTCTCAGGTTTTGCCTTTTGAATAGAGCTCAAAACGTAGATAAAAAATATTTATTTTTTGGGATTACAAATGCCTTGTTAATAATATAAAGTGGACAAACATAGGCTTTGTAGTTGATGGTCGTCTACAGATTTTGGCGAAATAATGAACTACGTGTCCTGGGTTTACGCGATTCAAATTTCGCCATGATTGCTCACCGTGTCTGACCCTACCCTTTCAGAATTGCGCCCCCCCTGACCCTACCCTTTCAGAATTGCGCCCCGCTGCTGACACCCGTATCGGATCGCCTAAGCGGTAGATAGGGGTCTTTCCCGCAAACATACGCGGCGTGTTCAGAGAATAAAAGCACGAAAATGCCGCTGCCTGGCCCTTTAAAACATGAAAAGTTTGAAAAAGAGAGTATGATCAAAAACTGCAATTTTGCGGTTTACCCCGGGTGAAACATTTATCTATGAATGTTTTATGGTAATAACATGACGCTCATTTCAGTCCCCGACCATGGATGGTCAAGAAACCATATTTCCCCATCTGCGTGGTAATTTCCATTATCAGCCTAGGAAGTAACCTCCTCAATTGCTATGCAATTAGCCCAACCGATGAAGTTGACGCAGTCTTCAGAGATGACATTTTCAACGCCACGCAAGTTGAAATAACCCAAATCGCCTATGTTGGAGGAAGGACATCAGTAAGCCCTCTTGGTGAAAGGAAATCTTTTAGGTTAATGGAAAGTGGAGCATTCCCACGATGCGTTTACTGACCATTTACATTGCTTTTTTCATCGTCTACATGATTCTAATCAGTATTTGCTGGTTTCAAATCGGGAGAAAGTTAGAGGAACTTCGACGACTTGCAAGCGCCTCTTACCGTTTTCAATACCGGCTTTATGTTCTTCTAACTCTTCAGGTTTAATAGTTTTCAAATTTCAAAAGTTATATTTTCAGACTTTGTTTCCCCTCACATTCAACGCTCTACCCGCCATGCTCGTATTCGTCCTGTCATTTCTTGAAATCCACGTTGGAAATGAAATTCTAATTTGCGGAATGGTCATCACATTTGCCCAAGTAGTTGATCCACTTCTAACCACTTTTCTTGTTTCGGACTACAAGGACTTTGTTTTGTTCTGCTTGAAAGTGGTGAATTTACCTTTTTTTCAAGTAGAACAATTTCATCGTTTTCAGAAAAAGCCAGCCATCGAACCTACGAGCACATTTGTCACAACGACAATAAAAATCACGCTACCAATTGTAACTGAATGAAGGCGAAGTTTTCACAAAATCAATCTTCAACAAATGAACGGTTATTTTGCTATCTTTAATTAATAACTTACAATAAAGATTTTCCAGTTTTCTTTGGAATTTTAGCATTCCAAATTGTTAAATTTACTTTAGTCACACCTTGTTTATTTACCAAGGTGTTGTAAACATGTCTAGACGATCCAGATGTTTGCAGCTGATTCATGGAAGGCTCCTCTAAAAAAACATCCGGAAATTCCACAGTAAGAAAACATTTAAGGACTGCTGGAATCAGTTATCTAATATAGGTATTAAAAATTAAATACAAATTTTAGTTAATGTGCAAGAAATGCGAAATGCCTTCAAACACAAATATAATATAATGTAGACGAAAACCGTAATTGTTATTCTTTCGTTTTTGAATGCCGAATCTTTCTTATTACAGTTGTCGGGCTTGGCCTTATTGGGACTGTGGAAAGACTTGTAGGACGTTGTCTTACTTGAAAAAGTTCAAACCGAAGATCAGTAAAACAAATAGATCTTTATGTCAAAAATTTCTGTAAAGCCAAATATCAAAAGCGAATCTAATAACTGCCATGATTGTAAATGAAAACAGCCGACGGATTCTGGCAACCTTGCGCTTTTCTAGGAATTGCAACATTCGGTCGTCTCCTGTGACCTTCACCCGTACGAAAACGGCTGCTCAGCCTAGGGTCGAATAAAGTAGATTATGCAAAAGAAAAAAAGAGGGTTTTAGAAATTAACAAAATTGTTTCAAAACAAGCAATGAACATCTTCCACTCTTGTTTCATTGTTAAACCAATGCTTATCAATGTATTGAAATTACAGTTGAAACTACAAATTATAAAATTGCTGGTATTAAAACAATGAACACTTGTTTTCAAAAGTAACGGGAACTTTTCTTCTTCCTCAAACTGTTCTCCGGAACAGAACAGGTTTTTTAAACTTCCTTGTTCACAACAAATGTTTTTGAAGCTTATTCACTTGATGATTTTTACCTAAGAAGGAATAACTCACTAATTTCGACCATTCAGGCCAACATTGTAACAACACACCCTTGATTTCACATATTTCAGCAAAGCCAAACCGTCTGTAAAATATTGTTTCCCTTGCAAATTTCTTGCAGGCCATCAAACCAAATTTTGCCAAGATGTTGACAACAAATGAAAACAATAGTCGCCAATCCTAAATTCGTTTAAACTTTGTTTTTACAGACTTATTTTTCAAAAATACATAGGTAGTCGGAAAAGATTATAAAGAAACGAACTTTAAAACCTTTAAACAAAAAGTATGTCAAATAACACGATTCCGTAAAACGGAAAATGGTTTTTTTTTAAATTTACAGTACTTTTAGGGAAAGCCATCATTGTTAACCATGCTTCTCACTCAGTGGGTGTGCCTGGTTTCTGGAATTCTCGGCTTTATTCTGAATTCTCTTTTCCTTCTTCTGATAATTTTCAAGTCATCCGAAAGACTTGGTCTCTACAAGCATTTTCTCTTTTTCTACACCTTCAATGCAACCGTTTTTGCTGGTTCTCAAGCTTGTTTAGTACCTGTAAGTTATATTTTTAGTAGTGGTAAACATCAGTTTAGACTTGGTTACTTCCGCCAAACGGGTTCATCTTCCATGCAACAGTCGCTTTCTTCCCGAGGTGGATACAAAACATCCTCGTTCAAATGTTCTGTGCTTCTTATACCTCAAGTAGCATAGCTGTGTTTTGGTGTTTTCTGTTTCGGTACTTCTTAACGTATAGGTGAGGTTTCCTGTTGCAGATAAATAACTGAGTCTGGGAAAGGGTACTGCTAGGCTACAAGCAACAGTTTTCGCGTTATTTGAATGGCCCAGTTGACAAAAATTCTCAGCCCCGTTCGAGCCGCCCCAGGGTTAGGATACCCTTTCTTTCAAATGTTTCGGCGTGGTAGATGTTTT